>BSBK01007342.1:0-63650 GCA_027943335.1 Chamaecyparis obtusa
ATATATATATATATATTATGTATGTATGTATGTATACATATATATATGTGTGTGTGTATACATACATACATACATATAGATACACACACACTACACACACACATATATGTATGTATGTATGTATATACATACATACATACATACATATATATATATATATATATATATATATATATATATATATATATATATATATATATATATATATATATATATATATATCCTATATATATATATCCTATATACATATCTATATACATATACATATATATTGTGACCATACATGTAAAGATATATGGTCATATAAATATTAGAAAAAACCTCAATCCTATAACTCTATTGACTCTGAATATCCTGAATAGTGAATTTTGAAATCATAAAACGATACAAAATATAAAATCATATAGAGTAAGAAGTTCACCGAAAACATTCTTGAGGGTTTCAAATGAGGAGGGCAAGATATCATCGGCTTGAATAGTTAGGACATTTAACAAATTGTTACCTAAAGCTCCTCCTATTAATGTACTTCTATGTTTTTCTTTCTAAAGATTCACTTGTCCTTTAGGTTTTGGACAGCTATGAAAAGCTTGACGGGAAGGGCTTGCCGTTGAAACTGGTTTTTGGAATTTAAGAGGTTTTAAAAAGATTTAATAGGCTTTGGAGTGATTTTGCTTAGGCATTCTAGGAGCCCATTCTTTAATTATGCTTGAAAGGTTTAGCTTAGAAACATATTAAACATGTATTTAATATAAACTTTATAACTACAAACCCAAAATCCATTACTTTTCTAACATTATAATCTATGACATGTTGTTAGGGTTCTGAATCCTATGTCAAGATACCATAATACACATAAAACAAAAAGAAACTATCATCCAGAGCATCCATAAGTTTACTTTTGTCTATATTCTTAATCCCTATAGCTCTACTATTCCTTACGTATCACAATACAGCTCCAAGAATCACCATCCTTACACAGATTCATGATCTCTTCCACGTCTTCCAGAATGTCCCTTGAGGTCTTCTTCACTGTGGGTGGAACAATCTTTACATTTCTGGTCTCATCCCCATCTAGTTCCTCTAGAATGTCGAAGCCCTCCACCCTCCAATAATCCAGAACCCATTCTAGTTCCACCTCTTCTTTGAGCATAGTATTTAATAGAAAATCCAAGTTTCACCTCATTGACAGCCACTGTTTGTCGAATTTGGCTTCATCTTTGAAAAATAGTATTGGCAATCTCTGAAAGCTTGGGATAGAGGGTAATGTTGCCAATACCATCTTCATATATGTTTTTGGATATGGAATTGTCAGGTGTTTGTCAATGCCATAGACCACCATCTCCAAACCTTCTAGAAATTCATCTTTGAATATCACTTTAGTTGCTTCTATGATCCTCACCTTTTCTATTCCATTGAAAGTTGTTAGGGAAATAAAAATCCCTACAATGTGCCCATTAACATAGAATATATAGTCATTGTCAAAGTGGTCCTCCCCTAGTCCTTTCACCAAAGCTCTACGATTCGTATCCAAGAGGGAATTGATAATGTTGTTCCATCTCTCTGGCTTAATGTTTCCTCGAAAGGCCATTTGCCTATTCTCCTTTGTGTGGAAGGTCACCACTCTATTCTCCATCTTTTGACAAGAAAAATATAGACAAGTTAACTTTCCTTACCATTTCCTATTCTTAAATAATGTCTTCTACCTTCTTTGATCCTAAATTAATTATGATTTGAAGCCTGAGCTCGTGTGAAATTAGTCAAATTTAATACTTCATCATTTCATCATTAATATGTACTTTGAAGCCGAGGGACAAGTGTTGCTCAAAAAATTTACATAAGAGCCTGCAAGATTTAGAGTGTTTTAGATTTTTGAAAAGGAGAGAGGGTGTCAAAGTCATCAAATTTGTAATAATTATTAATTAGCCCCCACCAAGTGTGGTGATACTTACCTAATTTGGTAGAGCCCTAGAGGATGCAGAAAATATTTTTGATGAGAGAGTATACATACATACATACACACACACACACATACATACATACATACATACATACATAGATATATATATATATATATATATATATATATATATATATATATATATATATATATGAGATTTCATATATATATGAGATTTCATAAAGTGTATCTAAAACAAACTAATGAGATAAATAAGACCATGTGATATGTCCCTAGTCTCTTCATTAGAGAAAGAGTAGATACATTTGAATATAAATACATTATTATATAAATCTATTTATATAAAACTATTTTAATAAGAAATATGTTTATATATAAAATTATATCTATTTATATAAAGATATATACATATCTATAATTATATCTAGATATATAAATATATATCTAAATATATCTAAATATATATCTAGATATATACCTTATGGGAGGATATTCAAAAATTTTAATATATGGATATTCTCTAATTCCTATGTGAAAATATAAATGTATATGAGAATATTCTTATCCATGTGAATGAATAAGAATATCTGATTAGTTATCTAGAAATGTTAATACAAGTTCATATGAACCTAACTAAGTTTAGTTAGTTGATGCTTGATGTCTTAGGATATTTTTGTCTCTAGATCCAGTGATATAACTCTTACTTATCCTAGTATAACAATTTGTAATCTTAGTCTTTGATGATACATAAAATTCGAAAGTAGCAAGCTTAATTATTATAGGATTGTCCTAGCTTAAGCTTTTCCTTTGAGGGAGAGAAACAAAGGTTGCCTATATGGATTTATTAATGCAAAGGAGGATGCCATTTGGTCCCATATTTGTAAGTTTGTCTGCTCTACTGTTACCTTCCCAGTAGATATGGTTGAAAGTTACTTATTTAAAAGAGTTGCATAAATTTAAGGCTTGGGAGAGGAGGGAATTTAATTTCCAGTTAGGGGTTGATCCTTTTCTTAAAGCATTGATAATGATTGCCTAGTCTCCTTCAATTTCCAAAAGTTGAATCCCTAGGGAGATGCCTATTCTTAGTCCTTTAATTAATGCTGAAAATTCAGCCCAATTGTTGGTTTCAATTCCTAAAGGGGCTGCCAAAGATGCAATTTCTTTTCCTTCCTGGTTGTGAATATTGCAACCTATCCCTGCTGTCCCCAGATTACCTCTGGAAACCCCATTGAAGTTGAGTTTGTATCAACCTTCTTCTGGAGGCCGCCAATTGCAAGCCAATCTTTTGGATGCCATCCCCATATCTCCTGAGCCAATAAAGGGAGGAAGGGAGAGACCTTACCATTCCTTTCTCATTTTTTCATCCCAATGACTCATATGAAGATCTATTTTTTGTATATTGGATAATCTATTGTTAATGTTTTCTATGATGGCTGCTTCGATTTTATTGCATAATTGTCTCTAATCCATTTTCTCATCTTTGAAGATTCTTCTATTTCTCTCCTTCCATATTTCCCAAATTAAAATAGATGGGGTAGAAGTCTAGAGGTTGGCATAAATGTTGTCCCTCTTAATAATCGGCCATGCTTGGAGCATTTTTAGAAGAGAAAAAGGGGAGGCTGATGACCATCCTAAATTTCCTGTGAGCCATTTCCAACATTGATTTGAGAAGGGTCAGTTAAGGAATAAATGATCTGTGTCCTCTTCACTATTTTCACAAAGAGGGCATCTACTAGGAACTAAGAAGCCCATCTTCCTAAATCTGTCTGTAGTTAGGAGTCTATAATTAAGGGCTAACCAGGTATAGAAACCAGCTTTGGGAAGACATCCTTTGTTCCAACATAGGCTGGTGGGAATTTTAGTCTTCTGTCTTTTATTTTTTTATTGATATTATCATAACCGTCCTTCGTGTTGTATTCACCATTTTTGGATCCATCCCATACAAAAGTGTCCCTATTATTGTTAAGAATGATCTCTCTCTTATTAAGGGTTCTAGCTAATAGTTCCTTCTCTATTGTGGATAAATCTGAATCTTGGAAGGGTTTCCATTCCTATTCCTCCCCATTATATACTATGTAATCTTTGAGGAGGATCCCAAATCTAGATTCTAAGAAGTTTTGGAGAGGTACATTGTTAAGATCTTTATTTAAGATTTCATAACCTCCCCAAGAATCTGTCCAAAAGAGTACTTCTTCACCAGTGCCTAAGTTACATGTTAGTTTATCCATAATGATGTGCCTACAATCTAACAAAAAATTTCATATTCTGGATCCTCTCTGTGGATTAATTTCCCTAAAGATGTTGATGGGGGAAGCGTCTTTGAGATATTTGATAATCAGAATCTTCACGCATTTAGCCTCTGAATTCCTATACAATCTCCATACAAATTTATCTCCTAGAGCTCTCCCTTGATCCCCAAGATTTTTAAGACCAATACCACCTTCATCTTTTAATTTACAAACATTTTCCCATGAAATAAGGGGGATTTTTTTCTTGTCTCCACTTCCTTGCGAAAAGAAAGTTCTAAAGTATTTGTTAATTTCTATTTTTTTATTAGCTAGAAGATGGATGGATGATAATTGATAAGTTGGCATGGCTGCCAAGACTGACTTAACCATGGTTGCTTTGCCTGCTAAGGATAACCATTTTCCCTTCCATGATTTCATCTTATTCTAGATCTTCTCAATCAAAGGGTTCCAAATATCATTATCCCTATTATCCTTGACCAATGGGAGGCCCAAGTATGACACATATCTCTTTTAGCTTCTTTATCTGTGTTAAAGAAGAAGATTTTAGGATATGACAATTGAGGATATGACAAATATCTCTTTCAGCTTCTTTATCTATGTTAAAGAAGAAGATTTCAGCTTTATCCGAGTTAATTTCCTGTCTAGAAGCTTTGGAGTAAGAATCCAAGATATTTTTGAAGGCTCTGGCTTGTTTTCTTTTGCTAGCCCCATATAGCAGGGTATCATCCACAAAATGTTGATGAGTTGTGGGCTTCAAATCCATTGTGATGGCTATGCCCTCAATGGTACCCTTCTCTTGTTCCTTTGTAATAGCCCTACCCAAGGCTTCAGCCATGATGATGAACAGAAAAGGGGAGATAGGATCTCCTTGTCTTAAGCCCCTAGAGATGCTGAAATTATTAATTTATTATTGTTTTATAATATAGAATTATTTATTATTAACTATGAATTATTTATAGTAAATTAATATTAATTATATATTAAATTAAAAATTATATTTATAAAAGTTTATACAAATATGACAATGTCAATTCTATTATTCATAGTTTATTTACAATGTAAAAACAACAATGAATAAAATTTTAAAATAATTTAATTGAAGACAAATAATTATATTTGTGATAAATATTAACATGTATCTTCATTTTTTTTTTAAATAATCAAAATTGATAGTCTAATAATAAATATCTTAAAATCATATTTAAAATACAAACTATTTTTTTCTCTTCTTGTAGCAGATCACACACACATTTCAAATGTCAACTACTTTGCACAAAAAGGCCAAGGGCATAACCTAATATATTATATATTTTTCTTCAAGAGCCTATTCTACTAACCACCTCTAGGTTTAAAGAAACTAGTTAGAGAGTAGGTGACATGACAGTGGGTGACATAACTCTAATAGCATTGACCTCCTTTAACACTTTTCTATATATTTAGCATTAACAAATATTTCTACATTTTTCAACTCCATTGAAATTTTGACAAGAACTTAGTTGCTTTGAAACCTTGTTTGATAAGAACTTTTGTTTCTATTATTTTTGTGAACATTGTAAGTGAAAATATTACCTATTTTTTTTGCAAAAGATCATCAATCCTTATATTTTCCTTAAAATCAACTGCATACATTTCTTTTTGTGTTTATTTAAATAGAATATATATTCTTATATTCCTTGCATACTTTTACTTATTTTTTTCATGTATTTTATATGTGTCTTATTACATGTGATTTCCTAACATGCTTGGTGTAGTTTACAGTCTAACATGTTATGTTGGTTTGTATTTTTTGAAATTTTATTTTGCAAATCTTAGAGTAGGGGCAAAATAACACTAGTAAAAAACTATTCCGTGCCTTTTTACAATACATATTATACATATTTTAGTGTTCATCCCGATAGCTTAACTTTATACATGATATTTTCCATTTTGTAGTCTTCTTCCAATCTTAATACCTTTTTTTATATTATATTTTATTTTATTTATTCTTATCTATTTTTATTTTTTAAAATTTAATTATTTCTATTTTGTTAGATACTTTCATATTTACCAATACATCCCCAACCATTATAAAATTTCTTAGCCTCATTCCATCATAAAATCAACTCATTCATTTATTCCAATATGAACACTTACTTTGTAAATATTTAAACTTTAAGAAAAAAATAAATATTCATTTACTATTATGTTCTCCTTATTTGTGTAATTCTATTTTTTAAATTTTACAACCCCTTTATCCTTTAACATGATTTTAAGCATTCCAAACTCTCGTTACTAATCTAACTACCTTAACATGTTTTCCTCATTAAATCTTATAACTATTTTATTTTAAAATTCTTCTCAATATTCTAATACATTTATTAGTACTTCCTGGTAGGCTAAGCAAGTACTATTGCATCATTTTTTGAATTTCTTCCATTAAGTTTTTTTTTTTGAATTTATAAGATTTTTTTAAGAATTTTTTGTTTTAAATTATTTTGTTAAGTTCTCATAAAGTTTTTTAAAATTTTATATTAGTATATTTTTAAATTCAAAATTATGTTATTTAAATTTATTCTAGTTTATACTATTAATTTTTACAATTTATTATAATTTAAATAAAAAACCTATGATATTATAATATATATTTATTTTTATTCATAATTTAAAATTTTTTAATTTTTAATTTTATTATATATTAATTATACATTAGCAACTATTTATGTAAAAAAATTATGTGATTTTGTTTGTTTATAATTTTTATTTTTTCTTTACAAAATATTAATATTTAAATTAAACTATATTAAATTAATATTTAGTATTATTATAATAGTTTTATTTTTAATAACTTATTAAATTTAGTTCAAAATATCGATTTATTTATTTATAATAGTTTTATTTTTTAAAATTTATTCAAATACCAATTTTTCATGAAAAATAGTGATCATAATATAGATATTGTAATTTAAGAGTTGTAGGTAAACTAAAATGACAAGTAAAATTAGTCACAATAATTATTATAATTATAATTATATTTCACTTTATAGTAAGTAAACTAAAATGACAAGTAAAATTAGTTACAGTAATTAATTATAACTTCTTTTTATAGTATTTTAATTTCAAAATAAAAATTCTTCATTATTATAATTATAATTATGTAAATTTATATTAAATAAAATTATATTTATTAAAATATAATAAATTTATTAAAATTCTAATTATATTTTATATTATATATAAGGGGATAAAAAAAGCGAGAACTAGTTCAGTTTATTAGAACAACAAGTACTCACCACTATGTGGCACTTGTTAATATATAAAGACTTATAAATAATTAAAAAGTATTCATATTGTATTAATTTATTTACACATATTTATGTATAATTCTTATAACATCATAGTTTTACCTTCTTTCACACATGTTGAGACGCTCTATCATTTCTACTTGCTCTCAAATTTATTCTTTATGATATTTTATCATATAATGATTACTTGTTATTTACCATAGGCCGTATCAAAGTTTTGTTATTTTAATAACGATCTATAGTAATGTAATTCAAAATAATAATGTAAATTTTAGAATCATATCACAAATCACAATGATATATTGTCATTGAAATAGTAAAAAAGTACTTATTTTTTTTCAAATTAAAAATTTTCAAATTATTACGCCGAGAGGCGTAACCTACAGTGGCAGAATAGGAGAAAGAAGTGTTGTGACCGTGTTAATGTTAAATTTTTAAATAATAAAGCCGACGAACATTTTATGAAATGAATTATTTTTTTAAAATGTAAAGCCGACTAATACAATGAACCGTTGCATCATCTTCAAGACACTCATATATTTCTGCATTCAAACTCCTCCTAAAGCATTCAACGATTGCTGGAGTGAATTTATATGCTCAGAGACTGCGCAAATATATAGAAAATCTTTATCTAAAATTATTAAGAAAAGCGTCACTACCAGATTTTTTTATAAAGATTTCACGGTTAGTGCCAATTAACTTTAGCATCAATAAAATGAAAAATTAACTTAACTCGCAGTGTGAGGAAATTAACTATTAGTGTGAAATTTTATTTTTATTTTAACTTTAGTGCACATTCATTTCTATAATAGATTTTTATATTCTAAGTGTGAAATTTTATTTTTATTTTAACTTTATTGCACATTTATTTTTATTACAGATTTTTCTACTATAGATTTACAATTATAACTATTAGTGATATTATAAAATATTTTTATTTTATAAATCATAAGAATATTTTTAAAATTATATACTATTAATAAAATGTTTAAGAAATTATATAACTAGATGTTTTAAAAAAATCTAAATATATATTGAAAAAATATTAATATTAAATATTCAATCATAAAATAATATAACTAGCTTAGATATCTTTATACATCTATCTAAAACACGCCGAGAGATATCAATCTCGAGGCGCCTATGTATTGTGAATACATTTATTTATTGAAATAGGCGCCTCGAGATTGATATCTCTCGGCGTGTTTTAGATAGATGTATAAAGATATCTAAGCTAGTCTAAAATACTAATGTAGAGGAAAAATCTTTTAAAAATATTTAAACAAATTCAGTTAAAAATAAAACAATACTATAAAAGCATTATAAATTCATTTGAATTAAATAACAGAACGTGTTTAATTAATATAATTTAGTTTCGATAATCCCATAGCAATCTATGCGGTGCACTACATACACTTCTGATAATATTGTATTCCCCTAACAACTTAGTAATTGCAGGACGATTCTGGTTGTACGGTTATCAATGGCGATGGACATGATCACTATGATGGATGAGGCAAGATTCAATGGACGGAAAATTGTGTATAGGCTTTTTCCAAATCGAAATCAAATCTAAGTTTGACGTCACATTTGGTCTTGTTTGTTCCAAACACACGGAAAACTCGGAGAAACTCTGGAGTACGCCCATGGTATGGTAAAGTCTGTTGACAGAGAATTGCGAGAGGTGCGGGGGTATGCAGAAGTCATGGAGAAGACTAACAAAGACTCAATATACAAAGACTTTTCATCAGTTGGATACACACTGCAAATACAAAAAAAAGGCTTAAGCAGAACATTTCGCTGATTTACCCTATCGTCAATTATGGAACTAACCTCCTCAAGCCTTATAACACAAGGAAAATTAAATGCTGAGGTGGGAATTTCCCCGAAAGAGAAACCTCATTTCCAAGAGTCCCTTCAATCTATAAAGGTTTAGTGGCCCAATTTTCCAAACATGGAAGCAGCAGATAATCGTAGTCCGCAAGGTAGTCAGTTCAGTCCAGTAAATCATTGTGTTGCGTGGGAAAGGGTTCGGAGAAACGTAACGTTGGTGAGCAGACAAATCCACTAAGTCAGTCGTCGCAAAGCAGCTCCCCATTGCTAAGTCAGTCATCGTAGTCGACAAGGCAATCACTCAAGCTATCCGTGCGTAAGTCAGTCGTCGTAGTCGGCAAAGTAAAATTCGTTTCTTGTGTTGCGTGGGAAAGGGTTCGCAGAAACGTTTGCTAACTGGTCTACAAAGTAATAATAACTAATAATGAGTCCACCGTAGTCTATAAACTAAGTGGAGAAAATTGTGGGTATGGCGGGGTTCTATAAGGTTGGGTTTTATGGAAGGGCCTTCTTAGAAAATAAGGTAGGAGTTTGCTTTCTATTTTTTATGAATATTTTAAAGCTAATGGTCTCATGAATCTTGTAGTCTTGTTCACCTTAAAAATTGAAGTTCTTTAATTTAAGGAAGTTGTTGGTCTCATGAATACAATAACTTTGTCTTCCATATTTTGTTCATAAAAAATAAGTAATAAATCATTTTCTTTCAAAAAAGTTGAAGGTAAATGTTTGACAAGTGGCAAAAATCATTCGTAAGCTGGTGGGGCAATTTCTAGCCCCGACCCATTTTTCACCCCCTTAAATATGAAACACGAAAAGGTAGGGCTCATATTTTGGAGGAGAAGATTCTAAATAATCCCGTAGCTAACTAAAATTTTGTTCATGGGACCACTGCCTGAGCTTAAACCCCCCTCATGGGACCCTTGCCTAAGAGGCTTAAACTACTATTTTTGAGAAAAAGGAGGTATTATAAAGGTTTTTTTTATTTTTATATTTTGGCTATAGAATTATTTGAAGTCTTCTTTATTTAATAGAAGCTCCTACGTTTTAGTGAGCAGGTGAAAATACGATGGGATTACAAATTGCTCAAGAGCTTAGAAATGTTATTTGCCACTTGCCAAACATTTATGTTTAGATTTTTATTAAAATTAATTTTGAATGGAAAATATTTGTTTAGCTTGTTTTTGTTGTTGCACAAACTATAGAAGACAAAAGATACTTGTACATGAGACAACCAACTTCCTTAGATTTTGGAGCTTAAACTTTTAGGTCAAACTACACTACATGATTCATTCGACCAACAACTTTAAAATAGTCCTAAAAATTTTCAAGCATCTCCAACTCTATTTTCTAGGAAGCCCCCATCCATGAGACTCCACCCTAAGTCATGGAGAAGAGAAACAAGGAGTTAAAATACAAAGACTAGCATGGGCTTTAACTAATATACTTTAGGGGAGGGATTCATAATTGAGTGTTAAAGTATATAAATACTTGCACCACAAAGTCTTCAAGTATCTAAAAAATATTAAGAACATTAGTTTTCCACAATCTGTGATTGTTGTTACTACTGCTTCTGGTTTAGATTGTATCAAATTTTTGCATCAAAATTTTGAATCATTAAAAAGTCCAAAGTAATCGGCTACACATAGAAGTTTCCCATAGAGATCATTGAATTGACAGTAAGCACAAGCATTTGCTCCAAACAGAATGTGAGAAATGAATGGATGAGATTCCATTAATATTCAAAGTTTTAAAATTTCAATTAAAGTAAATCAATGTTCAATAATGATAAATAGATTATGCAGAGAAGTAAATACAACCTATCTACCACTAAAAATATAGGGTACATATAAATTAAAAATATTCTTTTCAAGAAATTACACTAAAAAACCTTTATCTCATAATCCAAACCTTGAACTTACACACCATGAAAACTTCTACACTTGTTGGGGGAAGTAATGCATGCACCTAGCAAACTTTAGAACCTTACTCTCAAATGTTCTAAGGCATCTTTTGTGGGTAATAAACATAAGAATTAGAAGAATAACCTTACATTAACAGCCATGTAGTCTAGATAGTTGTTTCAAAAATTTAGAGATGCAAGAACATTCATGAACTGAACCTTTTGTATTTAGTGGATGAACTACACATTCCTCCTACAATAAGACAACACAAATTTAAAAGAAATTTTGAGAGTGATACCGAAACTACGATACCCAAACTATTAGCTTTTATTAGTATATAAAATTAAAATGTTCAATTTTATATTTTGTCTCAATTAGAATATAGAATTAAAAATAGTTTAATTTTATATTCAACCATTTATTTCAAATTGTCAGAAACATAAAAAATCATATTTTGGAAACCTAAAATAATAGAGGCACATCACTAAATTAAAATATGTAAGAAACTTCAAAAAGAGAATGAAAAGGCGGGTTTTTAAAAAAGGATAAAGAAATCCTTCAAAATAGAAAACAATAATTATTCAAAAATTATGAGAAAAATAACTTCAAATTTTGATTGTATGTCCATATTAAAAAAAAAAAAGAAGATTGAACAGGAAAAGAATCTTAGATTTGGAGAGACATATGAACTATCTATATTTGTTGGTCTTGTTTAACTCTCTTCTACAAATCCTAAAGTGCTTAAGGCTTTTAGACTAAATTCTTTTAATTCACAAATGGTCAACTCAAAAACTCATTGGTTAACCTTTGAAATGCAAATGACAGCAGAGATTTGATAGCAGATTGCAAAGCAATTTGTTGCCCTTTCACCACCTGAAATCCTTCCTCGCCTCCCTTCCACCTGGACTCTAGTAAATTTGAGCTTTTAGACAATCGCATCTGATTGGAAATTTCTAAGCCTTTCCTACAAATCCATTTTGTTCGTATCATGTAACTAGGGCGTTCCATGATACCCTATTTCTTTGAGGCATTCTGTCAAACAGTTCACGTGCTTTGTCTAATCTTACACATTTTGCATACATGTCTATGAGGGAAATTGCAACTACAATACTTGAAAAAATTCTTGTACATTTTATCTTGTGATGAACGTCCAAAGCTCCCCTTTCCACAGACCTTTGCACCTGCTAATCGCATTTGGCTGATAGTGTTCAGATTCCAAACACTTTTCATCAAACACATTTTGTGCATATTCTGCAATCATAGCATTCCATGAGAATATAACGCTTAGTATGCGCCCAAATCAGATTCCAAACACTTTTCATCTCACACAAGTATGCAACACTTAGTATGCACCCAACTCATCCATTTGTTTCTTTCACTGTCCACCACAGAACCCTCTGCAAATTCAACACCATTCCTCCATTTCACCAAGTTGCTCTGATACCAAATTTGAGACAAAATGCTTGTTGTGATATCTTATTAATGAAGAATAGCAGGATTTGTACATGATACAAGAAAAGTGAGCGGTCGATGAACCACATATCTTCCAGAACTATACAAACCTAAACAGTGTAATAAAAACATAGGTTAAGAAAACTTTGCCAACAACCACAACTCTAGAGAAAGGAGAAAGTCCAATCATGGTGGTGTAGGGGCACCTAGAGAAACAAGGCCCTCACCATTTTTACAATTTTGTTGTGCTTTGCTCTAAGAGAGCCTTGTAAATGATATAAAGGTTTGATGACTAGGTTGTGTGTTTTGGCAATGTTAGTTAGGTGATAGGAAGTCCTAAGAGTCTTTGGTTAGACTGCAAGGCTAGTGAGGTACTCCTGGACATGAAGTCCTACTGAAAGGACAGGAGTTATTTTGGAGAATTTTCAAGATGTTAGTAGTTGGAAATAGGTTTTCTATTCCTAAAAGTCACCTAGGAAGGGTCTCTAGTCTTAGAAAGCTAAGAGTTAGCCATTTTCGAAAAAGATGTAAAAAGTTGCAAAAGCACTTTGCAACTTTGAGAATGTTGCTCGACAACATTTAGAATCTCATCTTATAATGGTGGATTTGACTTCTACCATGATAGGAACCCTAAGTGATGAGGCCAAAGACCTAAGAGACTAGATTTAACCCTGGCAAATCCTAATATTGCCATAAGAGAAAATATCCTGTATGGACAGTGTGCTCATGGAACTAATCTGTATGTGAAGAAGTATAACAGTGAAACAATGGAAGCTTTTGTGTGCTAAACTTATGATTGTAACGCCTTGGCATTGTACTTTGGTTTATTTAGATTGGTTTTGATTCATTAGATTAGGTGTATATAAGTTTTCATTTGCATGTTTGTAAATATTTTGGTTTTTGCCAGTCCACTGTCCTGAACCAGGCAGTTGGTATTGTGAGCCATGTAACTCACTATCCCACCGTAGAAACAGTATGACCTCTTGGGGATAGTGAGTGTACTCAATGTACTATTTTTTTTCAGGAGGAGGGCTCTTCAAAATCCATGGAAGCATTTTTAAACTCTTTCCCTAGGCGAGCCAGTGCATGCCCAGTTAGGGAAGAGTAACTTTGCTGAGGTTAAAGAAAGCAGGGTTGTGAATACAATGAAGAAAGCAAGCATGGAATAGATAGGGGAATGAGTTGAGATCCCTTGGAAAGAAGGTGAGGTTTGTAGCAATCTCATAAGGCATCGAACCAAACTATGAAGCAGAAAGGCCTAGAAACCCTCAAAACCCTCATATTGTGCAGAGGTATAGTACGACCTTTTGGAGACCCAAAACCTAGAAAATCTTTGAGAGTTAGTCAAATGATTGAGAGTCTTTGAAGGAAGTTTGTGATGGTTAATGGAAGAAATTGGAGTAGTACCCTAATTTCTCAGAGTAGGAGGGCTAATTGGGGCTCTTTTCTAGTAGCCCTATTTTGGTAGAAAAGTGTGGAATCGGTAAGGAAGATCGATGCTTTGGCTTGTCTTACGCATTGAAAGAAGTATGTTGAGAGGTCTTGAAGCATCCCCATGACCCTACAAGAGGTGTGTAAAGATTTGAAAAGAAAGACCCCAGAAGAACCTAGGAACCTTGAGTGTTCTTCATCTAGCATGAGAAGCTAGCAGTTGGCAAGAGATAGATTTTGCTCAAGATAGAAAAGTGGGGTTTGGGATTAGGGGATCTTAGGCATAAAAGAGGTCCTATATATCCATTTGGTGGACTTGGAAGTCACCTTAGGTCTCAGTGGTAGACTAGAAGCATGAACTAGTGATTAGTTCATCCCCTCTCCCTATCAAGTGGTATCAAAGCCTTATAAAGGTGTGGGAAAAGAAATTGAAGAGCAAGGTGAATTCTTTCACCTACTGAATCTAGTGGATCAAGCACAATGGTGACCAATGCAGAATTGGCCAAGAAAGTTGAAGAGCAAGAGGAGGATAACAGGTTGTTGAGAGAAAGACTAGCACAACTTGAACGGTTGTTAAGTGATGTCCAAGACAAGGAAAAAAATGTTAAGGAAAAGATGGAACAAAAGGAAGAGCAGGAAGCCAAAGAGAAGGAGATTGAGTTGGGGGAAGAGGCCCCAACACCAGACCTTGTTATACCAGAGGAACCTTTCTTGAAGGCATTAAAGGCAATCAATAGCAAAGCTTTGGAAGGCATTCCTTTGTTTAGTGGCAAGATGGATCTAGATCTTATCATGGATTGGATTGATGGAATGGAGAACCATTTTGAATGTGATGGTGTCTCTGATGCTCAGAAAGTCAAGGTTAAGAGGCTTTTCCTTAACCTGGTGGAAATTTGTCCAAACAGAAAGAGAGAAGGAAGGAAAGAGCCCCATAGTCACTTGGAAAGGAATGGTGGCTAAAATTAGGCAGGCTTATATTCCTAATGATTATGACATACAGTTGCATAGGAGAAGGAAGAACCTTAGACAAAAGGAGATGGATATATACTCCTACACTGAAGAATTTCAAAAGTTATGCCTAAGGTCCAAGGTGGTGGAAGATGAAAGTATTAGGTTCGCAAGGTATTTGAATGGTCTTAAGTGGTCCATCCAAGAAGACATGAGTCTTGTCACTCCTAAAACAGTCCATCAATGCTACCAAATTTCTTTAAAGGTGGAAGAGAAAGGAAAGAGGAAGCAGGACCAAACCTCAAAGAATAGAGGAAGAGGTAGAGATGGCAGAGGACATAGGGAAAGCTATGGAGGTAGAAGCAATGATAGCAGACCTCAAGGTGAGTCCAAGATGATTGAACAAAGTGGAGAGACTAGTCAAAGGGGTGGTTCAAGCAAAGGTAGAGGATTTGGAGGAAGAGGTAGATAACCAGGAGGAAGAGGACCATCTTATTTTGCCACTATGAAGTGTTACCACTGTCAGCAATTGGGGCATCTTGCCTATAGGTGTCCTGAAAAGGGATCATCATCATAAGGTGAAAAGAAAGTGGCATATGTACATGAAGATACTTCAAGTGTGAAGTCTCCTGATATTCAATTGGATTCAGAGAGGTGAGAATTTGATGATAAAGAGGATCCTAATTAGGGAACCAGTCAAGGAGGAGCCCAAACAAAGGAGGTCTCTCTTCAAGGTAAGGTGCAAAATTATGGGAAAAGTCTACAAAGTTATCATAGACTCAAGGTCTATTGATAACATAATCTCAGAAGAGGCCAAGTCAACTATGCTACCCATGTGTGCTAACTACACAAATTGTTATTAATACTATTAATGCAGATTTAACATAATTTATTTAAAATAAATATGAAATTAAATATTCATTGGCCCATCAATTCTACAAATAATGTTTCAATAAGCTAAGTATTAGTTGATAGCCAAAACACACTAGGTAGTTGTGCATGAGGACTTGGCCTAACTTTTTAGCGATAAGAAAAAAAAATGATTTCTTTTCTTAAGTCTTTTCTTTTCTCATGAAGAGTAATGGCATATCTAGAATATTTATTTTTTAAAGAAAATCAACCTATTTTAATGTAACATTAGAGTCAACTTTTTTATTACCATTTTCAAATTTAAATACTCTAACTCATCGCATTCATTTTTCAAAATATTATTAATTATATAATTATCAATATTAAATAGTCACATTAATTAATTAAAATTAATTTATGTCAATATTCATGTATTTTATTTTATTAATCTAAATCAATGTTAAAGAATGGTTATTTTCCTTCACAACATATTCTCTTTTACTAATTGATTAACATACAATTTAGAATATAAATTTAATTATCAAACATTTTTTTCATGATACTTATCCATTTACAATGGCACGGGCTATGCTCCTAACATAACGCACCAAAGACAAAAAAAAAAATCAAACTATTTTTTTTCAGATTCGGGAAAACACAAATTTTTTTTGCAATTTTTTTTGTGGTTTTCGAACACAAAATATGTAGATCATGAAGAACAGATACTAAAAAATTTCACAAAAATCGATTGTGTTTTCTGATTTTTGAAATTTGGTCAATAATACATTTTGAACAGAGCTTTGCAAAGTTCATTTACAATTACCTTTTAAATAATAAAAAATATCTTATTTTTAAAGTTATAAATTTTATAAAAGAAAATTCATACAAAAAAATTTCAAAACTATATAATTATGCCGAAGGTGTTTCTTATATGAAACACATCAACCTAGGTTAAAGAATCGATGGCTGTCTTGCATGCCGTATGCATGCAAGACGATTGAAGTGATCAGAATCATCCACGGCGCTTGAAAAAACCTGAATTTGTAAAATTTTCTCAGTTTGAAGTGACTGCAAATCTATTAATTAACTCACCAGCAACCAGAGTTAGATTCACAGTTTAGGAGACACGTGTTGCTTCATTTATTCTTTTCTGTCCATTTTACTTTATGCAGGCTGACAAATTCGTCAGAAGTGACAGGCGCTGATGAATTCGTCAGAAGTGACAGGGTTTTCTAAATTGTTGCGGTGGATGCTTTCATTTGCGATATTTGTTTTAAAGAAGGAGAGGTTGGGGGTGGCGACGTGGCCGCGTTTTATGCTTACTGGATTCAATTTGCACGCCGCTCAGAAAATGGTCGAGTTTCCTGACGACTCGAACCCGAGGCAAAGGGGTGTGGCGACCACGCTCAGAGCAATTTCTTCAATTATAGTAGGGGCATTTGGCAATGATTTTGAGAATCCATTTTACATGGATCACACTGCGCTGGCAGTGTTCGGGGCCATAGAGAAAGGTGTATTTGTTTCGGCCTCTGCTGGTAACTCCGGGCCTTTCTCAGCTTCTCTTACAAACACGGCATCGTGGATGACTAGTGTGGGTGCCAACAGTATAGACAAAGAATTTATGTCTCCTCTGAAGCTCGGCAATGGAGAGCTGTTCAAAGGCTCCTCGCTTTACAGAGGACCTAGGATTTAAAATCTGCCTCTGGTCTTCGATTATTGTAGCGACCAGGGACACATACTGAAAGACACACCATTAAAGTTCAAATTTAAAAAAACTCACATAATAAACATACCAAACCCAAACAACACTAAATAGTTAAATAGCATGTAGGGGTGTGAATGAAAAATAAAAACATTTACATTGGTCGGCCTACATTTAAACAAGTGCTGGAGTACTATAATACCATATATAAATAGATGGTTTGATTCATTCAAGGCTATCAAAAAGCATTTTAAGACCTTCTAAATCGTAGACACCAGTTTACCAGGTTTCGCTACTTGTTAGTAGGAGAAGATCATGGGAAACAAATCGAGAAAAAATCTAGAGAATTCGAACGAAGTACAAATTCTGATGGTGGGTCTTGATTCTGCAGGCAAGACTACAATTCTATACAAGTTAAATCTATATGAAGTTGTACACACCATTCCCATAGTGGGGTTCAATGTGGAGAAAGTGAAGCACAAGAATGTCACATTCATTGTGTGCAACGTTGGGGGCCAGGAAAAGATCAGGCCACTGTGAAAATACTACGTTGGAGCTTCCACGGGTGTTATTTTTTTCATAGACAATGATGACAGGGAATGAATTAGTGAGGCAAAAGATGTGTTGCATGGTTTGCTGAGAGAGAGGGAACTGAGCGATGCTTCTGTCCTTGTGGTCGCAAACATGTGGATGATGACGATTTGCCTATCGATCAACCATATTTGCCGGCTACAACCGTGAGCTCAAGGGCAGCTGAAAAGATGTCGTGGAAATGCATCCAAGGCAGAACACACATCGTTCGTAGCCCAGTTGTCATTCTCTGTAGCACGCCTTGAGGTGGAGAGCATTCGCAATATTCCTTCTGCAACTGAGGCGAAATTTCAGGAATTTGACTACGAATTCTAATCGGGAATCACAGTCTACTACTGTGAATCCTACTAAGCACTCTATTAACAAAAAGGTTGATATGAAGGCGACAGAGAGTCCTCTCATTAGATTTTGCAGGGAACAGGTGCAATTTCTGAAATGTGGACTTAGTAAGGAAAATAACTTTTATCGAGAAAAGAAGATCGTTAATGCTCTCTTCAGAAAGAGAAGGGAAAGGGTGCAAACTCCGAAATCTGAAGGAAAGAGATAGTCAGGAAGGGATACGGAGAGTCGGGAATCGAGCAGGATGAGTGTGAATTCCGATTCTCTAAAGCTCATTCATACGTCTCGTTTGCAATATTTGTTTTAAAAGGAGCGGTTGGGGGTGGCGACGTGGCCGCCTTTTATGCTTACCGAATTCATTTTTCACGCCGCTCAGAAAATGGTAGGGTTTATCTACAATAGAAAAGGCCGATAACTTATTTTTTGAATTATAATGATTATATAGTTTATCTATAGTTTATCCATAGATATATATAATTTATCTATAAATTTCACATATTAATAACATATTAATGTATTATTAACATATTAATATATTAACATATAATATTAAATATTTTAACATATATTAATTGAAATTTATATAATTATCATATGTTTATTATAATAATATAATTATATAAATGGATTCGGTTTAAAAATCTTTAATTAAATTAATTTCAATTATGATATCTTTAAAATTTGGTATATAATGCATTTGTTAATTTAGTAACAATATTAATTATTTTAATGAACATTATTTCAATATAATTATTCATTACATTAAAATCTAACATAATAATCATAAGAATAATGTAGTTGTATCAGTTTTATTAGGAAAATGTTAATTAGCTATATTATAGGTTAAAAAAGGTCTACATTTTAATTATTTCTATAAGATTAGATTTAAAAATATATCAAAGCTAACATCATGAGCAACACTTGCTTATCCATCTTTTTAGCTTATCTTATTTAATGGATCATGAGTATTATCATAAACATTCTTAATAATAGTTTAAATAATTCATTTAAAAATTTATCAACCATATAAGAAGACTCTAAAAATTTAATCTTTTTAATATTTTAATACATTAACTTTTTCCAAATCTAATTTAATAATTTTGTTATTTTAATGCTTTAAAATTATTTGCAAAGTTTAAACATATCTGCCTTTTTCTCCATTATAGCTCTCTTCAAAGTGTAAAAAAAGTTAAACAATAAGATTTTAGAATCGCTAATGTTTCCTACTATCATATGATAAGTATAATTCATATTTTATGTTTGATTTATTTCAATTTATATATTGTTATTTAGATTTCAAATTATTTAAAATACTTTAAAAAAATTAAAAATAATACATTTCAATTATTATATATTATATTTTATATTTAGTAAATCATTTTTTTTGAAAACAATACAATAAGAAATGTATAATAGTCATATCATTATAATTTTAATATATGTATTATATATCTATTTATATTTATTATTTATTTTATATCTAAATAACTAATCTTCTTCATGTTGAGTATTATAATAATTATATTATATAATATGTTATTCAATTTAATCAAATATATTTTCAATTATAATATTATTTTAAATTAGCAAATATAAAATTAGAGTACTCTCTCCTTTCAACAAATTGATGAGTATATAATTTGACAATGAACTCTTTATTCTCAATCATATCCTTGATATTTTTTTGCAAGGAAACAAAATAAGAATAGATTTTATCAAGAAAAAATAATAAATATAAATACAAATTTAATATACTAAATGATTACTAAATTAACTTTCATCATACTTTTATATAAAAGAATAATTTTTAAAAATATAATTTATTTATTTAAACTTAAAAAAAGAAAATTATTATTTATGTTACATAAAATTTGATAAACGCATTACAAAATTCAATCATATTTTATTCTCTCTTAGCAAAAAAAATAACACAAATTTAAATCTAAAAAAAAAAATTAACCACATTTGAAACATATAAATCCAAGAAGAAAAGCAACTTATGCCAAGTTGCAATTACTAGTCTATTTAATAATTAAAGGAAGTTTCATTTTTAAATATTTAAGCCATGTTGCAAGTTGTAGATATATGTTGTATTCGGATGAAAGGGATGCGATTACGGAAGAAAGGGATGCGATTGCGAATTATAGCCAAAAGTCTTCATACATCGATTCCTCTTGCAAAAGACTTTTTCTTTTGCACACGACTGGACTCGGACTCCTTCACACGCAACCAAATTTCCACGGGCTTGGAAAAACGCTACAGTTAACGGTCAACTTAGTTTTGTGAATGGGAATCATATTCAAATTCGCACTCCAACCTCTTTAGTGTGAATTTGCACCTAGTGCGATTGCTGAAGAGTCGTGGAACGTGCAACGCTTGGTGGGAATTATAGCCAAAAGTCTTCATACTAAATCTGGTTTGTATTTCACATTTACATTCATGAATAGCACACGATACATCCTAGCAAAGTCTGGAGGAATGCAGTTATATATTCTGCTAGATAATGGTAGATGGAGCATGTTCTGGTCTCAACCAAGACATCAATGTTCCGTATATGGTTTGTGCGGCGCTTATGGAACCTGCAATTCCAACAATCTTCAGTTCTGCAGCTGCGTGGAAGGCTTCACGCCAGCAGACACTCGCGCCTGGGATTCGGGAGAGACGTGGTCGACTGGCTGTGTTCGCCAGAGCCCGTTGAACTGCGATGCCAAAAATGGCAGCACGGACGGCTTCCTGGAGCTGAGCGTCACATTGCCTGATGATTCCGGTTCGTCATACCCTACAACCACAAAGAAATAATGCCAAAAAGCCTGCCTCCTCAACTGCTCGTGCACTGCGTTTGCTTTCAATCCACCTTCACGGCCCTGCCAACTCTGGTCAGGAGATTTGTTGAACATGCGTAACTCTCTTCCACCAAAAAGCAATTCAAACGTTTCTATTCGAGTAGCTGCTTCTTCATTTCCAAAGTTTGATCCAACATACTCATCCAAACGCAAAACAACAAGTATCGTGGTTGGTATTGTTGGTGCTGCTACCATTGCTTTGGGTATCTTCTCAATTTTAATGTGGCGGAGGCATCGTCAGAGGCAGTGGCTGCGATCGATTGAGAGGCTTGCAGATTCTTCGCATTCTTTTCTTAGAATGTTTGGCTACATGGAGTTGAAGATTGCAACTAGGAATTTCAGGTCCAAGCTGGGGAGCGGAGGATTCGGCACGGTGTACAAAGGAGGTCTAATAGACGGTACACTTGTGGCCGTAAAGAAGATGGAGGGTGTACAAAGACAAGATGAGAAGCAATTCCAAGCAGAAATCAGTTCTCTTGGAAACATACAACATGTCAATTTGGTAAGGCTTCGAGGATTTTGTGCACAAGGATCAAGAAGGTTTCTGATTTATGATTTCATGTCTAATGGCTCTCTGAATGAATTCCTTACTGTTCTCAAGTGATTCCAAAGGTAAACATAAGTTACTCGACTGGAAGATTTGATTTCAGATCGCGTCAGGCACTGCAAGAGGATTACTTTATCTCTATGAAGAATGCAGAGATTGCATCATTCACTGCGATGTTAAGCCTGAAAATATTCTTCTAGACAATAATTTTTCACCCAAGTTGGCCGATTTCGGGTTGGCAAAGCTTGTGGGTAGAGAATTCAGCCGCGTCCTAACCACTACAAGAGGAACAAGAGGGTATTTGGCTCCAGAGTGGATCTCTGGTCTTCCCATCACTCCCAAGGTTGATGTCTATAGTTTTGGTATGACTCTCTTTGAAATCATTTCAGGCCGAAGGAATCTTGATTTAGGTGTGCAAGATTCTAGTCAGTATTACTTTCCATCTTGGGCCAACAAAAATTTACAAAGGCAACACAATTAATATTGTGGAGGAGAGTATTGCAAAGGAGAGAGACATTGAAGAGGTGAGAAGAGTAAGTATTGTAGGATTGTTATGTATTGAAAAGGATGAGGAAATGAGGCCAAGCAGGGGAAAGTGGTGCTAATGCTGGAAGGGAAGATTCAGCCACAAATTCCGTAGATTCAGTGCTTTGTTCTCATGGATAACCAAGCAGACCAAAGGGACACTGATAGCGGTAACGACAGCTGATGTTATTATTAGATAGAATAGTGTAGAAGATAGTGTTTATTGTTGATAGTGAGCCATATTATTTTCGTACCAAAGTAAATTTAGTTTACAAGTTCTATTTTTTTAAAAAATTATTAGATGTTTACAAAGATATCTACATTAAAAAAGGTGATGAATGGAATTTAAATATATAAAGACATTTATATGATTTAATAAGTTTATTTTAGTTTTCAATTTATCATGCAAATGATGAATTTATTATTGTAGAAATTAAAAAAAGAAGTTATTTTTTCTTTTTTTTTTAAGTTTTGAATGAGAATTCATGTAGGTTGGAGATTCTAACTTATATATGGTCTAAGCTTAATCTTAGTATAGTATAAAATTGAAATACTTATAATTAATCTTTCTTATTGTAGGAAAGACTATACACATAATGAGCAATCCTCTCTCAAATTCCTTGTATTTAGATATAGGTCTCAATATTGACAATTCATTAGTGGTCACTCTTAGAAACAAATAATCTAGTTGAAAGTAATTGCATATGCCACAATCTTCATAGCCTTTATTTTACCATATACTACAAGACCTTGCCATAGATTTGAAAGAATTTTCAAAGTTTAAATTGAATTCACTTCACATTATGTTAAAAATAATATGCACCAATTATCCTAATACTTCTTATTACTGTCAATGCTTAGACCATAAAATAAGATATGACTTATAATAGTGTGGTCTAACATTAAGTCAACTTTTAATATTTTATTGTTAATGAAAATTGGTGATGAATGGATGACCATCAACAATGAAAAACCTATGGTGGTACTCAATTTTATAAGAAGAAACGATTGTTACATGGTTCCAAGTCAGACCATTTCTTTATAGGAGAAGCATTATCTTGAGCAAGTGTATAATGATGTTGGGCCAAACGTGTAGTGGAAAATAAAATATTGACAAAGAGAGGTGAGAGAGATAAGGCAACTTTGTGTAAAGAAGACTTATCCACAAAATCTTAAACATATATAATAATAAGTGATATAACATGAATCAAATAAGTGACATGAAGTTAAAATTACAGGGCATAACATGAATCAAATAAGTGACATAAAGTTAAAATTGCAAGATACATTTGAGATTATAGATCTTGGTTTTCTACATTACTTTTTAGGCATACAAGTATGGCAGAAGGATGATGGTATTTATCTCTCTCAAACCAAGTATGCTCTAGACATATTGAAAAAGTTCAGAATGGAAGATTGTAAGAGTGTTCCTACTCCAGTTGCTCTAGGACTAAAGCTAAGAAAAGATATGGAAGGTGAAGATGTTGATCCTACTATATACAGGCAATTGGTTGGTAGTCTTGTGCACTTAACCCACACTCGACCAAATATTTCTTTTGCAGTCAGTGTTGTTTCCAGATTTTTGAGTTCTCCTAAGGTCCCACATTGGATAGCAGCTAAATGAATATTAAGATATGTGCAAGGGACTTTGACAATGGGTATCTATTATTCATCTCATGAAGATCTTTCACTTATTGGTTATACAGATTCAGAATGGGCAGGATGTGCAGATGACCGCAAATCAGCTACAGGTTATGTTGTTTATCTTGGTTCAGGTCTCATTTCATGGTGTAGAAAAAAAAAATCTACTATTGCTCTATCTACTACAGAGGCTGAATATACCGTGCCAAATGAAGTAGCTAAAGAAATCACTTGGCTATAGGCTATTCTATTACTCCTCAAGCAACATCATGTAGGGCCTGCTTTACTTCATTGTGACAATCAAAGTGCCATCTCATTGCCCAAGAATCTAGTGTTTCATACTCGCACAAAACATATTGAGGTCTATCATCATTATATCAGGTATTTTATCTAGCAACAGGTGATTCATCTTCAATATTGCAAAATGGAAGACCGGATTGCTGATATATTCACCAAGGCATTATGTGAAACTAAGTTTGTATTTCTTAGACATCTTTTAGGCTTACGAGCAATCACTTGATTGTTTCATGGTTGTCATTCAGGGGGGATTCTAGTGAATTCCAACCATTATATTTAGAGAATAATGAATAATGATTGTAAATGGGTACCTAACAAGGCTTTAGACCGGGACCCATCATTTCTAGATTATGGGGGGATATTTAGATAGTTAGTGTAATTAATTTAGGGGGGATGTTGAAATAAATTAATTACAACAAACCTTGGTCAGCACAGACCACCAAGAAGGCTCTGGAAACACATGTATTCCACATGCAGCCTCACATAGCCATCTACAGCTGCCCAGACATCTTTTCTCATCTATCTTTCATTAATATATCAACTCACTACAACCCATAGTCTCCTCCACATTTATTGTATATTTTCTTATAAATAGAATGCTTGAGCCTACCATTTGATTCATGTTATACCCTGTAGTTGAAAAACCAGGAAACATAGGAGATACTCATAAAATGAGCTCTGATGAATTTAGGCTCAATCTATTAATTTATAGACTAATATACATTGAATACAAGAATTACTATAACACATAGTAGTTGTAAACATTAATGCCAGGTAGTTGAGAGAGCATGTTAATGAACACATGAATGGCATGGTGCTTGGACGGTGCTTGGTCTGTGCCAACTATTTTGACTAATAATTAATTTACTTTCCTAACATCCCTCCATAAATTAATTATCAAATTATCTTAGATATCCCCCCATAATCTAGAAACGTTGGGTCCTGGCCTAAAGCCTTTTTTTGTAAGTACCCATTTACAATCACTTATCATCAAATTTAAGCTTTCATTGTTTCCCCTCATCATAATCACTTTGGGTTTTCACAGTTTACCCCTAATCGATGCAATTTTGAAGTGGTTTCAAGATCACCACAAACTCCATAAACATCATACAAGTGGTTTCAAAATCACCACAAACTTCACACTGAAGTGGTTTTGGCTCACCACGAACGTCACTCAAATGAAAGCACATAGCAACTCAATCATAGATGAAATTCAATCCAAAGGCCAGACATTTAGAAATTTCTCTATTCTTACGCTTAAGCTCTGATACCAAGTTGAAAAACCAGTAAATAGAGGAGATACTCATAAAATGAGCTCTAATGAATTCAGGCTCAATCTATTAATTTATAGACTAATATAAATTGAATGCTAGAATTACTATAGCACATAGTAGTTGCAAACATTAATGCCAGGCAGTTGAGAGAGCATGTTAATGAACATGTGAATGACATGGTGCTTGCTCTGTGTTGACTATTTTGATGAATAATTAATTTACTTTGGTAACAGTTCTAATGTTTCATCTATAATCTACAAGCTATGATAACTTTGATGTATTCTTGTAAAAATCGCATGATTCAAAATGACAAATAAAAAATGTATGCTTCAGAAATGAAAACGGCTCATGCTCGCTCTATGCTCTACTAGGGTTTTTTCACCTTGTGTCCATCTCTGCATTTTTGTCCTTCGCACATACCGCAGTTATTACGGGAAATAGCCTAATATATATGGCTCCGGCCACTTCCCACCAAGCAGTTGATGCTGGTGCTCGTGTGGTTTTGGATAGCAATGGTGCCGCCAAGAAAATGCCCCTGCAAGTTTATACCCAAATTATTCCACGAGGTATGGCCCAGCCTAATATTGATTTACCCATTAATGAATTCAATGATGCATGCACTTGGCTTGAATCACACACCCTGATTGGCTATTTTCTGGGTCGCAACCCCCCTAAACATGTTCTCAAGGACTGGGTTGCGAAGAACTAGACTCCTCACAGAATTTTCCTGGAAGGCATTCAAAGCCTTACCAAAGGCTTTTTCCTTTTTCGCTTTTCTAACCCCTCCCATGTGGATGCTATTTTTTCCAAAGGTCCCTAGAATATCAGGGCCTCACTATTAATTTTCCAACGCTGGTCTTATGACTTCTCTATCTCTGATGACAAGAAGCTCAAGGTCCCAGTGTGGGTTGAGTTCCCTAGTCTTCCCTTACCTTGTTGGCCTTTCATGCAAGCCATAGCGCAGAAGCTCGGTAGGGTTATATGTCTCGAGCATGACCATTTTCTTAATCTGCGCCCTCCCAAGAGGCTCTGTGTTGAGGTTGACCTTTCTAGGGACCTCAAAGAATCCATAGAGATTCAGGTTGGTGATACCACCTTCACCTAGAAGGTGCTCTATCTTAATCTTCGCAATACTTGCTATCGGTGTCAATTCGCAAAGCATAAGATTAAGGACTGCCCTTTGGCAGTGCCTTGCACCAAGCCTCCTCCCAAGGATGCTAGTTCACAGCCGATTGAGGCTGGCAAGAAAGAAGATGGAAAAAAAGATGAATGGGTCACTGTCAGTTGCCATAACAAGCCCCACAAGAAGCTTGTTTTGGCTTCTGTCTCCCATCTGCCACCCTTTGATAACATAGTTTTTTTGGAAACCCCTGTTATCGAAGTTTCAAACCCTATTGAGCAGGGGAAAAATGTTTCCACCACCCAAGCTTCTGCTCCTACAGCCGACATGCCTCCGAGGACTGCTGAAATTGTTTCTTCCAACTCTTTCCACCGCTCTCGCAACCCTTTTGGGCACGCTAAGGCTAAATTTAATGGCATGCAAGACAAGCAGTGTAATATTACTCTAGATTTTCCTGGGTCTAGTTTTACCCCAAGATATTTGTCTAATAGTTTTGACTCCCTTGGGGACGAGGATGGAATGGACGACACTATTATTCCATGAAGTACATCTCATGGAATGTTCGTGGGTTGACAGACCTACACATAAAATATTCTATCAGGGATTTTCGTAAGCGGTTTTGTCATCTAGATGTTTTATGCCTCCAGGAAGTTAAGATTTCTGGTTTGATGCTTAATGCTTCTTGTAAAGTTATTTGGCCTAAGAGCCTTGCTCTTTGTTCTCAAGACGAGTCTAGCTGAGGCGGAGTGGTTACTCTCCTCTCTCGTCATTGGCATTCCCTACTGGTTAGCCATGGTTCTGATCCCATGAAATGAGTGGTTTGGGCCACTTTCATCATTGAGAATCATTCCTTCGGCATAGCTAATGTTTATGCTCCCAATGATGCTATTGAAAGATCTCACCTATGGTGTTGGCTTGCGGATTCTTTGCCACCTACAACCTGGCTTATTTGTGGAGAATTCAATATGGTGGAGATGGCGTCTGACAAGGATGGTTTCGTACCATTTCAATCGACAACTGGTGAAAGAGAAGCCTGGTACTACATGCATAATAAATTAGGGCTTTTTGATCCCAATGTGGGCCGACGCCGTTCTGATGGGGCCTGGCACACTTGGTCTAATTATAGGGCTTGTTCTGACAGAATTCATAAAAGGCTTGATTGTGCCATGATCTCGGCTCAATCTTTTTTTCCTTCTCTGAAAAGAAAGCCTTACCTATCACTCCTCTTGTTGATGTGACCTTGTCAGACCACTATCCCATCCAATTTAATGTTGTTTGGTAGACAGCTAAGGCTAGGCCTCCCACCATGTAATTATACTTTAATACTTTTGTCCTTCATCATCCTTCCACTGTGGCGCACATTCATCGGGTTTGGAACCTAGAGCCTAGACCCACCCACTTGACAGGTTGGATTCAATGGTGGAATGATGCCATCAGGCGTACAACTCATTTCCTACACATTTATGGCAGGCAATTGGCCAACTGTCGTTGCAGAGCCTATGATGCCAACACCAAAGCTTTGCATGTTGCCACCGAAGCCTTAGCTCAGGACCTATTCAATCAAGAGTTGCAAATCAATCTTGCCAAGTTACGTCACTAGAAGCAAGTGGTTGACAACCATGCTGCCAGAGGAGCCCAGATCAAAGCTCGGCTACACTAGTTAAAGGTTGGAGACCACGTCTCTAAAGAATTTTTTACTGTCCTCCATCCTCGACATACCAGTATGGGCATAGCCAAAATTTGAGAAGGTCATTCCCTTTTCACAGAGCTTCCTGATGTTTTACAAGCCTTTGTTCACCACTATGAACAAGTCTTTGCTACTCAGAGCCGCTCCCCTGCCAGTGAGAAAGCTCTCACGGATTGCATTGCGGTGGTTCCTCAATGTGTCTCCCCTGCTCAGTGGGTCTTTTGTGACTGACTGCTTTCCTTGCAGGATCTTTGTGAAGTTGTGTTCACCATGGCTGATGATAAAGCCCCTAGTTGTGATGGCTTTTCCTGTGAGTTTTACAAAACCCTTTGGGATGCCATTGGTCCGGATCTCCACCAGGTTTACTTGAAAGCCTTTCATACCTAGTCTCTTGGGGATATCATTAACCAAGGGCATATCAAGCTCATTCCCAAAGCTGGGGATCCTAAGGACATTTGTAACTAGTGGCCCATCACTTTGCTCAATGTCTCTTACAAGATCATTGCGAAAGCACTGGCTCTCAAGATCCAACACATGCTTCCACAAATTGTCCGGCCTGAGAAAATAAGGTTTATTAAGTCAAGATTTATTCTTGACAACATCATTTCTATTTGGGAAGGTATGGAATGGGCTCGTAAGTCTCACCAGAAAGCCCTTTTTCCAAAATTAATTTTGCTAAAGCTTATGATCGTATTGAATGGAATTTTATCCTTGCGATGCTTCATGCTATGGGTTTCGGCCCAAGATTTCTTCAATCTGTGTAGATGCTCTTCAATAATGCCTTCACTTGCATTACCATCAATGGCTTCCATTCTTCCACCTTTGGGCTTTTTCGTTCCATTCAGTAGGGTTGCCCACTGGCTCCTGCTCTTTATGTGTTAGCGGCCAAAGGGTTTGGCTATCTGCTTGCTCACTCCATTTCCATGGGAACTATTAGGGGAATCTCCTTGCCGAATTCCTCTCAACAGCTTGTCAATGGCCATTTAGTTGATGATTCCTTCCTCACTCTAGCAGAGGATGAAGAGAATATCAAGGTAGCCTTGTAGTGTTTAGACACTTTTTGCTTGGCTTTCGACTCAGCCATCCAGTGGCACAAAACCCTCTGTTATAGAGAGTCGGCTCTTCCTGAGCCTCCCTAGCTTTCTTAGTTTGGCTAGATAAGAATTCAAAATGAGGAGATATTCTGGTTCTTGGGTATTCCCTTTTCTTTTCAAGGCAATCCTACTAATCTATGGAATGTAGTGCTTACTAAGATTGAAAAAAATCTTACCTACTAGATCACGAAGCCGCTCTCCCTTGCAGAAAAATTCTAGATCTGCTCCAAATTTTTTGCTACTACGCATGTTTATTACTCCTCTTGTTGGGTCCCTTCCAAAGCTTCCTACAAATGACTTGAGAAACTTCTTCAAGATTTTCTCTGGGCCTCTGGCATTGATCACTAGGGCTTTCATAGAGTTGCCTTGGACTTTTGTTGCCTTCCAAAGTCCTCTAGCGGGCTTGGATTAATTGATACCTAGAAGCAAGGGCATGCCCTTTGTGCCAAGTGGGTTGTGCAGTGCCTCATAGGCAATGAATCTTGGAAAATTTTGCTTCATCACTGCGTTTCCTCAGGCTTTCCTCTTCACAAGCCTATCTAGAAGGGGATTGGCTTTCAAACCCTACTGGTTATGAGGGAGCCTGTCCAGATCCAGGTTACTTTTGTCTCCAAAGGTATTTGGAAAGCTTGGGAGTCTGTCAAGCCTTGGCTTCATTGGGCTGGGAATGGATTTTGAGATGGTCTTTCTTTCAACCAGCAGAACATTTGGTGGTCTCCTCTTTTTTCCCAGCAAGGGATTCCTCTTGCCAGAATTCAAGGGGTTAGTGCTCTTCGATTTCACAAGCATGGCATTCAAACCCCTAAGGATGTTTTCTCTAGAGCCACCATGAGTCTCCGATCCTGGGATGATCTTCGAGTTTAGTTTTGGCTCATCCACCCAAATCATCAGACTTTTGACTTGTTGGTTTATGCCATTCCACCTCACCTCTTGCAGAAGTTGGGAATTCAGTCCATCAGACTGTGGTGGAAAGACTAGAAGTGGTATCCTGCCACTCCATTCACTAGTTACAAGCCTAAGCTTACGTATTCTTGGCTTATGCCTCATTTGCCCATGATTGACTCTCTCAACCACCATTGGCATCTTTCCTCTTCTCAAAAGAGCTAGGGGTGGAGATTCCACATTATTTGGGATGCTGTTATTGAGCCTAAAATTGCTCATTTTGCCTGGTGTTTGTTATACCGAGGCTTACCCTTGGGAGCTAGACTCAGGCATATGGGGGTTCCTGATCCTAAATACCCTTTTTGTGGTCACTCAAAGATGCTCATGAATATTTTTTGGTTTTGTCGTCATGCTCAAAACTACCGGTGTTGGATTCATGACTTTTTTGCTCCCTTCAGGCCGGAGCCCTTTTCTTGGCATATGGCTCTTCTCGGTGACTCTCCCAGAATGCCTTCCCAGTTCACCCAGATATGGCATACTTTTAGGCTGGAAATTTTGTTTACTCTATGGAAAGATAGAAACACTGTGCTTTTTTCTCATAGTTGTCAGGATAATCATGTTTCTCTTTTTGATAAAGCTTGTATTTGTAACAATGTAATGATGCAGATCTAGGTGCAAGCTAACAAGGTGGCCCTAGAGGTTGCCCACCTACAAGAGTTGCTCCAGCACTGGGGCAATTCCCCTTGCACTATTAACCAGATGCCTCCAGATTCTCTCTCAGTTGACCGTACGCTGCCCAAGGGCCGACGTCGTAGCCGGAGCTCCTTTGCCAGACACTCCAGGACTCTGCAGCAATGGCGTCGCCACTCCGCTCCCCTCCTCCTCAGAGGGATGTGGGTTTTGGGTGGCCTCCTATGCTTGCTTCCACTGCTGCTACTTTTGTTCGGCCTTTGGCCTCTAGTCTTGATAATTAGGGAAAGTTCCCTCACCTCGCGCTGGCTATCTCACCTAGGCGGGAGGAAGGAGAAGTTGAAAAAGAAGATCCAGAAGATGGCTGGGCCATTCCTGATTAGACTCCTAGGCCCAATGTCTGGGGCAATCCAGATGACAAAGATCCTCCTCCCTCTTCTGCTACTTCTCTCACAGCTTGAGGGTTTCTGGTTTTATAGTTTTTTTTGATGAATAGTTGTTTGTTTCCGGCCTGAGTGCCATGTGAACTTGCGGGGTGATTATTTCCCTCAACCCTTTTTTGTGAATATTGTACTTTAATATTTCTATTAATAGAGAAGGCCTCTATTCATCAAAAAAATATGTTCAATTTTTCTTTGAACACACAAATAAAATCATTATTTTAAAATAGTAAGAAACAAAGTGTTCGAGTAGCTAGAACCAAAATATCGTATCTGCACCATGACAAAGACTCAGAGGAAGTAAAACAAGACAACCACTATGCATAAATAAATAATTAGTTTTTAATGTGATTTTCTAGATTAATCACCAAAATCAACAAGTAATTTTCTATCAAGCATAAGTTGCTAATGGATGCTTGAAACTAGCATACCTATATTTAAAATTTTTATGCAAAATATGCCGAGAGATATCATTTTTTAGAAGACTTAACCCTTACTATAGTTGAAATGTAACCTTAATCACTACCATACTTTATTAGTAACACTGATACAGATATTTGCATTGGATTAAGAGTGGTGCTTGCCAGTGGGTTTGGGATCAAGTTATAGTTTTGAAAGTATGTTGCATATTTAATTACTAATTTTATGATTATATTTTGAGAATAATAGGATCAAATAAATCTTTCATTGTCACATCATCATAATCTCTACAAGAACATACATCCTTGAAATGGTGGAACAATTAGCATAGAGTTTTTAAAACATAGTAACCTAGGGTGATAACTATATCAAATATAAAAATATAGTGTTTCCAACTAGCGTGGTTCTTCTTCATCATCATCATTATTATTATTACTATTATTATTATTATTATTATTATTATTATTATTATTATTATTATTATTATTATTATTATTATTATTATTATTATTATTATTATTATTACTATTACTATTACTATTACTATTATGATTATGATTATGATTATGATTATGATTATGATTATGATTATGATTATGATTATGATTATGATTATTATTATTATTATTATTATTATTATTATTATTATTATTATTATTATTATTATTATTATTATTATTATTATTATTATTATTATTATTATTATTATTATTATTATTATTATTATTATTATTATTATTATTATTATTATTATTATTATTATTAAAAGAACCTAAAGTAGCTATTGCATAATATCAACATATGCTTCCACCTAGGTGGTCCATCCTCTAGAGCCTTCCATCCACACAATGTTATTTTTCTCCTCGATTTGGGCCAGCATGAGGATCTTATCATCATAAACATTCTCAGTTTTCTTGACCTCCTTGATAAGCTTTTCCAATATCTCTTCAAATATTTGTAGGTTATCCATGTTCCTTTTCCATTTGTAACCATCTCTCTTTAAAAAAAAAAACATAGAGGAGTGTCCCATTTGCAAGAATCTTCTCAATTTTTCCCTTTCAAGAAGCATAGTAACATGAACCTGCAAGAAAGTTTATAAAAATATGAGCTTTTGAAAAGACTCATTAAGGGATTTGGAAATGCCTTGATACCTTTCCTCATTTTTGCATTTCCAGATCTGCCAGAGAATGTTAGAAGATAAAATATTCCAAAAAATATTAGTGTCCTTGAGATTATGAATATTACTAGTAATGATTTCAAAAATATTAACAAACTTGGGATAAGTAATGCCAAACATGCACCAGATTTATTTAGCAAAAATAAAATAAAAAAAGATATGTCTACAAGTATCACGGAGTCTGCAAATGCTACAAAAATCAACTAAAGAATGATCCTTCATAATAGGAAGTCTTTCAACTAACATTAGCCACTTAAAGCATTTAATTTTAGGATCAATCGGGCCTTAACAAATTTTATCAAAATATTTTTTCTAAGAAGAGATATCCAAATCAGTATACCAAAGTTTATTAACATGTTGAATGAGGGAATCATTATTTAATCAATCATATATGTTTTTGGATTTAGTTTTAGAAATGATATTACCATCCGACCATTTGAGATTAGTGAGAAATCCGTAGGAATCCACATTGCAAGTAGATGGTAAATCTTTGCAAGCTTTGAGAATCATATTGTAGGTTTTCTTTTGAGAGTGAAGGATGTTATATTTGGAGCTAATTTCCTCCCAACCAATTATGTTGTCATGTTCAAAAAGGTCAATCAGCTGAGATATTCCCATCTTATTCCATAATCTAGTAGAGCATCCTTGAGGAAGGGCCAAAGGCTTTCTAGAATTATATAAATTCTACCAAATCAACCTTTCACCATATAGGTAGTTTCTATCATGGTAGTCCTTGTTAGGAAGAAAGAGTTTAACATGGTCCCAAGCTTTCCAAATGGAAATAAAAATTGCGGACACCTGGACATGGATAGGAAAGTTCCCATCAATTAGATCACAAAGAGGAAGATTTTTCCAAGATTTAGCATTACTAGGGAAACCTCTTTCAATGTTGTTCCTAACAAGGACCTTCCAAGGTTGATCTCCAAGTAGAGAGTAAAAGATCCATTTGGTAGCAAGGGAAATCCCTTCGGTTTTGAGATTCGTTAGCCCCAAACCCCCATGCATAAAAAAATAAAAAAATAAAAAGTTTTTAATGTGATTTTCTAGATTAATCGCCAAAATCAACAAGTAATTTTCTATCAAGCATAACTTGCTAATGGATTCTTGAAACTAGCATACCTATCTTTAAATTTTTTATGCAAAATATGTTGAGAGATATCATTTTTTAGAAGACTTAACCCTTGCTATAGTTGAAATGTAACCTTAATCACTACCGTACTTTATTAGTAACACTGATATAGATATTTGCATTGGATTAAGAGTGGTGCTTGCTAGTGGGTTTGGGATCAAGTTATAGTTTTGAAAGTATGTTGCATATTTAATTACTAATTTTATGATTATATTTTGAGAATAATAGGATCAAATAAATCTTTCATCATTGCATCATCATAATCTCTACAAGAACATACATCCTTGAAATGGTGGAACAATTAGCATAGAGTTTTTAAAACATAGTAACCTGGGGTGATAACTATTTCAAATATAAAAATATAGTGTTTCCAACTAGCATGGTTCTTCTTCATCTTGTCTATTATTATTATTATTATTATTATTATTATTATTATTATTATTATTATTATTTATTAATTATAAGGGTATCAAAATTACATCAAAATGAACAAGTAAGAGGCAAAGCCTCTACCTAAGAGTATCAAAGGAGGAGAGTTAACATAACATTACAAAGCTATTCATAAGACAAAAAAGAACCTAAAGTAGCTATTGCATAATATCAGCATATGCTTCCACCCAGGTGGTCCATCCTCTAGAACCTTCCATCCACATAATGTTATTTTTCTCCTCGATTTGGGCCAGCATGAGGATCTTATCATCAGAAACATTCTCGGTTTTCTTGACCTCCTTGATAAGCTTTTCCAATGTCTCTTCAAATATTTGTAGGTTATCCATGTTCCTTTTCCATTTGTAACCATCTCTCTTTTAAAAAAAAAACATAGAGTGTCCCATTTGCAAGAATCCTCTCAATTTTTACCTTTCAAGAAGCATAGTAGCATGAACCTACAAGAAAGTTTTTAAAAATATGAGTTTTTGAAAAGACTCAGTAAGGGATTTGGAAATGCCTTGATACCTTTCCTCATTTCTGCATTTCCAGATCTGCCAGAGAATGTTAGAAGATAAAATATTCCAAAAAATATTAGTGTCCTTGAGATTGTGAATATTACCAGTAATGATTTCAAAAATATTAACAAACTTGGGATAAGTAATGCCAAACATGCACCAGATTTATTTAGCAAAAATACAATAAAAAAGGATATGTCTACAAGTATCAAGGAGTCTGCAAATGCTACAAAGATCAACTAAAGAATGATCCTTCCTAATAGGAAGTCTTTCAACTAACATTAGCCACTTAAAGCATTTAATTTTAGGATCAATCATGCCTTTACAAATTTTATCAAAATATTTTTTCTAAGAAGAGATATCCAAATTAGTATACCAAAGTTTATTAACATGTTGAATGATGGAATCATTATTTAATCAATCATATATGTTTTTGGATTTAATTTTAGAAATGATAGTACCATCCGGCCATTTGAGATCAGTGAGAAATCTATAGGAATCCACATTGCAAGTAGATGGTAAATCTTTGCAAGCTTTGAGAATCATATTGTAGGTTCTCTTTTGAGAGTGAGGGATGTTATATTTGGAGCTAAGTTCCTCCCAACCAATTATGTTGTCGTGTTCAAAAAGGTCAATCAGCTAAGAGATTCCCATCTTATTCCATAATCTAGTAGAGCATCCTTGAGAAAGGGCCAAAGGCTTTATAGAATTATATAAATTCTACCAAATCAACCTTTCACCATATAGTTAGTTTCTATCATGGCAGTCCTTGTTAGGAAGAAAGAGTTTAACATGGTCCCAAGCTTTCCAAATGGACTTAAAAACTGCGGACCCCTGGACATGGATAGGAAAGTTCCCATCAATTAGATCACAAAGAGGAAGATTTTTCCAAGATTTAGCATTACTAGGGAAACCTCTTTCAATGTTGTTCCTAACAAGGATCTTCCAAGGTTGATCTCCAACTAGAGAGTGAAAGATCCATTTGGTAGCAAGGGAAATCTCTTGGGTTTTGAGATTCATTAGCCCCAAACCCCCAAGGAGTTTTTCAGTGTGACACCAACCCCAATTAACCACATGAAACTTCTTATTACCTTTATCATCAGACCATAAGAAGTTCCTAATGATCTTTTGGATCCCTAAGATCTGGTAGTTACTAAACATCTAGGTAGGGGAGTACTAAATATTATAGGAAGAAATAATTTTTTGATAGACTTGAATTCTACCAGCCAAAGAGAGGGATCTATTATGCCATTTACCAAGCTTCTTGGTGATCTTATCTTTCTCCTAGAATGACATGTCTTTCAGATAAGGATCAATAGAAAAGGGGATAACTAGATATCTAATGCTTTTTTGAGGACCGCCCCATTGAAAGTCATACTTTTTAAACCATTTAGGCGGTCTCTCATCCCATCCAAGGAAAATAGACTTGGCCTGGGATAAGTGGTCACCAGAGATAGAGAAGAAAAAATTAAGTTTATTGTGGAGGGCTTCAAAGTTATTCTCAGTTGTCTCAAAAAAGAGAGCAGTGTCATCAGCAAATTAACAATTAATAAGTTGAGAGTTATCAGGAGGAGATATCCTTTTGACAGAAGGGGATATAGAGTTGTCACAAAGGATGTAGGAGAGGGAAACTGAGGCAATAACAAAGAGGGTAGGGGCCAAGGGGTAGCCTTGTCTAATGGATCTTCTAAGGGGAAGGGATCAGATAAAGATCCATTGACATCAACTTGAGTAGAAGCATCCTTAAGAAGAATGCAGACATACCTACAGAAGCTAGTAGGAAATCCAAAGGCCTCAAGTATCATGGAAATAAAATTCCATTCAACTATGTCATAATCCTTCTTGAAGTCTAGAAGAAACATAGAAGAATTTTGCAGACAATGCCTAGACAAACTCATAGCTTCCCAGCTAGTGATCAAAATTTCAAGAATATATCTACCTTTGATAAAGCTAGTTCGGGTGGAGAAAATAAATTTAGGAAGAATATCTTCAAGTCTAAGAGCCAAGACTTTAGCCAGAATTTTATAGTAAATATTAAGGAGGGTGATGGGTATCCAATTCTTTCTGATATCTTTGTCTCCCTCTTTAGGGATCATCATAATGATACCTCTATTAACAAAACTACCTAGGGTGCCTTTCTCTAAGGCTTCAAAATAGATGTCATGAAGATCCTTACTAATCCACTTGATGTTGGTCTTATACAATTCAATAGGAAGACCATCAGGACCAGGAGCTTTGTTAACCCTGAGAGAGTTAATAGCATTTTCAATTTCTTCAATAGAGATATCCCTGGATAAGATGGCAGCATCTTGGGTGGATATCCTATTAGGAATAAGAGATCTACACAAGTTCCTAAGGTGGTTGGCCTAAGTAGTGTCCTTGGAGGTGAAGATTTTATGATAGAAGGTAGCAAAGACCTCTTTAATAATATCAATATCAACAATTTCATTATTTTCCACAATGATTCTATCAATGGTTTCATTAGTGTACTTTTGTCTAAGAAGATTAAAGAAGAATTTTTAACCTCTATCTCCATGTTGAAGCTAATAGGCACGAGCCCTAATCTTGGCTCCAGATATTTTGACTTGTTGGTGTTGTCTGAGGATATCCCTAGCATTAGAAACAACAAAAATAAGATTACAATTTGAGGGGTTGGCCTAAATGTTCATCTCTGCAGAATGAAGTTCAGAGGAGAGTTTCCTTTCAGAAAATCTAGTCTTTGGCACATTTTTGACCAATAGTTTGCAAAAATTTTTTCCAAGAAAGAGTATTATGTTTCCATAGCTCATATTTTGACAAGGAAGGATAATTATTCCTATTAATGAGTCTAATAAGATTGATGGCATAAAGAATATCTTCATCCTTAAGAAGATTAGTATTGAGAATGAACTTCTGGTTATTAGAATTTCTTTGAGGAGGGGGATCATTAAACCTAACACAAATAGGAATAGGGTGGTGATTAGAAAGGGGAGTGGGAGACACAGTAATAGGGTTCCCAAGATTGTCGGGGATAATGGAAAAGAAGTTCTTGTTGGTATAATACTGATCCAGTCTAGAGTAAATCCTAGATGGACCATGTTGAAAATTACACAAAGTATACCATAAACTAGGACATGTCTCTTTTTTCCCAGCAATGGGGTCAAATAGCTGTTTAGAGTGCTTCAATATATTCCATTGTACCTTCTCAAGGTCTTTCCATATGAAAGGGAGGCCACCAAACTTATCATCCTCAGACTCAATAATGTTAAAGTCACCCACAACAAGCCAAGGAATATTGGGAAGTGAGATTAACCAAGCCCATAAGTCAGATATTTCCTTAGAATCATTAGGAGCATACACAGAGCATATAGAAAATATAGAGCCATTTTAATTGAAAGTTACCCACAAGGCTCTATTGCAGGGAGAACAACCATTACCAATTATGCAATTAGCCCATTTCGGGTGGATTAAAAGACCAACTCCACCCCTGCCTCTTGGGTGATTGTTAAAAAATTTAGTAGCATCATTCCATATGTAGTTTAACCTAGCTTCAAGTAGGAAACCCGTAGCTTTCAATTCTTGCAGCATAAGAATATCGATGGAGTTAGAATTTCTTAAGAATCCCTTAACAATGAGTTTCCTATCCAGGGACTCAAGTCCCCTGATATTCCAAGATGTGAGATTTATTAGGAAACATTTGAGAGAGAAGAACTATTCTGATTCATGCTCCCTCCTACAGGAGTTAGGAATATGAAGAGAAAATCTCCACTTTTTTTGACTGCGGAATTTTTGTTTTTGGAACCCTGAGTTCGTCCTCTTCTTTTGGCCTTGGGGATATCATTTTTATAGTTGATATCATCATCATCAGACAAAGATGGGAACATAGTATCCATTTCCATTGTAGGATTAGAAGATTGACACTTGTTTTCACCATCAGGATGCTGGTTCATAGGAGGAATATGAGGCATTGGATTAATTTCAGCCGGAATAATCTCAAGTGTAAATTCATCACCCAACTCTTTAAAAAATTTCAGAGGAAGGTTGTGGGTCTGATTAAATTCTTTATTTTCACTAGAGATAGCTATATTGTCCATAGATTGGATGCAATTATTTTTAGGGTTGACAAGAGATCAGTTCGATTCAGGGTTTCCCTCAAGGAAGGAAGAAGACGTAATCATGGACTAGGGTTCAGAGGAGGTCATGGTCTATTTATTATATTTTTGTCTTCTCTTGTTCGATTTTTTTATCACTATTTGGAAGCCATCGTTTAGAACCACATTAAGACTAGGCACATGGGTAGAGGATGGATATGGGGAAATAGAGTTCGTAACACACACAAAGGAGGTTTGACCCACTGGAGGTGATGACTTAACATGACTAGGGTTATGGGCAAAAGGGATAGCGGGGTGAGATGCAGCCTTATCAAAAGATTATTTTCTCTTTATAACGGGACAGTCCTTTCTAAGGTGACCTTCTTTTCTACAGAGAAAGCACACGTTGAGACCTCCTAACATTTCAATAGGGCAGGAGTAGTTACTCTTCACTAATGTTAATATCTATGGTGTTCGGGATATGAAGAAAAAGCCTCCAAGTGTCATCAAGTCTAATAACTTTTCCCAAAGGTTCAATAAATTGGGGGACAAATTTCCATAAGAAAGGAGGAATATGTTTGATAAGAACCTAATGCCGAGCTGAGAGAGCTAATATTTCATCATGTATGGCTTCCAGGGTCCAAGCTAGGGTATGAAAAGAAGTATTGCCCATAGTCTAGTATTGTCTTTTAAGAACAGCCTCCCGAGACTCAGAATTAGCGAAAAAATTTACAAACAAACCTCTTTAAATTTTTCTACAAAAGGAGATGTGGTGCTCTAGCTTAAGATTCCAATAGTTATGAAACCAGTCATCCAGAAACTTCCTGGGCAGACACTTTTCACTATCAACAGCGGTGAAAAAAATAGCAGAATTCCTTAATCTATTTTTCTCCCTAACAATTTCCTCTAACATATCTGAATTTGGAGAAATGGAGAGGGATGTCGAGGCATTTCTAGATCCCTTACCAATTTTTCTGACTCCATTACAACCTACAAATTCAAACTTGGCACTAGTTTTAATGGCAGATTCCAGTCGAGAGACAACTTCAACAAATGATTTCTTCATTGATGAAGGAGATGAAGGGTTTATAGGAAAGTTTATTTCTCCCATTAGATCTGGATCTAGAGGAGGAGCCATAAATGTGATGGGTACTGGTACTGTGAAAGGCTAGAAAGGAGGAAATAAATTCTAGCATAACAATTATAAAAGAATGAACACACATTGCATTTGATAATCTTACAAGGAGGATACCAAAGATTGCCAAGAGGATGTCGAAAAAATATAGATAACTAGAATCCACTAAATTATTATTATTATTATTATTGTAGACACCGAAAAATTCTTCAGAAAATAAATTATTTTTGTTTTCTGAAAATCCTTGATGACATCATCATTTATTAATTAATTAATTATTTAATTAATTAATTTATTTTTATGGCATTAAATCCCTCTCTCTTAATTAAAAATTTTTAATTAAGGAATCTAGCCTAAAAATGTCATTTGGACATTATCCCTAATTTATTAATTAAATAATTAATAAATTGCCCAAAACTTCAAAAATAAATTAATTTATTTTTAATTTATTTTTTATCCCAAACTTGGCCAATTTCCTTAAGACCACTAACCTCTTCCAAAATCTTCTAATCCCTTCTTAATTTCGATTAAAAGGCTAATCCCATCTTTTCTAACCCTAATCCCAAGGTTAAATATTTAATTTCCATATTTATTGAAAATATTTTAATAAATATTCCTAAAACTTAAGCTTTTGGAATGAATAACCTTTTATTCCATGAAACTAAGGAGAAATCTAGACTCTTCTAGAATTTTCTCAAATCCACCCTCTTCACCCATCCTAATCCTTTTCTTTGTCCTAATCTAATCCTAATCCTAACCTTAAACCTTTGTGCAATCCTAACCAAGCTTAAGACTTTCCTAAACCAAAGCAAAGTCTTTCCCTCCAAATATCTCAACCACAAAGCATTTATTGCTTCCCCAAAGTCTTCAAAGCCTCTTAAAGCCCATTCATTGCTCTTACAAGCATTTATTTGGAGAGTTATGAGCTTGGAGCCCCCTTTGTTGACTCCTTTTTGCCCTTCCCTTCATCCACTCACCTTGTGACATGTGTCACCTCCTGATTGGCTGAGAACTAGCACAATCCATGTGCTTCCCTTTGAGTGAATCTTGGCCTCTCTTAAGGATTTCAATCCTGGCCATTCATTCCTCCTACCCCAAGCCTTAGAAATCCTATAAATACCCTCACTTCCTAAAGCAAATCATCTCTCAACTCTCAAACTCAAATAGCAAAGTTATAATGCCATTTTCATTCTAGCATAAGCATAAGTTCATCTTTTTAGATCATTTTCAAGCTTAAATCACATCTAAATTAGCTTAAATGGATTAACATAGATTCATTTCTTGTTTTAATCTTAGTTCTTTCATTTAGCTTTGCATATTTGTGTGTTCTTGAGGCCTTTGAGGCAAAATAGGTTCCTCATACCTATTTTGTGTCATTTTGGGTCTTCTTGATCCTCAAATCATCATTTATCTTGCATGCTCCAAGTGCTTGAGTTTGCACACCCACATCCCTCTATATCTAAGCATATCAAACGGTGCATGGGCGCATCCGTTTTAAGCTTAAACTGAGGTGGCTTTGATTTTAGTTTGCTTACCTTTGAATTTGATTTGATTATATGCTATGACGTTTGTTTGTCTTTGGCCTTCAAAACAGGTTTAGGTGCACTCTCACAAATCCTAGTCTACATTCTGGCACGCCCGGTGGGACTCAAACCACAATCATTTTAATGAAATTATACTTTATATGCTTTTTTTTTGCAGGAAATAAAGAAATGTCGCCTTCATGAAAAGAAATGATGCCTACAGCAATTAAATGTCGCTTCAAACAAAGAAATGTCGCCTACAAGGAATTCAGTCACGCCTTCATGCAATTAAATCACTCCTTTGAAGAAAGAAATGACACCTATGGACTCTATTTTCACGCTTGCATAACTGAGATTTTCCTGTTGTCGGCAACTTCTGTTACGTTCCAAAATTCTCTTCTGTCGCCTTCTTTTAATTAAATCACACCTGTAACTAAAGAAATCACGCCTGTGGTTTTTTATCTGTCGCCTTTTGAGGTACAGAATGTCGCCTCTGCACTTTCCAGCGTCGCCTATAAGCTGGACAGTGTCGCTTTTTGTTTTTTGTTTGGGACTATTTTTTTTTCATTTCTTTTATTACAGCAAAGGTCAAACTCAATCTTGAATGAAACTTAAGGAAATGAACTTAGGTCCTAGAGTGTCATTGTCAATTTGAAAAGCAAACCAAATCTTGAATGCACTAAAAGGAACAAACAACTCTATTCCCTATCTCATTTCAAATTCCAAAGCAAGCAAAACAAATTCAATCTTGAGTGATCTAAGGGACAAAACAAAGTTTTTTCAAAGTTCTTAAATCAACTCGCTAATCAAATCTTGAATGCACAAAAAGAAAGAACTTGCAAACGTTCGAAGCATTTACATTTTTGAAGAAAAGAAAAAATCAAAAGCTAAACACGAGTGTCTTCATTTCAAAGTTCAAAACATCACTTAATCAAATTTGGGAAAATGAACAAAATCTGCTTGATGTGCATATAGGAGTTTTTTCAATTCTTGCATAATCCTTGTTAGAGTAAACAACGTGGAACATTTGAACTTGGACAAGTTCACCTGTTCTGCTTTTAGCGAGGCCTGTCCAAGGAGAAGCGCTTCCTCCTCGGAGAACGACCTCAAACCGGTATCCCCCCCGGCCGGTATACAAATAAGCGAATACCAAAAGAATCGCTTACATCTCCTAATCGTCGGGCGTTCGTGCCAAACACGTGTCTGGGGATGGTAAACATTCCTCTCCCCCAGCATAATTGGCAAGGCTCTTAAGTGAGTCACGGATGATCAGCATAACCGGGTATGGAGACACCACGGAACTATTAAAAACCTGATAAAATAGAGGCTACCCTATCTACATCCGAAAGTATCAAAATCCTTGTGCAAGGACCGATTCCAAGGGGTTTACCGGGTCGCCTCAAGATTACTCACCATTTGTATTCCCTTCTGGGGGATACCAAGCTGTGGGCAAGCGATTTTGATACTCACCTTCCTTAGGTAGATCTGTTTGAAGTGCTTGACAGTTAAAGACTCCGTGAAAACACTTGTTGAAACATACACTTTCAAAGCTTTGTCAGAGTCAGTTGCCTTTGTTTGTATCCCGCAGGGTTGCTTTGTCCCTTGCGGAGATTGCTTTGACTTTAACCTTTGCCATTGGAAACCTTTGCCTCAAAATCAGAAGCCTCCTTTCCAAAGTGATGCCCAGCAAGAACAAACATCCTAAAGCAAAGTTGCCCAAATCCCAAGCCCATCAAGAGCGAAAAGTTATCAAGAAGAACACCAAGACCTATCAATCCATTATCCAAGCAACCCAAGCAGAGGAGAAGTCCCAAACTAGATTTGAGAACATTGCCCATAACGCCCGCATCAAACAGTTCACCTTCCGTTTCCGAGTTAACCATCACTTTGTCAACCTTGAGCCAGAAGATTAGCCATTTCCTTGTTCATGTCTTGTTCCATCTTCAGATCTTGAAATCTTGTCTCAAACAGCCTTGCATCTTAGTTTCATCCTAGTTTCACCCTTTGCATCAGCATTAAAACCTTAGTTGCATTTCAAGAACATCATAAAGTTGCATTTGCATTCATCTTCATACCAGCATTCTAGAATCAATCCTTGTCATTTGCATTATCCCTTTAGATAGAGCATTGTCCCTTCACCCTTCAATACCTTTTCCACCAGCATCCCCCCATCAGCTTTCCATATCTTTCCAGCAGATCCATCATCCTTTATTCCAAATCCAGAGTTCCACCAACACTTAGTGTTCTACCCTTCTGAGTTGTTTCTAATCCCATATCCAAGATCAGAGACCATCATCCTCTTTTTTGGGACAACGTGTTGTCATAAAGAAATCAAACCTTGTCCTTGCATAGCCATCATCTCGAGCAAGAGATTGGAGTGTATTGATAAGAAACTTGTTGACCGAAGATCATCAGTCTATCTTAGGTTGACCCCATCATATCTCTGATCCTCCATTTGGGAAAAAATAGCAGCTCATTTGTTGACCACTCAGTAATCTTTCACCAGCTTTCCACCAACAACCTATCTTTCCTCCACCATCTTGATCCATATCAGTTCCATCCAACTTCCATCATCGCCATCTTGATCCATCCTTGCATTGCATCCTAGAAAGTCATCATCTTTAGAAGTTCATCAGCTTTGCATCCATCAACATCTTTTAGCCAAACATCTTGCATCCATTTAGCACTTGCATCTCCATGCCTGTTGAGACCAGATCTCGGAAAAGAAGAAGCATGAATCCTTATCCACCAACAACCTCATCCGATCCCAAACTTTTCACCAATGCCATGATGACCTACAATCCCCAGATCCAAGCCAGTAACCCATGTGAAGATCCAAATATCCCTTCATCCCCGTTGGCAATCCAAGCATTTGCAAATCCTCCAGAAAGCCCATCAACAACCAATGCCCTTGTACCACAACATCAGCAGAGCATGTTTGTTCACTATCTACCAGAAAGTACCTCCATCCCACCATCTCTCTATCCACGCATCCCCATCAAAACAATCCAAGTTCCAGCACAAGCGTATTCTCTGTTTGTCCAATCATTTCCTGATCCTATCATGCAAACACCCCAAGAGCTTTCCACCATTCCCCTTTTCTTGCAAGGAAGCCTCACCAGTCCCGCAACACAAGCTGCAGCACCATCCGCTCCATCTCATACCCCTTTTACTTCATCATTTGCTATGGCTGCCCAAGCCCAAATCCAACACTTAAACCAAAGTCAGCTTCCACCTCTCCCGCAAGCTTTTACGCCAAAAGCTTCACCACCATTCGCAAGTCAAGCAACGCCTTTCACCATCAAAGGAGCACCGTCACCCTTCACCCCCCAAGCACCTGTACCTTCTTTTTTGGGGTTAGCGCAATCGCTCCCCATTCCAACCTCATCTTTCTCTTGGGTGTTTCCTTCATTTTCCTCCTCACAAGCATCCGCTCAACCACAACCTCAACAAGCTCCTTTCTCTCAACCATCATTCGTGTCCCAAGCTCCCGTTGCTCCTACCATTCCATCATCCGTTGCAGTGCACCCTAACACAAGCTCTCAGTGGGGCCTTACACAAGAAGAAATGAAGGCATGGGGGATCCCATCTCAATCCCCTACATCTATGGTTGCAAGTCAACAAACCGCCTTCGCCCAAGCAGCACAGCAACAACTACCCCAAACACCGCCAGCTTCAAACTATTCATCCCAAATCCCAAATACCTTCCAGCAAGTTCCACCACCTCAACAGCCAACTTTCCCCAGCTATCTTACCCCATCACCCTTTGCTTCTAGCTTCTCCACATCTGTTCCACCTCTAAGCAACGCAGGCATGCACCCAGCTTATATCAGCCAAAGCCAAAGCCAACCTCAGCAACTACCACCAGCATACCCCCAAGTAGCATCGTTCCAACAGCCTCCCCCACAGCAACCACATGTCCCCTTTCAGCAAACACCTATCATTCCTCAACAACAGTAAGTCCTTTGCTATCAGCCTCAGCAACAAATCCCTATCATCCCCCAGCAACAACAGGTTCCCACCCATCAGTTACAACAGCAAGTTTCAAATATCCAATATCAGCAAGCAGTCCCACAACAACCGCCAGTTCAACAACAGCAAGTAGCCCAACAAGATCAAGCAGTTCCATATCATTTACCACAATATCCCCCCGTGCTACACCAGCAATATCCCCAGCAACCATTACCCCAAAATCGGTTCCAACCTATTTATCCACAGCAAGCACCATATCCAGTTCCACAACTTCCATCACAAGCAGAAGTCTCAGTTCCCTCGCCACTCAATGCTGAGTGGGAAGCAATGAAAAATGCTCTAAAAGAGCTACAAAGTGGAACAGAGAATAAAACATACAAGTTCGAAGAGGTGTGCTCATATCCCTTCGATCGGTCCATAGCAACTATCCCTTTTCCCAAGCATTTTGAGATGCCCAAGTTCGACAAGTATCAGGGGAAAGGAGATCCAGTAAACCATATCAAAGAGTTCTACATGGCGTGCCAAGAAGTAGCTTACAGTGATAACTATCTCCTGCGCCTGTTTCCCAAAAGCTTGGGAGGAACTGCTATTGAGTGGTTTTACAAAATACCACATGGGACAATAAACACCTTTGCTGAACTCTCTGAGAAGTTCATCACACACTATGCCCATAATGTGGAGAATGAGTTGTCCTTGCTAGACCTATGCAACTCAAAGCAGAAAGATGGAGAAAGCCTTGCAGAATACTTGCAAAGATGGCAGAATCTTACAACTAGGTTATCATATCAGCCACCAGAGAAGCATCTAACAAAGATCTTCATTGATAACCTACATCCAAAGCTATCCCATCACATGCGAATGAACTGTCTTCAGACATACCAAGACATCAAGAGCAAAGGCATAGGCATCGAGAAAGCTCTCCTAGACGAAGGCACTATTCGTCACTTCAAGGATGATTCCAAGAACAAACTGAACAATGATAAATCCCGTTACTGGAATCGTAACAAGAATGTTGTTACAAATGGAGCCACTGACACTAAGAATGTACAATTCATTGTGGCTAGTCCTACACCAGCTCAAACATACCAACCACCACAAGCGCCCATCTATCAGCAACCACCAGCTCCCGCATATCAAGCACCTATTTATCAGCAGCCTCCTCAAGCTCATCAACCACCTGTGCAACAGTATCAGCAGCAATACCAACAGCAACAGCCAGCACGTCAAGGCAATCCTGTTAACGCAGTTAACGTTGCCCCAAGGCAGAACAAACCCAACAATCAGAACAATCCAAAGAGGACTTTCACACCTTTGGGTGAGCCTCTGGATCAGATCTTTTATCGGCTAGCCAAGGCAAATATGATCACATATCTGCCCATCCCACAGAAGGATGACAACACACCAAAGTCTGATTGGTATAAAGAACATGAATACTGTGATTACTATCGTGTGAAGGGGCACACAACATTGAAGTGCATGTGGCTTAAGCACTACATCCAGGATCTCATCGATCGTAAGGAGATCCAGGTCGATGCACCAACTCAAGCTTCACCCAATGCCGGTTTGCAAATATATCAAAATGTGTTCCCTCAACATGATACCGGGAAGAATCAAGCCAACGCCAATCAGCCCCAAAATTGTGGCAAAGGCAAGCAAGAAGATCACATAGCGGCCTACATCAACTATGACAAGTATGTCGGATGCATAACTCAAGTTGAGCCCATCCAAGATGAGCCCACCATCAATACCATCCACGTCAGAGGGCCGGATCGACAATGTGCTGCAACTACCCGCAGTGGTAGGATAACTGTTGCCGGTGCTCCTCCGAGATCAGCTGCTCCTCCAAGGCCAACATCTACTGCATCCACAGCACAGTCTAACACCAGGCCAGCATCAAATGCACATGCAACACAGCATAATGCACCAAGAGCACAATACAATATCATAAAGCATCTTGGGAACATGCCAGCCCAAATATCTATCTTGGATTTGCTCCACACATCACCCATTCATCAGGAGATCCTGGACAAAGCTCTAAAAGAAGGCCATGTCCCCACGGACATTAACACAACTCAGTTTGAAACTCTTGTGGGACACCTATCAGCAGCATGTGCCCTCTCCTTCAAAGAATCTGATATACCAGATGTCGCTCCTGACCATATTCTTCCGCTCCGCATTGCTGTCATGGTCAGAGATTTCACCATCAAACGAGTTCTAGTGGATAATGGCTCAGCCCTCAACTTGTGCACATTAAAATTCATCAAGAAGATCGGGTTCACGGAGGCCGACATACAACATGAGCAAATCACTATCAAAGCATATGACAACTTGGAGCGTACCTCTGAAGGTACTATAACTTTGCCTATCTAGCTAGGCCCAGCAACGCAAGATACTCTCTGCCATGTTGTTGATCTTGACCTACCGTTCAATATCCTCCTCGGTCGTCCATGGATCCATTCCATTAAAGCCATACCATCTACTTACCATCAGTGCATCAAGTTTCCACATCAAGGCACTAAGGTTACCATCCACGCTGACCCTAACCCCTTCGCATACTGCCTTGCGATGGAAGCATCTTTCCCTCATTCTTCTCATTGTCCTGGAATCGATATTGGTACTTCTATTGCTAGCTCATCCCGATCCCATCGTGATCCAGAGACCATCCTCTCTTCCACCTTATCATCCGTCAAGATCAACAACCAGGGTTGTGGCGAATATAGCCTCAGTGATGCATTTGCTGTAGGAGCTCTTCCACGTGATCCACATACTCAAGGGCGCCCAAGTTGTCAAAACAAGCCTGTTGAAGAACATTATAAGCTCAAGCAAATCGGAAACATGACTTTTGAGTCTCATGGCAACATCAACAGCAAAGAAATGGATCCAGATATTAACAAATGGTTATACAAAGATCCCCCATCATGTGACACACAACTTCTTGGGTACTTTAAAGAGAAATACCCAATCCCCTACAAAAATGTCACAGAACATTATAACTATCAAGGTGGTGGTCTAGGACCACAAGAGGATGGAAATTTGTTTCCTATCATACCATCCCAAAATCCAGAACAGCAAGGACTTGGCTTTAATACCCCTCGCCTGCTTGAACAAGAGCCCAATACCACAACTGCGAGCACTAACATGACCAACGTGAACTTTTCGAATAGCCAGGATGACCTCGTGGAAATCGAAGACATCCCCGAAGAGAAAGACATCCGATCCTACGATGATATCTTTGCCGACGACACCCTCCTGGGGACTTCTGTTCTCCAACAACTCTCCATTAACCTCATAGATCTTCCCCTCACAAACCCCGACCTCATAGATTGGGACCAACCAAGCATCGCACACATCGATGAGTTCCAAAGCGCACAAGCACTCCTAGAATTCATGGGGGCATCAGGTCCAACAAGCAATCAGGATCCAACATCAACCTCTGTCTATCGGCTTCACCCAGAAGGATATTTTGGGGAAGAGGCAAGCTTTAGTCGCAAAAATGAAATAGCAAGAGAACATCATGAGTCTTTATGTGAAAACCCCCTTGGGGCACATTCTGATTCCAAAATAGTAAAAATAAAGGGCGTATCTTCTAGCGAAAACCTGGCAATTCAGGCACTAGAAGATGAAGCCTTGCCTCTTCCCCCTATCCAAGATTATAGACCAGAGCAGTCGCCAATCATCATAGAGGAAACCAAGTCAATCAACTTGGGAATGGAAGAATGTCCAAAGATCACCTATATTGCAGTCAACCTAACAGAAGGAGAAGAAATCGCTCTCAGCGCCTTGCTCAAGGAATCAGTTATCAACTTTGCATGGTCATACGCCCATATGCCTGGGCTTGATCCAAACCTTGTTGTTCATCATTTATCAGTAGATCCAAACATCAAGCCAGTGAAGCAGAAGCTAAGGAAAATGCATCCAAAGGTAGCATTGCTCGTCAAAGTAGAGCTTGAGAAGCTCCTCCAAGCTAAGATCATCAGAGCAATAGATTATTCAGAGTGGATCTCTAACATGGTGCCAGTCACAAAGCCTTCTGGCGACATCAGAATCTATACTGATTTCAGGGACTTGAACAAGGCATGCCCTAAGGATGACTTCCCATTGCCAAACATAGACATGATTGTAGACCTCACAGCGGGTCACGAAATGCTATCACTCATGGATGGATTTTCAGGCTACAATCAGATTCATATAGCGGAAGTAGATCAACATAAAATAGCATTCACAACCCCATGGGGTACCTTCTGCTACAACATGATGCCATTTGGGCTAAAGAATGCAGGAGCAACATATCAGCGAGCAATGACAGCGATCTTCCATGACATGATCCACAAGATCCTTGAAGACTATGTGGATGATATCCTTGCAAAATCCAAAACAAGGGATGAGCACCTCAACATCCTAGAGCGTGTATTTGATCATCTGAATCATTATGGCTTAAAGTTAAATCCTAAGAAATGTGTCTTTGGTGTTACATCTGGCAAGCTTCTAGGCTTCATCATCTCTAGACGAGGCATAGAGATCGATCCTAAAAAGGTAAAAGCAATAACAAAGATGCCTCCACCAAGAAATCTCAAACAGCTCAGAAGCCTACAGGGCAAGCTTCAATCAGTTCGGTGGTTCATCTCGCAACTAGCAGACAAATGCCAACCATTCTCACATCTCTTATGCAAAGACACCAACTTCAAGTGGGATCCCATATGTCAAAGAAGCTTTGATAAGCTCAAGGAGTATCTAGCTAATGCTCCAATCCTAGTACCACCGGTTTCAGGATGCCCACTCATCCTTTACATCTCAACAACAGCTACAGCACTAGGGGCACTCCTAGCACAACATGATGATGAAAATAGAGAACGAGCTATCTACTACATCAGTCGCACTCTTGTGGGCTATGAGCTTAACTATTCACCCATGGAGAAAGCATGCCTAGCAGTGGTCTTTGCCACTCAAAAACTTAGACATTACATGCTTAGCCACACAATCAAGCTTATATCAAAGGTGGATCCTCTTAAGTATCTGTTATCAAGGACAACCCTCACAGACCGTATGGCAAAATGGGTCATGTTACTCAGCGAATTTGACATTCAGTATGTAGATCGCAAAGCAATCAAAGGGCAAGTCATTGCCGATCAGCTAGCAGAAGCACCATTGGTGGATGCCTATCCACTAATCATGGAATTCCCCGATGAACACTTATGCATGATTGAAGAGCAGCCTGTGTGGAAACTATACTTTGATGGCTCCAACACATCCCATAGCTCTGGCGCAAGAATCCTATTCGTCACACCTCAAGGTGACTATATTCCAAAATCATTCAAGTTGGGATTCCCCTGTACCAACAACATTGCAGAATATGAGGCACTCATCTTAGGTCTCAAAATAGCTATCCAATGGAACATCACAGAATTACAAGTCTTTGGAGATTCACAGCTCATTATCAAGCAAGGCCTTGATGAATATCAGACAAAGGATGACAAATTGCTACCCTACAAGCAACTGGTCGATAAACTGAAAGAGCATTTCCTACATCTACAATTCAATCAGATCCCAAGGCTTCAGAACAAAGCAGCAGATGCAATGGCAACCATCGGATCCTTATTGGAAATACCACGAGACGCATCACAGTATGAATTTCTAGTCGAGCAGCTACATTCACCAGCTTATGAGAACGCCGATGCAGACATGGTGTGTGTCTTGGTTGGTCCTCAATCCCCATGGTACCACGAAATCCATGCATATCTAAAAAATGGTATCATATCTCCCCATCTCACCAATAACCAATGCCAAAACCTTATTCGCAGAGCTTCCCACTACACTCTTGTAGCCAACACCCTATATCGTCGCGGGTATCACAATGTCCTATCTAGATGTTTAGACTCAAATGAGGCCGTCCTGGCCTTACAAGAAGTTCACGCTGGAATTTGCGGTGCCCACACGAGTGGCATGGTTCTAGCAAAGCAGCTGCTTAGAGTTGGATATTATTGGCCAACAATGGAACATGATGTGTGTGAATTTGTCAAGAAATGTCTCCCATGTCAACAGCATGCCAATTTGATACATGCACCAGCACAGGATCTACAGCCTATTGCACCACCGTGGCCTTTTTCATGTTGGGGCCTCGACCTCGTTGGCTTGATCACCCCCCTCTCTTCGGATGGACACAAGTATATCATAACAGCCACAGAGTACTTTACCAAATGGGTTGAAGCAATTCCACTCACGCTAACTACTAGCATCCAAATATCCAAGTTCATCCTTTACCATATCATTTGCCGCTTCGGCATACCATCTACCATTTTCACAGACCATGGCACACCTTTTGAAAACCAGCATGTGGATGATCTATGTGCCAGACTCCACATCCATCACCGTTTCTCCAGTCCATATTTCCCTCAAGGAAATGGTCAAGCTGAGGCAACTAACAAAACTATCTTGAAAATCCTCAAGAAGGTTGTCAATGATTCTGGTCGTGACTGGCACCTCCAAATCAATCCCGCCCTTTGGGCCTACCGCACTTCTTATCGCACTCCCATAGGCACCACCCCATACTCCCTTGTATATGGTGCTGAAGCCGTTCTACCGATCGAGGTTGAGCTTCCATCCTTGCGCGTCTCCATGAAGAACTATACAACTGATGAAGACTATCGTGTGGCCCGGCTCACACAGCTAGATCTGCTAGATGAAAAGAGACAGCAAGCTTACGATCACCTGGTTGCATACCAGAATCGACTCAAAAGGAGTTATAACAAAAAGGTCCATCCTAGACAATTCCAGGTCGGTGACATGGTCCTTAAAGAAAATTAGAAGGTCCTAGCAAATAGAGAAAAGAAAGGCAAGTTTGAGCCTACTTGGTTGGGCCCCTATGTTGTCACCGCATCCTTCGGCTCCGGCGCCTATCAGCTATCAACACCAGAAGGCGAGCCCTTGAATGATCCTATCAACATCATCCATCTGAAGAGGTTCTATGCTTGAACCTGATCCTGCATATATCAAAAAATCCAAAAACATTCAAAAAAGCAAAAAAGCAAAAAAAAAAAAAAGCAAAAAAAGAAAAGAAGAAAAGAGAAAGAGAAAATAATCGTCCAACGGTGAAAACTTGGCAATTCAAGCGCCTTGGACAAGTATGTTGGTGAAAACCTGGCAAACAGGCGCCAACATAGTAAACTGAGCTATTTATCTATTCAGTTGTCCTTTCAGCTACCGTCCTCATCCTCCATCCATAACAGATCTCCCAGCAGTTCCATCTCCCCTATCTTCCAAGCATTCAACTTCCATCTTCCTCCAACCCATCTGCAATCCATATCCTATTCCAAAGCTTTGTACCATATCTTGTACCATATCCTTTTCCCTTTCCTATACAGCGCATTCCTCCCTGTATTTATCCTTCTCGTCTCCGTCCTAGTGAGAGTCTTGCCGAGTGTGATCTTCCTATCCCCAATCCTGAGCTTCTGTACATATCCCTTGTGCATATCATTCCTCCTTGTTGTACATAACCTTTGTCCGTCCTGCAGCAGCATTTGATTAAATATCTTGTCCCATCCCCAACCTCAGAAAACTTTTAGTCCCACTCGGGCCTTGTGCTTCAGCAACATCAATTGTCGACTTATCCTTGCTCATCCTGATTATTCTTTGAACTTCAGCTTTTGCCAGTGAACAACTACACTTATTCTCTCACCAACCCATGGGTCCTTGAGGATATATCGTTCCTCCTGTCTGACCAATCTTCCCACCATCAATCAAACCTAATCTCTCTCCTTGGCAAAGGATGTCTTTTTGGAGTTATCATTTTGATCTTAGATTTTTGTCCTTTGGGTCTTGTTAATCTTTTTGGCTTCTCATTATCCCACCAGGGTCACCACGATTCATTATATCACGGTGTGCTACGTGTGCGGATAATCTGGGGCAAGGTCTTTTGATCTTTCGCTTCTGCCTGTGAGTCAGTTATGTGTTTGTGGTTCCTTCAGCATCGGTTTCGCCATGTCACCTCTGCGCTTCATGTGTGATGTTGGGGCAACCCTGTGTGTTTGTTTAGCGTCAGTCCTCATCAGTCCTCTGCAACACTGGTGACAAGGCCTCGTGATCCCAGTATCCTTGGCAGGTCTCTAGCATTACTATATTAAATCTAGGCTGTGCACTCCCGTTTGCACTTGGAGCTATCTGGTCCCTTGCATTTATCATATAGATTAATCTTGCATCTTTGCATACAGCTGCATCTTGCATCTTGCATTTCCATCTCATCTTGCATATCATCCATATTTGTTCTTAGAAGTGAGGTTATTTATCTCCCCTTTCTTCCTAGGCCCTTCCTTCCTCGTCCCGCCGGGCACACTCTGTCCCAGGGCGTAATCCCTCTTTCTCCTTGTCCCACTGGGTGCATCTTCCATGATTTTGTCCCACCGAGGCATGTTCCTCTTTCTTCTCGTCCACCCGGGCGTCATACCCTCTTCTTCTGATTCTAGCCTCGGCATCTTGTTTTCTTGTCTTTGACGCCATGCCACTTGCGGCATCGCATCAAAGAGGGGCAAAATGTAGACACCGAAAAATCCTTCAGAAAATAAATTATTTTTATTTTCTGAAAATCCTTGATGACATCATCATTTATTAATTAATTAATTATTTAATTAATTAATTTATTTTTATGGCATTAAATCCCTCTCTCTTAATTAAAAATCTTTAATTAAGGAATCTAGCCTAAAAATGTCATTTGGACATTATCCCTAATTTATTAATTAAATAATTAATAAATTGCCCAAAACTTCAAAAATAAATTAATTTATTTTTTATCCCAAACTTGGCCAATTTCCTTAAGACCACTAACCTCTTCCAAAATCTTCTAATCCCTTCTTAATTTCGATTAAAAGGCTAATCCCATCTTTTCTAACCCTAATCCCAAGGTTAAATATTTAATTTCCATATTTATTGAAAATATTTTAATAAATATTCCTAAAACTTAAGCTTTTGGAATGAATAACCTTTTATTCCATGAAACTAAGGAGAAATCTAGACTCTTCTAGAATTTTCTCAAATCCACCCTCTTCACCCATCCTAATCCTTTTCTTTGTCCTAATCTAATCCTAATCCTAACCTTAAACCTTTGTGCAATCCTAACCAAGCTTAAGACTTTCCTAAACCAAAGCAAAGTCTTTCCCTCCAAATATCTCAACCACAAAGCATTTATTGCTTCCCCAAAGTCTTCAAAGCCTCTTAAAGCCCATTCATTGCTCTTACAAGTATTTATTTGGAGAGTTATGAGCTTGGAGCCCCCTTTGTTGACTCCTTTTTGCCCTTCCCTTCATCCACTCACCTTGTGACATGTGTCACCTCCTGATTGGCTGAGAACTAGCACAATCCATGTGCTTCACTTTGAGTGAATCTTGGCCTCTCTTAAGGATTTCAATCCTGGCCATTCATTCCTCCTACCCCAAGCCTTAGAAATCCTATAAATACCCTCACTTCCTAAGGCAAATCATCTCTCAACTCTCAAACTCAAATAGCAAAGTTATAATGCCATTTTCATTCTAGCATAAGCATAAGTTCATCTTTTTAGATCATTTTCAAGTTTAGATCACATCTAAATTAGCTTAAATGGATTAACATAGATTCATTTCTTGTTTTAATCTTAGTTCTTTCATTTAGCTTTGCATATTTGTGTGTTCTTGAGGCCTTTGAGGCAAAATAGGTTCCTCATACCTATTTTGTGTCATTTTGGGTCTTCTTGATCCTCAAATCATCATTTATCTTGCATGCTCCAAGTGCTTGAGTTTGCACACCCACATCCCTCTATATCTAAGCATATCAAACGGTGCATGGGCGCATCCGTTTTAAGCTTAAACTGAGGTGGCTTTGATTTTAGTTTGCTTACCTTTGAATTTGATTTGGTTATATGCTATGACGTTTGTTTGTCTTTGGCCTTCAAAACAGGTTTAGGTGCACTCTCACAAATCCTAGTCTACAATTATTATTATTATTTTCATTATTATAATTATTATTATGTCAACTCATTTAATGGTAAATCTAAATGTATTTAAATTTATTTAAAAATGGTATTTTTATTAATAGAACATATTGGGTGTTTTTGATAGATAAAAGCAGTAAGAGGGTGTTGGCCCGAGGAACAAAGGGACTAGAGGCGCATTAACATCATATTAATGGCACTAGTCAAAAGTATTTCAAGAGCAGTTTAATAGTAGAATAAACCAAGTCTAATCTACCTCTATCAAAAACAAAAACCACAATACTTTTTAAAAAGATTAAACAAGAGTATTTGAAGTGAATAGTAGCAATTAAAATAATAGTAATAAGCCAGGTAGGGCTATACCATAGACTAGGAAAAATAAGCTTAAAACCTAAATCAAAATAGGGTAACTGAGGGCCATGCCCAGACAAAAATAAGAACCTCATGAGCACCAAAAATTAGTTCTTTCCATCCAGATGTTTGGACATCAGGGTCCTGGCCCATTCCTCTTGCAGGAATAGGAAGAGATCCTTATTGTCCTCATCCACCTCTAGATTGTCGCCTGCCAATTTTTCCTGCACAGTGTAGAGGGTCATAGTCAAAGCATGCATGACCTTTAGCACAAATTTTTTAGTCATCCTATAGTGAAGCTTCAACTCCTGCAGGTCCTTCTTGATGTCAGTAATCTCTTTGTCTAGATCATAAAACCTTAACTTCAGGGTGCCTTTAAGGCTATCTTTGCCAGCCAGAACCCCAGGATTCTTTTCAGTGGTGGGGGGCTTTTCCTGGTTATCATGGAGTAAAGTCAGAGGCAGGGTAAGGTGGGGAGTCTTCATGGTTTGTTGAGGATTGGGAGGGGGAGTGTTACCATCCCTAATAGGACTCATGTGATCATCAGAAGAGCCCTTCATGGACTCAGTAGAGTGAGAATCTTTTTTAGACAGGGATTGCTCTCTAGAGACCACTTCCAAGATTCTAGTTTTACACTGCTCCTTCACAATTATGTTAGACCTTCGGCGACCCGAGCCACCTAAGTCCACCTCCAGCTTGACCTGGCTCTCCAACAACCTCCATTTTTTGGGCTTCCATTCAGTCTTAGGAGTACTGTCAGACTGCTTCCGATCTTTAGTCTATAGAGACTCATAGACATGAGACTCCTCCTGCTCATCCCTCCTATTGAACATAATTTTAAAACATTTTTTGTGGTTTCTACCATCTTTAGGAACAAGATTAGACTCCTGGATAACCTGGATGGAATGGGAGGTGGAGCGAGTGGGGTTTTTAGTTTTGGATAGGGAATCCTCCTGGCCAATCTCTTGGATAATCAGGGGGGGTTGGGGCGCAGGGAAGATAGCCTTGTGGAAATGGTAAATATAGAGGAGGAGGCCTTGATGGAGGATAGGGATTGATTTATCAAGGTTCTCTTTAATATCCAAAATATTACTTCCTATGGAATGCAGGAGGTAGAAGGGAATGGAAATTAAGTCCTTATTTCTAATGTGATTCAGAAAGGGTAAGTGGTAGTAGTAGAACATCGTAAAATTACCTTCAAGGGTGAAATATTTCATCACAATGAGACAAAGCTTCGGCCAGAACTCTAGAAGCTCTTCTTGGCTGAAACCCCCTTGCTTCTTGACAGGATTCTCTACCTCCCTGAAAAACTGGTTGAGACTGGTAGGGTCAGGCATTCGACTGGTAATTTTGTACTTTCTCCCTTCCATAGAGAGGCACTTTGCCTTAGAAATGACCTCCTCATTGATCTAGAAATGGATGCCACCAACCAAGACACTCCTATTATTCCAGGATGAGACAAATTATTTGGATATCCTCTCATTGTGCCCACCTTTCATGGGCTCCATGAAACCCCAAATACCACTCTTTGCAATAGTGGGTCACCAAAGGGTCGAAGGTGAAGATCTCATTGATCTTGTCTGGTTTGATACGAAGGGTGTTGCCTCCCATGTCAAAACTCTACATCACCTATGTCAGAATATCCAGAGAACCAAAGGGTCGAGCTTCTTGATAGGTAATATAAAACCAATTGTTTTGGTTTGGCCATTTCGAGAGAAGGTCATAATCAACCGGCTGGCCTTGGGTGAATTTTTGGGAGTCGAGCTTTGTACAACAATATCTAACAGATCTCCAAGTGCCATTATTAGCAATAACACCAGGGCTGCACTTGATGTCCTTGTTAGCCAGATAAGCCCGCCGATTCGGGCAACTATTTCTCCACACGCTAGAAAGGAAATTATGATTCTTTATGGGGTTTAGGGTATTCCTTTTCATAATCACAAAAATCTCCAGATTACTCTAGCACATGATTAGGGAAGGATTCGTAATAAATATGACAGTGTGGCTCATTTAAATATCAGTTATAATGATTTCCCCTCTGATGAGTTGCTGAGTCACCTTAGGAAGTTCACTGACCATCCTGCAATTTTTGAGTTTGGTTTGCTTTAGGCTAATAGCTACCATCGAGTCAGCCACCGAGTTCCCCTCTTTGTACATGTGGCCAATTGTCATTTATTGGAAGTTGTTGAGAAGCTCACAGATCTCAAGCAAAATGGAGCTATCCCACCATCCCACATTAGCTCCTCTTTTGATAGCCTCCACCACCACTTTGGAATCCCCCTCGATTACCAACAATCTAATGTTAATTTGGGTAGCAAAATTAACCCCCCATAGAAGAACCATTCCCTCCGCTTGGTTAACAGTGCAATTATTGAGCGGCCCAACATAAGCCAAAAGGTAAGTGCCTTTATGGTCTCTGAGTACACCTCCCCCACCCTGAGTAGTATTATTAGCTGCCCCATCAAAGTTTAATTTGATCCATCCTTTGGGAGGGGCAACCCATCTGGTAGCTTTTCTAGCCATCAGCTTAGAATCGTCGAACTTGGAGAACCCATCTAGTAGGTTCCAATTATTAGCTATTTTGACTTCCCAAATAGAGGGGGGTATAGAGGGAAGCTTCCACTTAGCCATATTGGCATTCTCACAAAGGAGCTTGGTACCAATATGGAGACAACTGTCTAACTAGATACTAGCCTCCCTGAATATCCTGTTGTTCCTTTCCTTCCCAATAATCTAGCAGATGTGTGGGGGCAGGATTCACCAAAGGAGTTGGAGAAGGGGGTGGTTAGAGGGGGATCTCTAGTTAGTAAATTGATGCACATCACTACCCATAGCCCATGAGATACCCAACTTGCCGATGACCTCTTGCCAGATGCTAGTACCATAGTCATAGTGTATAAATAGGTGGTTCACCATTTCCTCCTCCTTTTTACATAGGACACACCTATTCACCATGGAGAAGCCCCTCTTTATAAGATTATCTTGGGTTAGGATTTTACCATTTATAAGGGTCTACTAGAATAAATTGATTTTCGGCATGAGCTAAGGGATCCATACCTTCTTCCAATCCCCCGGGTTATTCTCTTCCTTCAGAAGCAGGTTGTAAGAAGATTTTATCGAGAAGGTACTAGCTTGGGTAGGGGCCAGATAATGGAGTCTTGGACACCCAGCCCTGAGATTATGACATCAATCAAGGTTTCCATGAGCTCCTTAGCCAAATATTGAATGTCCAGTCTGTCTCTAACTAGATTAGCTATATCTTTCTAGTTCCTGCCAGTGATGTAGTTGGAGGTTCTATTACCAAGGAGGGGTCTGAGGTAGTCCTTAAGAGGTTTGTACCTAACCCCCAGGTTAGGGTAGTTCAGGATCCAATATTCATCCCAGAATCTAATGGATCTCCCATTTCCAATCTACCAGAGAGCTCCTTTAGATAGCAAGGTCTTGCATTTACAGATGTTCACCCACAGTTTGGATCCATTGGGGAGGTCACTTCATGGTACATTCTCCTGTAGGGATGTCATTAGAGGTAGTTAGCTTCCATTATTTTTGCACCAGTCTGCTTTTCCGTCTATGAGTTTCCAAGCCACTTTGGTGGTAAGGGCTCTATTCATCAAGCCAATTCTCCTTAGGCCCAGGCCACACAATATTTTTAGGAGGCAGACTATGTCCTGATTGACCAGAGACATCCTCTTTTCTTCTTTAGATCCAGCCCATAAGAAAGTTCTCTGAATTCTTTCAAGTTTGTCCGCCATGTTGCTTTTGATCTTGAAGAGGGACATGAAGTAAATCAGGATCCATTTTAGAGTGGAGGCCACCAGCTAAAGTTTACCAGCACTACTTAGGATCTTTCCTTTCCATCCAGTGAGTTTCCTCTGGGTTCTTTCCAGGATACAGTTCTAGAAGTCTTGGCACACCTCCTTAACCGTGAGGGGGAGGCCAAGGTAGGTAGAATGGAGTGAAGCTGACAGACAACCCAGAATCTACAACACCCTATTTTGTATCTCCATGGGGGTATTGAAGAAGAACAACTGGATTTTTTGATAGTTAATACACTGTCCAGAAGCCCATGCATAATTTTCCAGGATTTGTTTCCACTGTCTGGCCTCAATCACTAAAGAAAACCCAAAAAGGAAGGTGTTATCCACAAACTACTCTAACACAACCTGATGAAGAGTAGAAGCAGGTTTGACACCTTTATTCTTCCCATGGAGAAAAGCATAGTCAGATTCTTGTTAAGAACATTAGCCACCATAATAAAAAGGTAGGGGGAGAGAGGGTATCCCTGTCTGAGACCCTTTTCAAGTTTAAAGAGGCCACCAGGGGTGCCATTGACAAGCGTAGAGAAGCTAAAAGTTTGGGTACATTCTTGTATAATCTGAACAACCTTCTCATTAAAGCCCATTTTAGCAAGAATTTTAAGCAAGAATGACCAATTAAATTTGTCATAAGCTTTAGAGATATCCAGTTTAAAGGCCATACCTAGGACTTTGCTCCTGTCCATATAGTGGATGATTTCATGAGTGGCTATGGCCACATCAAGGATCTATCTTTTTGGTACAAAACCTTTCTAAGTAGTGCTGATAATCTTATCTAGAAGCAGCTTCATTCTACCAACTAGGATCTTAGTAAAGATCTTGTAGAAAGTGTTGCAGAGGCTGATTGGTCTAAAATCTAGCATAGAGGTGGGGTTTTCATGCTTTGGGACAAGCACAATAAAGGTTTTATTATGTTTTCTAAGGAGATACCCCATCCTGAAGAAATATTTGGCAACACGGATAACATTAGTCCCCACTATGTCCCAATATTCTTGAAAGAATGCCAAGGGAAAGCCATCAGGACCCGGGGCTTTGTAAGCACCCATAGAAAAGACTGCATTCTTGACCTCCTCATCATAAACATGCTTAGTCAGCTGGTCATTATCACTATGAGTTATAGCACTTTGGATGTGGTCCAGGAGTTGATTTTGGATACTGTTTGGGCACATTTGTCCCTCATTTGAGTATAGCCCCTTAAAGTAATTTTCCACAACTTGATTGATTTTGTCCTTCTCCATGACTTCATTACCTCCCTCATCCTTGATAGCAATGATGGTATTTCTTCTTTTATGGTTACTAGTAGACCTATGGAAGAAAGTTGTGTTCCTGTCCCCCTTCAGCAAGCCACTAGATTCTGGATCATTGCTTCCAGTAGATTTCCTCTATATTGGGTGTTACATAGGGGTGGGAGAAGATTAAAAAATGAGTCCATTTTAAAATAAGAGACACATTTATGTTAAGTTTCTACCATTGTTGTAATGATTTGGATTAGTTTAAGGATGTGAAAGTAGAATATTTTAGCTTATTTCTAGAGAAGTTCCTGAAGATGAAAGATGTACTCATATAGACTAAGCAACTTTAAAAAACATATGAAGAATTATAAAAGTTTGAAATCATATACAAATAACTCTCTAAGTAATAGATAAGTTTTAAAGATATTCTTGAAGATAAAATAATATAGTCATAGGATAAAAATCTTTAACACTTTAAATTATCAAATATATAAATTATATTTTTTAAATATACATAGGAAATATCAAATATGTTAATATCACTACATTAATAAATATATACTAACAATCACACCTAGGGATTTGAACAAAAATTTGAAGGTCATGGTCTTCTAATTTGTGGATGGGCCCCTCAGCTACTAATACTATCGCACTTGGTGAAAGTAGGGTTTTTATTATATTACAATTGGAATTCAACAATAGATATCTTAGGGTGAAATGTTCCCCTACTACCATGTCAAATGCGAGGAGATTAGCACTAAAATGTTAAGTTCCTTGCATTGAAACTTGTGGTGGTGGCCATGATTGAGGTTGATCAAGATTTAGGAGTGGTGAAAAGGGACAACATTATCAAAGGAGTGAAAACATTGATGGAAAGTGAACAAGGGATAAAAATGAGGTTAAAGATAAGTGTTTAAAGCAGTTGTTGAGGTCTAGTCTAGATATATCACACAAGGAATTGGACTCTTTTCTTTGGCACACATTTCTCCAATTAAGAAGTTCAAAGTGAGTGATCTCAGATCTCAAAATCATGTTAAGGTGGTTGAATCTACCTATCAGATATACCAATGGGTAGAAAAATCATTTTCAAATACCATGATGTATACATTTTGTCCCAAAATATGTTCATGCAAATATTTTTGTGATTTAAAATGAAAACCAAAAGTATTGTATTCCTATAAAATTTTGGTCTCTTTCAAGACAAATATATTATGCAATTGTGGTGGGCTTTAGTTTTGCAATGCATAATTGTGTGCTTGGATTTTAAGAATGTTCTTCTACAACAATATTTGATAGTAATAACAGGTAGCATGAGTTGTGACTTTTGTAGAAAACACTGTCTAACATTAGAAATATATTTGATTTATACTTGAATAGTAAGCATAAAGTTTTAAAAAGGAAAGAAAATAGTCTTGAATCAAATAGAAGCTAAACTACAAAAAATAGTATTTGGAGAGCAAAGATGTTGAGGGAAAATGACTCCTATTATCATCCTTTTTGAACTAAATTATCTTCCATACTCCAAAGATATTAAAGTTATCAGAAAAAATGAATTGATTAAAGAATTAATTAGCTTAACACTAATACATTTAACTTCCAAGATCAAATTTTGAAAGAAAAATGTGTTCTAACCTTTATATTGTAATTTACTATTAAAAATCACTCTGCATAAGTTGGGATGTTGTAAGGACATCATATAAATTAGCCTAGGATAATTAGATTTAAAGTATAAATAATTTTAATTAATTAAAAAATTGGTTAATAAATTAGTATGATATTTTAGAAATCAAATGTAATTTAGCTTTAGGTATAATTGTGAAGAATAATGTTACGATTATCTATTTAATCTGTTTAATAAGATGCAAAAATTAATATTTTCAGTATGCAAGAAGGATTTGAATTTTTGTAGTGTTATAAATCTATATGGATTGATTTTGAGCCCCTTAAGATCAAGTCGAAGTGTCATGTTACTATTTTGATATGTGGAAATGAATCATTATTTTCAAGATTAATCTAAAAGGAACTATATACAGACTTTTGTTCAGCGTTCCTTCTATAGTCTTTTTCTTACTATATGTCTATTTTCTTACTAGGTGGACAATATTTGAAAATGTTTAATGGAAGCTTCCAAATCATTAGGATAAAATTCTACCAGGTTAATTAAATAAGTATGATAATTTTATGACTTGGAGAACATATTTGAAGACGTTCTAAAAAATGTAAATGCCTTATAAATAGATATTGTATTGGTCTCGTTGAAAATTAAAATTACTATAATGATTTGTCCTTATTGTCCTATCTAAATTGATTTCACATAATAGATAATAAATAACAAGATGAAAGATGATGCAAATATGTATATGTACATATGAATATGCATATGTATGTGTGTGTGT
>BSBK01007343.1:2500-274847 GCA_027943335.1 Chamaecyparis obtusa
TAACAACCTCCCCTAAAACCCATCACCTCAGCAGAAAGCTGCCCAATCCAACCTCTTAGGAAAACATATAACATAATTGTTAATTTACTCCAACTTGTCAGCTTATTCTAACGGCTAGTTAAAACTTACGAGAACCGAGGTGACTGTAAAATTCGGAATCTGCAATTGTCAGATTGCACGATCCAATTATATTGCCGAGGTGCCAAAAACCAGTAGATGTCCTTTAAAACAAGCATTCAATAAATGAAAAAGATTTTGACCATGAAGTATATTATAATATTGCGGTCAACAAAGCGAAAAGTACTATTTTCATAGTAAACCGAACTTTTACTATCCTCCCAAATCTGATATAGAGCAACACATACCAATATTTAAGATTCTACTCCAAGATGTCTGTACTGAACTTCTCTTTTTAAAAAAGAAACTGAGTCATGTGAATGATTCCTCGTAAATTAATTTATTACTGGCATACCCCAGAAAATCGATCTTAACAAATGTTTGCAAACTGTACTGTTTCACCTTGTTTTCAAGTTTCAAAAGATAAAACATGGAAACATCAAAAGCTTTAGTAACATAAAATTAGATTTCTCAAAGGAGAAAACAGCACTTGTTTAAGTACACACAAGGTTCCTACCATTACAACTCTTTCTATTCATGTCCTAAAAACACAGTTTCAATAAACTAAAGCTACAATTAGTTGAAGACAATGTCCTGCACAAAATTGTGAGGCTCAATCTAAAATAAGAATATTTCACTTTTTCTTTTTTGCAGGCGGCTCTTCATCCTCTTCATCATCATCATCCTCCTCCTCATCGTCATCATCCTCACCATCCTCATCATCATCATCCTCATCATCTTCTTCTTCATCATTGCCATTGGCTTCTTGGCCTTCTTCACCTTCATCTGGGTTGTTTTCTTGATCCCCTTGCCCGCCTTCATCTGCTGACAAATCATCCTCCTCATCTCCACCAACATCATCCTCGTCATCATCATCTTCATCATCGTCATCATCATCATCATCCTCATCATCATCACTTCCAGCATCCTTACACTCTTCCCCTTCAAAAGATGTAGCAGAAGATTTACATGGTACTTTATTCCTAGAGTCAGATCCCTCAACGAGATCACCTCCTATACATGGTCTATCCACCTGCAAATCCGTAGACAAGTTTAGGGCTAATCTAAGGCAGCCGAGATCATGGACAGTGCTTAAATAATCCAGGACAAAGATGAAAATTGACCTAACAGGCTGATATAACATATATGACTTACCTTTAGCACAGACAAACATTCCTGGGATTCTTCAACTCTGAAAGAGAGAAGCATTTTCTATGATTAACCTCATGTAGGACCAAAAAACTCTAGGGCTAACATTATTAAAGGCCAACAATATAAATCAAAAAAACAAATCAAGTATGTCTTACCCAATGTCCAAAACCAATGACTGGTCAAATCCAGATAACCTCTGCAGCATAAAACACATTTTATGTGAGAAACATTACATGGCTAGTACAAAAAGTATATAACCACACAGAAAATTTTCAGAAAGAGAAAATACTTCAGCCCATGAGTCTATGAAGAGGCCTTCTTAACACCCACTAAGGTCAACTTGCAAAAATGTTGAATCCAGTGGGTTAACAAATCCAACAGAGTAAAAATCACTGTACTTGATCAGAAACTCAACAAAACTCAACATTCTACAAGAAAACAATATAGGATTCAGCACCCAAAACCTCCTCATACAAATTTGCTTCGATCAAACCCTAACCTAAAATATAGGGCACAAAATATTTCACCTACACGATTCCATTTCCTAATACAGAAGCCAAAACCCAACCCAACCCAACATCTACACATTTAGCAGCCTGTTGAGTGGTTCCTAAACAAGAAAATACAGCCCTAATGGCTGCAAAAAGCAGAAACAGAATACACTGTAAACCCAAACAACCTTACTTACGAATCCAGACAACCATCTTTTTCCATACATTAACCCAAAGGTATTGAATCTCTTACCTGCATAGAAATGAGAAGCCAGGCCTCTGTGACCCTTAGAAGATTCTCAACGGCAATAATTTCCAGAACACAACCCAACATTGGGTGAGGACTAATACTATACACAGAGGAGGCCGCAGCAGCCATAGCTGTAGCTATAACCACTCAAAAACAGTAACTACTTCACCAGAACCTGCAAAACAGCCCAAATCCAATTAAAACCCTAGCCGGAGAAACCCTAACACAAAACTCCTAACTGAAAACAAAATTGACCCCGAGTTACCCAAAACACCCATTGCCATTGCCAGAAATTATTAAACCCAAAAGCAAAAACGAAATAAGCAACTTACTCAAGCTTCGAAGAAAACCCTCTCTGAGCTGTATTCCCAAACCCTTAAACCCTTCCAAAGCCCTCGGACGGAATTAAAGCACAGAAATACTATGACAATGATATTTCAACATGCAGAGAGGTTTGTCCTTCTCACTGCACAAAACAAACCGTTGCAGGAGAAGCGCAGCAGCGATTCACTCTTGTAGCCGAGAAATTTACCTCGTAATTACGGTTTGTAAAACCCTCCACTATTTACTCGCACTTTACGCATTGCAAGCATATTATTTTAATGCGTTAGGGTTTTTTCCTAAAAAGTTATAAACCCAAAAAAATCTATATATAAATAGGCCTACTTTACCTTATCCCTTTTCTTACCATCGTTCAAACTAAGCAATCATTTAAAGTGAGATGAGTACCCCTCTCTTATTTTTTTAAACCTCAAGGCCATATGATTATTTTGTCTATCTCCCATTTGCATGAAAAATGTCTGTCATTATTGGAATTTGGCATTATGTGAGTTTATCTATATTTTAAAATAGTAATATTATCAAAAGGTTAAATTTTAATTGGTTGAATATAATTTGTGAGGATTATGTATGTAAGTTGGTTGTGGTATTTATCGTAACATATGTTCTTATAGTAACTTCGCAAAGAAATTAGAATTGTGTTTGTGATCATTTTACTAAAATGGATATGCATATAACTTCCATGCATAGTAAGATTGCTATTTTCCCTTCAATGATAATCTTCAAAAGCATAGTAAGATTACTATTTTTCCTTCAATGATAATCTTAAAAAATGGATATGACAAAAACTCTACAAAAATAATAATAACATTATTACAAGTTTCAAATGTAACTTGTAAAATAATTTTAATGATGTAACATGTAAAAAGTTTCAAATAAATCACATATGTGCCTCTAATAATATTGAGAGGATTATGTATCTAAAATTTTAGTAGATTGACACATAAACTCCATATAAATAGTGAAATTACTATTTTTAGGTCAATGATAATTTTGAAGAATAGATATGATATAAACTACACAAAATAGTAATATTATTGCAAGTTTCAAATTTAAGTAGTGAAGTAATTTTAAGAATGTAATATTTGAAAAGTTTTAAATATATAAGATAGATCCTTTGATATTTTGTGAGGAGATTGGAATACAAAATGGATATCCACATAAACTCCATACAAATAGTCAAGGAAAACAAGTTGGACACAACCTTAACAAAACTAAATTAAATAGATTTTTAATAATGTGACGTGTATTTATTCTCTGGTTAGGAATGAGCTAGACTCAGTTTTTAATTTCATTACATATCTTTTGCCAAACTATGCCAAATATTAAATAGTTTAAGATAAGGTAGAATAGTTTTAAATTTTTATTATTTTATTTAATAATAAAATTTTCTAAACTATTATCATAATTTTTTTTTTCCATGTCTTCTATCAATTAATTTTTAATTCATTAAATTATATAAGAATATTTTTAATTAAAGAAATGAATGTGGCATAATTAATTTTTAATCAATTTCTTATTTGTATTTTGTTCTCTTATACATTTATATATGTTAGCATATGATTATTTTTAAAAATATTTTTCTATTTGTTTCCACTAATGATTAAGATTGGGATGCAACATTGGCAAAATTGTCAGTAAGAGATTAGTTTTGGTTTCTCAAAGAAGTCACTTGGTATGATTTTAGTGAGGTCTATTCTGAATTTTTATTCGATCTAACCATTTTTTGGAAATACAACTCAAGAAACTCAAAAAAAAATTTCTTCACACCTAAAAAATAAAGTTCATCCCACAACTAATATGTCCATTCAAAACACTACAAAAACATTCTCAATATTTCCATGTGAAATGGCATTCACATGTTAAATCTTTTTTTTAAAATGTTGTCTTACATGTACAAATATTGTCATAACAAAGCAGAGACTACCAATATTTGATAGAACTTGGTTACAGTGCAACGTTGTTTAAAAATTCGATATGATATAAACTTCAAAAAATAATAATATTATTAGAAGTTTCACTTTAAGTCGTAAAACAATTTTAATAATATAATATGTGAAAATATTTAAATAAATATTGATTGAGAATTATTTTAATAATATTATATATTTATGTTTTTCTAATTTTTTAAATAAAAATATTAATATCTAAAAAAAATATTAAAACTATTAAATAAAATTAAGTATAAGATTCTAGATAAATGCTACTTTCCAGTGAAACATGATTTGAGTATATCCAATGTTTAAAATGGTAAGTTTGAGGGAGGATTAATAGTATGACTTCTTATTGTTAAAAGAGTTTTACTTAAATGTTTTAGATAGATAAAATGTTGATTTTTAATTTTTTTTTAAAAAATAATAGAATGTATTCAACTTTTAGATTATAAGATTGATATTTTAAATAAGTATTAAATTTTTTAAATAAAATTAAAATAGTTTTTGTTTATAAGGTTTGATAATCTATTATTTTTGAGTTTTAAAGGATACATTTTTTTTAAATGTAATATATTATTTTTTATTTATAATATATTATGATGAAGAAATATAATTTATTAAAAATTTATTTATAAAAATATTAATAAATAAATTATATAAATAGATGTATTGATAAATATGAGATATTTTTCATAGCAAGTCAAATTGTGATATTGGTATTAGGATTAACTGTGTAGTTTTTGAGTAAAACTCATTGACCTATGTTTCATGAGTAGTGGTGTTGACACTTGTAAAATTTTCAAATGTCACTAGGAGAAGTAAATCATCATATCATGTGAAAGATGGTTACTATATGTTTGTGTGTGCAGGAAATATATCAAATACTCACCCAATGGAGATGGAGAAAGTCATGACAGAATGGTTCATGAGACTGACATGAAGGCACATCAGTAATCCTGGTAGCCAAAAACCCATCATTTTTGTCTAGCACTTGTCCAAGTAGAAGAAATTGTTTACATAAGCATAACAACATGAGTTAGAGCATCAAATGTAAGGAAACTTAGGTGCAGAAACAGCTTCCTACACTAATCTCTAAAGGAAAGTATTGTGCAAATTCTTTTAAATCCTTACAATTTTAGATTCGTTAACTACTTTAACAAAGATATTGCAACCATATACCATGCATACAGAAAATAGAGAATGACACAATGATTTACCCTGGGAAAACCTTTCGGTAAAAACCCTAGCACTCCAAAACCTGCACAGTGTATTGATCAAAACTATTACAGTTTACAATACACTTGCAATGCAAGTTCTTTCAGAAGATTTTCCAACTCTTGAAGACAAAACGCGGTAGCATAAAATGTTTCAACAATACACTAACTTCTCCTCTCTTCACAACCCTACAAAATTCTTATATCATGCACTTCTTTTTTTAGGGCAACTTCCAAAGATAGCCGTATTAGGGTTTTACCATTCTCCGAGAAAATAGGAACCCAAATTTTTTTAAGAGTGTACAGTACTCAATTTTATCAACTGCCACATGTCTTCACCTATCATTGAATCTTCTAGACATAGCTCTTACATGTCATAGGAATCTATCATAACTGTTTCAACCATGATCTCCTTACACACAATTCAAGATGCCGACACATCAAGTGGAGTGACACATCAACATGCCAACTAGACATGTACACTCACACTTAATTACATTATTTGCAAGAAATACATTTTACAAAACAAATAATAAGAATAGGAATTATCCAAGGTTGAGACACCTTATTCCTAACATCAAAATGCTAAATTTTAAATATCAGCATAGCTACAACGATGATTTCATCGGCATGGTCTTACACTATCAGGATGGTTAGGAAAGGCTAAAGGAGATATCTGATCGCATATCGGCAAAGGGCATACCAATATCATTTGAAAATTGAAAGAAAAGCATGAACGCGTCACTCAGAGTTATAGCGATTAAAGATATATTATCGATATTATAGACACCGATGATTTTATCAAGAGAACTCATAAAGGTGGACTAAAAGAGAATGATCCTTACCGATTACTGATAGGGCATCGCTATATGACAAGGTGACAAATCATTCTCTATCAATAAGTAATATGTCAATCAAACTATCAGAGAAATATGTTAAAGCGGCTAAAAATGAAGTGAGTAACGTCGACACCTAACGGTCCATTGGTGAAACACACAACGATTAAGAGAAGGATGTCAGGCTATTGGTAGAAAAGAGTTTCAGTGATAGCGATGCCTGATTTTTCATCGCTTTATGTTATAGCGATAAAATGATCTGAGTTGGCTTAGGGCATCAATTGGAGATGAAATCAGTTAAGCTGGTGAATGATAGATTGTCGATATAATGTATGGTGTTAACACAAAGAAATAATGGATAAATACTGGGGTTTTGGCAATGGTCGATGTGGGATCGGCATGACTTAAGGTAATGAATGGAGTATAAATTAATGTCGGGGAAAGAACTACAGATGGTACATGAATTGATGTGAAAAGCGTTGCATGCTACCTGTTGACAGATTTTTCAAATAGTGATGTTGATCTGGGAATGAACGGAGGTTACCAACAACATATTATCAATTGTGACAAAGCCCTGGAGGACTCATACCCTACCTCAAATTAGTTAGACATCTATTAAAATTTCAATTTTTGTTAAGTATTAAATTAAGAGTTGCACATCTTCACATGTAACTGAATCAACATCTATATGTATATGAGTCGATCTCAGAAAAGAGAACAATTACAATTAGAAATATAATATTTTTCCAATTTATGAAAAGGCTTATGCAATACTTGGGTTATATGTTGGATGTATCAACAATACTCTTGTGGTAATGAAAACTTTTAATACAATATCAAAGTTCCAGTTGCTCTTCAAATTCTGGTAATATTATTTTGTCTTATGTCTTTTCTTGAGTTCTTTGGATTAAATCAGTGATTTACTTTGATTGATAATACAATTGATTTGGTTATTTTGATGAACTCTAAACTAGAAAAAAATTAGAACATACGTATTGATTGGTCAATCTTGTGTTTTATCTTATTGGGCTTCACAGGGAAGTTTAAATCAATAGGACTAGATTATTGTTTCCTTAAATTTCTTAATCAATTAAAGCATCATCAAAGTGATAACAAACTATCTTAGAGGGGCTATTTGTTGTCTCCAAAGTTATACTAAAAAACAAATTTGATAAAGATATAATATATTTCACCTTAATAACAAGGCATTGGTCTGACATATTGTGTTGGAGGTTTCATTGTTGGTTACAAATAGGTATAGTCTGGAATTACTCAATAAAAATCCTGATGAAAGCATTTTCAAGCAATTCACAATTTGTTTTCAATTCTAAATAAAGTATACAATCAAGGTAGTTTCAATTTTCAAAGCAATCAAATTTTAGAAGAAGTACAACAATCTGCTATAAAAAGCCTTAGAAAATCCCAAGGTATAGGCATACTAGCCTTGGTCCTATAGAGCCTAAATTGTAGAAGTTCACATCCTAGAAAGGGTGGAAATTGTCAGTTGGCCAAATCCCTTTGGGTTTCTCATAATTGGAAATAAGAATCCATAGGAAATCCAATTTGTTGATTTGGGCACCAACAAATTGGCGACTCTGTTGGGGAGTTGTTGTGACAACATTATTTAGAATTTCTGGTGATTAGAGAGTCAGACTCTACTCGAGACAGAACTCAGAATCAATTGTATGATTTTATCCTTCTTATGAAGAAGGTGGAAATTCTACTATAATATATGCAGTGTTTTGTTTTAAGAAAAACAAAAGGTAACAATCCAAGACACAAGACAGTTTCATACATGTGGGGAAGAAGAACCTTGCATAAGAAAACAAATAGTCATATTGAATTAGATTGTAAAAGTCAACCAAGAAAGACCAAGAGCTCTAGTCCAAAGATTTCATTTGTCGGTCTTAAGAAATTTGCAGAAAGACAACATAATGGAGATGAAGATCCCCAATTCAATTATAGGAATCAAGATAACGAGGATGAAAATGTAAACCCTTTTCACCGTGATATAAGAAATCATCAAAATGATCAGGATGATAGTGATGATGAAGATGAAATAGAAAAGCAAATGCAAAAGGTAATCCTGGATTTTTCTAATCTTATTCCATAAGGGAAAAAAATTTCAAAAGCATTCAGAAAACAACCAAATGAAGTATTGGCTAGATTTGGAATATGTAGGGAAGATATTAAAACTCCTTCAAGAAGTATAAGAGGATCAGAAGGAGCATAGGAGGATGAAAGAGATGGATACATAAACCAAGAAATGAGAACACCAAGATATAATCCTCCTCACCGGAAGAATGTTGAGCAACCCACTAATAATATGTATCACAACCCATTATTTGAACGAAATGATAGGGGTACAAGAAGGGACAATGATGATCATTGGAGGCAACCAAATAATAGAGGTCAACAAAATGGTAGTCTAATTCGATAAAACCATATGAATTAGCATCATAATCAAGTAGATTGTGATCATAGAAATTATAATAACCACAATAATAGGGGACCAAGAATAGACCAATGGAATGCCAACCGGGCTAATATTAGACCCCCTATGATATCAAAGAGATATAGACAGCTCAATTTCAATGGTATTGTGGGATTTCCAAATCCTATATCAAATGAATTGAGAAGTGCAATTTCTAAATTTTCAGGGGAATGGAATAGAATTAGCAAAAGTCCATTGTGTAAACTTGAAAAATACCATTGAAGAATTTGAGGAACATAATGAGGATGTGTACATGAAGCTATTTTTTCAGTCTTTGATAGAAGATGTTGTTGAATAGTATAGGGGATTACCTGATTGATCTATCACTGGCTGGAAAGACTTTTTTTTATTGAGAAATTCAAGGAACATAATGACACTTCATTTGCTTCTCATGAATTAACTAGAGTAAGAAAAAATCAGAATGAGTTTGTTAGAGAATTTAATAAGATATTAAATAGAATCCAAAGAGATATCAGACCTATGGATTCTTTCATCATAGAATTTTATCAAGCTTCTTTTGATAACAAGATCAATTATGAGATAAGGTCTCGTAAACTAGTATTATTGCAATAGGCTTTCAAAATAGAAATGACTATTGAAAATGACAAGAAAGCAGATGGTAGAATTACTAAGAGGGATGACCCAAAGTTGTTCAATCCAAAAACCCCTAAGAAAACTAAAGAAGAAGATAAAGTCGATAAGATGATGGATATGATTAAAAATCTCCAAGCCAACCAAAGCTTGGATAATTTTTAGTTCAAGAGGAATGAGAAAACCTTTATCAAGAATGATCGGTATAGGTTGCAAGACATGCCTTATAACACAAGATGGAAGGATGGAAAGCCAGTTCTAGCTAAAAAGGAAGTGGAAACCCCTTACCCTCTGAAGAAAGGAAATCACTTCATGAATGATGAGCCTTGATGCAATTTATGTAACTTTCCCCATCCTCAAGAGAAATGTCTTATAGCACAGAGTATCTTACAAGAATAGGATCAAATAGAAGATGATCAGTTGATGGTAAATACACTATCAGCTAGTCCTTATTAGGGGGGAGATAGTGCTAGTTCATCTGAAGAAGAATATGATTAAAATAGTAATGGTGGGAGAATGGACAAACATGGTATACAATAAGTTTTTTCATATGAGGAAGAAAATCCCAAAATTAAGAAATTGACAAAGGAAGAAAAGGAAGCTTATACTATAATAGCCTTAGAGCAAGCTCGTAGGAACTATCATTTGAGGAAAAAAACAATTAATGTTGATCAGGAGAAAGCAGCAGGGATCTTTAAAATTGCAAATAAGATGAAGAAAGGGAAAGATGAGGCTCAACAGAAACAAGAAAAGCAAGTCCCACAATTAAAAATAACCAAACCGGAAGATAAACAGAACTCTAGTAAGCAAGTTTATGGTTACAATATTTTCATGTCTCAAGCATTATCTTAGGTAAAGATTTCAATCCCTCTAATGGAAATTATGAAATTTACTAATTACAGGAATGATACGATTAAGATAATATTTGATATTGCTAGAGATGACATAAAAGAAAAGAAGAAGAATGAAGAAACACCAATTGTTTATTTAGGAACTGCTATAAATGAAAGCCCTGCTAAAGTGGATCCTTTTTACTTAACTTTATTGATAAATAATAAATTAGTAAAAAATTGCATGTTAGATTTAGGAGCAGTAGTCAAAATAATGCCATATGATGTAATGAAATAATTAGGAATGAAAGTTGATACTACATATGGGCAATTCTATGCTATGGATAATAGATCTGTACCTGTTATTGGTATAATGAAAATTGTTGAATTCAAATTTCCTTCTTGTCTTGAAGCACCTTATAAAATTGACATTACTGTGGTAGAAGTCCCACCAAATTATGGCATGTTATTATCTAGACAATGGTCTAATTTAGTTGGTGGAAATGTTTAGTTAGATTTGTCTTACGCTTCTATCCCAGTGAATGGGAGGACTATCAGAATTGATAGGGAACCAAGATCTTCATACATCATTGAGTCAGTGGACCCTAGTCAAATGACATGTTTTTGCCACGCTGACATGGACAACTTCAAAGTAAGTATTTCTAAGCATGCATTATAAAATAATGAATTCATTGAAATTTATGCAAATGAATATAAAAATGATATTTGGAAAATGAATTTTGATGGTTTTTGTTCAAAATATGGAAATGGCGCTGGAGTGATTTTTTTATCTCCTGATGGAAGGCCTTTTAAATATTCCTTTTTGTTATCTTTTGAATGCACAAATAATGTAGCTGAATATGAGGCTCTTCTTATTGGTTTAAGGATAGCTAACAAGCATGGCATAAGATGTTTAATTGTGTATGGTGATTCAAAATTGATTGTATCCCAAGTTACAAATATGTTTATTGCTAAGAAGGATAGATTAGGAAAATATAGGAATGAAGTTTGGGACTTAATAGAATGTTTTTATGCTTTTTCCATAAACTAGATAGATAGGTTAGAAAACATACTTGCAGATTTTATGACTAACCTTGCACTTAAGCATATAATGATATCCCATATGAGGATATTACCCAAGTAGAGATCAAGACTAGACCAAAAGTCCCATACAACATATGCAGTTGGCAAGTATTTGAGGATGACAAGGACATATGTCAATTCATGATATGTGAAGGTAAATATGAAAATCAGCTAATTGATTGGAATGCATATGTGGAAGGTCAGAATGGTAAGGAAAGTTTGTTCAGGAGAGATGTTATACAACTCAAGACTAATAAAATTTCTAGGGGGTTAGTATCCTTAGAAAGAATATTTGATGACAAGGATATTAAGGGAAATATTGAGAAGGAAAATGTTGTTGGTGATGAGGTGGAAAAGGTAAACTTGGGAAATGAACAAGCTCCTAGAGAAATTTTTATTGGTAAAAAATTAACTCTAGAAATTAGGGAAGGTATCATTGGCTTATTGAGGAAATACAAACATGTATTTGCCTGGTCTTATGATGATTTCAAGGCTTATAGGGAAGATTTTTTCTAACATGAGATACCTCTTAAGCTTGATGCAAAACCTTTTAGACAAAAGCAGAGACTGATAAGCCCTATGTTGGCTCCTAAGATGAAGGAAGAATTGATTAAGATGAGGGATGCTGGGATTATAAAACCAATCAGACATTCAACACATGGGTCTCTAATTTGATACCTATCCAAAAGAAGAATGGAGACATCAGATTATGTGTAGATTTTAGAAATCTAAATGTGCCATCACTCAAGGATAACTATGCCCTTCCAAATATGGAAGCTTTATGACAAAAGGTGATAGGTAATGAGTTATTATCCTTGATGGATGGTTTTTTTGGATACAATCAAGTAAAGGTAAAAGAAGAAGAACAATATAAGATGACTTTTACAACACCATGGGGAACTTATGTATATGCTAGAATGCCTTTTGGACTAACAAATGTAGGGGCCACTTTTCAAAGAGCTATGGATGTAGATTTGATGACTTGATTGATCACATCCTAGTTGTGTATCATGACAACCTTACAACATATTCCAAGAAGGCATAAGATCATTGTAAGCTCTTAGAGAGGATTTTTCAGGAGAGCATTAGAGTATGGAATATATTTGAATCCAAAAAAGTGCCATTTTGGAGTTACTGAAGGGAAGCTGTTGGGACACATTGTATCAAAAGAAGGGGTAAGAATTGATTCTGAAAGAGTAATTGCTATTGATAAGATTCAAATCCCAAAAATAGTGAAGGATATTCAATCATTCTCTGGTCAGATCAATTTCATAAGGAGGTTTGTTCCTAACTTCTCTAAAATTATGAAGCCTATTGCTAAAATGTTGAAAAAAGGTGCAAGTGTCTCTTGGACAAATGAGGCTTTCGAAGCTTTTACAGAAATTAAGAAGGCAATTAAGGAAGCACCAGTATTGAAGTCACCTAATTTTTCTAAACCTTTTAAAATATTCTCATTTGCTTCTTTTCATACAATAGCTATTGTATTGCTCTAAAAGAATGATGAAGGATATGAGTAGCCTAAAGCATTTTTTAGCAAATATTTGTAGTCTTCTGAATTAAATTATGACCTAACTAAAAAAAAAGCTTATGCACTTGTGAAGGAAATAAAATATTTTAGGCCATACTTAGTTGGGGCACAAATTACTGCTTATGTGCCAAATGCAGTGATAAAAGATATTTTTAGATAGATTGAGACCATTGGGAAGAGGTGTAGATGGATCAATCAAGTACATGAAATCAACATAGACATTCAGATAACAAAATTGGTTAGAGGGCAAGGTTTGGAAAAGTTGATGGCGGAATCAAACTTGGAAGCTACTCAAATAAACCGTATAAATGGAGATAATAATGAGGTAAGTATTGAAAACTACCATTGGTATACTGACACTGTTTATTATTTAAGAAAGATGAGTTTTAAAGAAGAAAAATCAAATATCTAGAAGAGAACAATTAAACTTCAAGCAACAAAGTATGTTTTAATTCAGGGTGACTTATATTGGAAGAACAAGGATGGAATATTATTGTTTTGTTTAGATATTTGTCAGGCGAGAAATATTCTTAATGACATGCATAAGGGTGTATGTGGTGGACACTTTTCAACTAAGACTATTGCTCACAAAATTCTTAGGGCAGTATATTTTTGGCCTAATGTTTTTAAAGATTGTTATGGGTACGTTAGGAAGTGTGAAGAATGTAAAAATTTATCTAGTAAATTAAAATATAATGGTGCATTACCCATGAGACCCATGGAAGTAGCGGAAACTTTTCAAATGTGGGGTATAGATTCTATAGGCAAAATATCTGAGAAATCAAGTGGTGGGCATAGATGGATATCAGTGGCAACTGATTATTTTACAAAATGGATAGAGGTTGTTCCTATGAGACAATCTACTCACAAGGTTGTCATAAAGTTTCTAATAGAAAACATCTTGACAAGATTTGGGGTACCTCACAAGATTATAGCTGATAATGCTATGTGTTTTAGAGAAAAAGAGGTTGTAGAATTATGTGATACATATGGCATCATCTTATCTTATTATGCACTTTATCATCCACGGGGAAATGGGAAAGCAAAATCAAGCAATAAGAATATTTTGAAAATTATCAAGAGGATGTTAAACATTAACAAGAAAGCTTGGGATTCCAAGTTGAATTTAGTAGTATGGGCTGATAGAGTGACAATCAAGAAATATACAAGCTACTCACTTTATTAATTGGTATATGGTAAAATTGCAAGACTACCAATACATAATTTTTTACAAATTTACAGATTCATCACTAAGGAAGGGTCAGAAGAATTAGATCCTATAAATGATAGATTGATTGCACTAATTGAACTTGAAGAAACCAGGAGAATTGCACAGGAACAAAATGTCAAGAGACAACAGAAGACCAAGTTCCTACATGACAAAAGGATAGAGAGAAAAAAGTTTTAGGAAGGTGATTGGGTTCTAAAATAGAATGCTAAAAATTAAGACAAAGGAAAACATGGAAAATTTGAAGCCTTATGGCTTGGACCTTATATTATTGTTGGAAAAGGAGGTGAGGATTCATATTATTTGTAGGATGTGGATGGATATGATCAAGATCTTCCAGTGCATGGTCAGTACTTAAAGTTTTTTATCTTCTGACAGCTGACAGGAGTATCTCTTACCCTCTGTATATTATAGTATTACATGTTTATTTTATTTTATTTTGTTGCATGCTTTTTTTATGGTCTACTTCTCCAGAGATACACTAGGATCTCACTATATCCACAAAGGATATATGTCCCCAAAAAGAGCCACTATTGACACTTGTAAAATTTTCAATTTTACTAATGTCACTAGGAGAAGTAAATCATCATATCATGTGAAAGATGGTTACTATATGTTTGTGTGTGCAGGAAATATATCAGACACTCGCCCAATGGAGATGAAGAAAGTCATCATAGAATGGTTCATGAGATTGACACGAAGGCACATCAATAATCTTGGCAGCCAAAAACCCGTCATTTTTGTCTATGGACTTGTCCAAGAAGAAAAAATTAATTTCAAAAGCATAACAACATGAGTTAGAGCATCAAAATGCTAAATTTCAAATATCAGCATAGCTACAATGATGATTTGATCAACACCGTCTTACACTATCAGGATGGTTAGGAAAGGCTAAAGGAGATATCTGATCACATATTGGCAAAGGGCATACCGATATCATTTGAAAATTGAAAGAAAAGCATGAATGCATTGCTCAGAGTTATAGCAATTAAAGACATTATCGATATTACAAACACCAATGATTTTATCGGGAGAACTCATTAAGGCAGACTAAAAGAGAATGATCCTTACTGATTACCGATATGGAATTACTATATGACAAGGTGACAAATCATTCTCTATCGGTAAGTAATATGCTGATCAAACTATCAAAGAAATATGTTAAAGCAGCTAAAAAAGAAGTGAGTAACGCTGACACCCAACGGTCCATTGATGAAACACACATAGATTAAGAGAAGGATGTTGGGCTATCGGAAGAAAAGAGTTTCAGTGGTAGTGATGCCTGATTTTTCATCACTTTATGTTATAGTGATAAAATGATCAAAGTTGGCTTAGGGCATCGGTTGGAGATGGTGAATAATAAATTGTCAGTATAATGTATGGTGATAACACAAAGAAATGATGGATAGATACTGGGGTTTTTGCGATGGCCAGTGTGGGATCAACATGACTTAAGGTAATGAATGGAGTGTAAATTAATTTTGGGGAAAGAACTATCGATGGTACATGAATTGATGTGAAAAGCGTTGCACGTTACCCATTGGTAGATTTTTCAAATAGTCATGTTGATCTGGGAGCAAACAGAGGTTACCAACAACATATTATCAATTGCGACAAAGCCCTGGAGGACTCAGACCTTGCCTTAGATTAGTTAGACATCTGTTAAAATTTCAAGTTTTGTTAAGTATTAAATGAAGAGTTTCACCTCTTCACATATAACCGAATCAACGTCTACATGTATATGATTTGATCTCATAAAAGAGAACAATTACAATTAGAAGATAGTATTTTTTCCAATTTATGAAAAGGCTTATGCAATACTCGGGTTATATGTTGGATGTATCAACAATACTCCTGTGGTAATGAAATATTTTAATGCAATATCAAAGTTCCAATTGCTCTTCAAATTATGGTGATATTATTATGTCTTATGTATTTTCTTGAGTTCTTTGGATTAAATTAATGATTTACTTTGATTGATAGTACAATTGATTTGGTTATTTTGATGAACTCTAAACTAGAAAAAATTAGAACATATGTATTGATTGGTCAATCTTGTGTTCTATCGTAGTGGGATTCTATAGGGAAGTTAAAATCAATAGGACTAGATTACTATTTCCTTAAATTTCTTAATTAATTAAATCATCATCAAAGTGATCGATAACAAACTGTCTTAGAGGGGCTATTTCTTATCTCCAAAGTTATACTAACAAACAAGTTTGATAAAGATATAATATATTTCCCCTTAATAATAAGGCAACGATCTGACATATTGTGTTGGAGGTTTCATTGTTGGTTACAGACAGGTATAGTCTGGAATTAATCAATAAACATCCCGACGAAAGCATTTCAAGAAATTCACAATTTGTTTTCAATTCTAAATAAATTATAGAATCAAGGCAGTTTCAGTTTTTAAAGAAATCAAATTTCAGAAGAAGTACAACAATATGCTATAAAAAGCCTTAGAAAATCCTAAGGTATAGGCCTACCAACCTTGGTCCTGCAGAGCCTAAATTGTAGAAATTCACATCCTAGAAATGGTGGAATTTGTCAGTTGGCCAAATCCCTTTGGGTTTCTCATAATTGGAAATAAGAATCCATAGGAAATCCAATTTGTTGATTTGGGCACCAACAAGTGGTTCACAAGAACTCATCTCCCATGAGAATGAATGGAGCACTTAGCACTCATTGCATCTAGATGATGCTCACATAGGTGCAGTATGAGGAATTCCTAGGAGGTCACCCATCTCAGTACTACTCTAGCTCAAGTGCGCTTAACTATAGAGTTTCCTCCATGGTTAAGCCCAATTTGCTTGCAACCCCATTTGTAAAACCTTCAAAAAGTATTGTACCTTATGAACCATTCATTAGAAAGCCCCTTTAGCTCATCAATTGATAAGTAGGATATATTTTCCACATCAAGTCAAATTTTGATATTGCTACCAAGATTCAACTGTGTAGTTTTTTAGTCAAACTCATTAATGATGAACTACAACTGATTGAATACCTGAATGAACTGAAGGAATAATGATTAGAGATCACCGAGTATTGAAATGATATGTAAGATGATTAAATCAGTCAATATGTTGTATTTAATGTCAACTAGTCTTGACAATACTTATCATGTTAGTTACAAATAGTTGAACATATGTTGAAGGAAGAAAAGATGAAGAACTAAGATTTCTACATGAGGAAAAGATGGATATGACAGATAAGGATAAGGAAAACATTGGGTAACTTATTGATGAGTCTATGGCTTTATATTGTTGACTTGAGCATGTTACATTAATCTATTATGAAGAAGAGATTTGAAATTGATTGAGTAAATGTGGTTGGTAATTGAAGATTTTTGTATACACCGAGCTAGTGCAGTGTATACTGACTGACAATATTAACCGAGCTAGTTCAACTAGTTATCGCCGACGCATTTCTATATCAACCAAGTATGGATGAAAATATTAAATGGTAAGAATAGCCGACTAAAATTGATGAGTTGAATATTGGTATGATTTTGAGATTAAAGATGAAGTTTGTTATGAGATCCATGACTGAAAAAATTCAGAGAAGATCTAAAGGATGAGATTGAAATGTGTTAATGACACATTTTTTGAGGAAGGTTTAAGAGGCAAAATGGATGAAGAAGATTAAGCGGCAAAATCTAATGGCTGATATGAAAATAGTTTACTTGTCTATATAAGAGATATGAGTTTCATTATTGAAACATGCCATAAAGAAGAAGACTATAGAGAATTCATGTGAAGAACTTATTCATGCATGCCTAATCAAACTAGTTATTGAAGAACTAAGCTGCAGAGTTTTACCAAGCGTCAGAGAACCATTTACTGAGTGAAAGTAAGTTAAAGTATATTGAGGAAGTGAATTGATTAATGATCAGGGGATATTTTTATGGGCTTAGCATAGATCTAAATATCTTCAATTGAGTTGTATTTGAATCGGATAATTACTGTATGAATTTAACCATTGATTTAGAAAATCTCTTAACCGAGTGGACTTAACTATCTTATATTCTGCCCTATGTCATTTAGAGAATATACATTGTTATCTTGTTGACCCCATAGTGAATGCTGGTCAAAAGTTAACAGTTATTAATAAATCCTCTAATTAGGTCACACCTAACAGTGTGTATTGTAATCTTTAATAGGGTTGGCTCTTCACCGAGCTCACTTCAGAAGAGTGAATTATTTTGGGTTACCGGTCCTAGGTGGTTTTTCCCTTAATAGGGTTTCCACGTTAAATCATTGTGTTATGTGTTATTTGTTATGATTATTTTGCTATCATACTTTACATACTGTATAGTTGATTTGGTCGGTAATCACATTTATTTAATTACTGGTAATCGGTAAAGTGAATAGTCAGATTGATATTTTTTGTTGCCAAGCTACATAATTTGGTTGAATTGTTTTGTGGAGTACATCTTTGTATTTGGGACTGTAGGATAACTGATCTAACCAATTCATGCCCCCTCTTAGTTATTCTAATAATTGGTATCAGAGCCAGGTTGGTTGCTTGGAAGAAAGTTTTAAGGACTTGAGTAGAAAGATTACAAGATGTATCAGAGGGAAGTGCCGAAGTTGAACAAAGACAATTTTGCTACATGGAAAAGCTGGATGAGACTTCACATATCTGGAATTAGATAATCTGATATACCTTTGCTAAACAATGGCTACATACAACCAACAATTGGTCCTTTGACTCTTGATCAGTTGAGAGACCATCATGAATACAATATTACTATGATAGAGATTGTTACTGTTCTATTTGATGTTGAATTTGAGGTGTCAAGGATTGTACTATAGTGAAGGAAATGTGGGATAAACTTGCTCTAGTTTATGGTGGTGATGTGACTATGATGAGAGCTAGAGCTAAAAGCTTGAGAGGCAGATTTGATGACATGATGATGAAGGAATGAGATAATATTACACAGTACACAAACCGAATCAAAGAGGTAGTTAATGCTATCCGAGGAGCTGGTGGTATTATATCTGAGGACATAGTGGTAAGTAAAATACTAAGAACCTTGTTATCTATGTAATCAGAATATCTGCTATTCATGAAATGAGGTCTGCACCTAATAGCACTCTTACTCTTGAGAGTCTAATTGGAAAGTTAACAACTTTTGAGCTGAATAATTTTGACAATAGTGTTGTACTGACTGTTGAGTATGCTTTTATGTCTTCTTTGAAGATTGGTAAATCTAGTAGTAAGCATAATATAAGGAATGAAAGTGATAGTAATACTAATGATGAGCTTGATGAGCTTGATGAACTTGAAGCACTCATGGCCCAGAGACTGCAGAAAGGTAAAGGTAGATATAAGGGAAAGTTACCTTTAGCTTGTTTTAATTGTAAAGAAGTTGGCCATATTTCTATAAGATTTCCTAATAGGAAAGAGGATGACAAAGATAGAGACCGATCTAGTAATGGGAAGTATGGAAGAAGAAACAATAGAGGTTACCAACACTACAATAGAGACAACCGAGATCACAAAGATAAGGGAAAAAAGGCATGTTACTTTGTAGAAGAAGATGACACCGATACTGACACTGATTATGATATTGAGGTGGTGTTTTTTGCAATGAAAGATGATTTAGAAGAGGATGAAAAGTGTAATACCCCAAAAATGGGCTATAGGACCATTGACCTCCTACATCAACAAAATCAATCGAAATCGACACAAAAGTCCTAACCAAAGGCACATTGGCGCATCAAATCATCGAAACCATAATCAATTTTATCCTAATTCTACATCGGGGAATATTCCCTAAATATTCCTAATTTATCTGAATTATCTTAATTAAATATTATTTGGTGATAAATCATATTTATCCTAAAGTCAATTAATTGAATATTTTGAATATTTGATTAATTAGATTTAATTCTGCCACTTAATCATTTAATTGGATTTAATTCTATTTATTCCTAATTAATATTATTTAATTTTGACAATAAATAAAAAATCCTACAAATAATTGATTAAATTCGTATTTAACTAATTAAATCTAGTTGTCAAAATTAATGATATAGTTTTGGAATAAAGTTTGATTAAATAATTGATTAACCCATAAATCAGTTATTTTAATTCAAAAATCAATTAAGTTGAGAATAAATCACTTAAATTATTAAATTAATTCATATTAAATCATGCACAATCAAAAAAGCAGTCAACTTTAAATCAACTGTTAATTTCAATTTGTTAACTTTCTAAACTCAACATGTGATTGTGAGTTGAAAAACTGATCTAAACTCTATTTGGAGTCAAAAAGTTGCATTTGCATGATTTTGTGAGTTAACTATTTCTGATTTCTTGATAACTCAAAAAACAAGGTGAGTTTATCAAGAGTGATTTATGGCTTTCTCAATGCATCCTCAAAGCCCTGGATTTCTATATAATCAAGGCTCAGCCCTTCACAAAAGGTCCCTCATTTTTGCAATCTTACATGTTGCATCTTTCAACTGTGTTTTGGAGAATCAAGATCTTGCGAATAGGCGCTTGTGAGATTTTTTGCAATTTCATTTCATCGTTTTCCATCCATTTTTCATAGCATAGCATATTATTGTTAGATCAAATTGCATTCATTTCAATTCTAGATCAATTTCATATAGTTTTTCATCATATTGCATCAAAAATCCAAAAAGATAGATTAATTTGCATTCATTTTCATTGCTTTAATCATTTCAAATCCTTCATTTAGGTATTGCATTGTCACTGGTCTCGGTCATAATCTGAGAATATCAAACTCATACCTACTAGAAGGCAATAAATCGCCTGGTTAGCATTGTTTACTTTATTTGCAGATTTCTTGATTTGCTAACCTCTAATGTTTTACTGAAGTGTTGTGTCTATAGCTAGGTACAAAATTCACATGCACATTTTTGGCACCCACCGTGGGGCCCTACAATGGGTTTCCATTCTTAATTTTTCATTTTTCTAGCAATTTCTCTTAAAACTGTGATTTTTAATTTTCTGTTCGTACAATTTCATACGACATTCAACAGATTGTCGTATTAGGACCCCCTGTATGTCATACAACAAATGACAATCTAAAGTTTTGTGTCGACTATATGTGACATGTCGTATCAGAGCTAGATTGTCGTGTGCATACTAACCCATTGTCGTATCGTGTTTGAATTGTTGTGCCGTAAAGGATAGAAACTCGTAAGAGTTTTTATGCCAGTTTTGCACAGTTGTATCAAATTTTTGAGCAATTTTTGAAAATTTTGATTTCATATTTTCATTGACAGCTAACCCTAACAATTGATACTTGTTGTTTCTGATCACTTTGTTCACAAGAAAGCTCAACAAAAGAAAAAATAAGGTAAAATCTACTAAGTGAGTTGCGTTGGATCTGAGGTATTTCGCTACATCCCTATAACACTTTGATTTTGGGAAATAAATGAACCTCTCACATGTTTAGCTTGAGTGTCTCTTTCTTTCATAGATCACATGTTCATTTTGGATCTAAAAGGAACATAGATTTTATTTCTTGCATATCTGTTTCACATAGTAATTAGGCCCTATGAACACTATTTGTGGTGTTCTTGAGAGAGTGAGCTTCATTCACTTGTTTTACATGTGAATCTCTTCTCTAAGATAGATCCCCTCATAGGTAGGGAGGATTTGTTATCATCTCACGGTCTTACTTGGTTCAGTCTTCAACTTTGACAATACGTTCTCTCTTAGACCCACTTAGAGAGATTGGTAGACATTGTTGTTGACATACGAACCTTGGTGAGGTGGTTTCAATTTTAGCGTGTCAAAGAATCTATTTGCTATGTTTTGGTGAAGTGAAGAGGCTAGAGGATTATGCTCTGTTCCCTTTTTGGGAAACATCAGAAACTCAGATCCTTGAATCTAAACTAAGTTCCCATGTGGTCCTTTTTGTGAGTCTCCTTGATAGAGAGGGTTAACTGTAGTGGACATTCCCTTTATTGGGTCAACCACGTGGATGGAACCTCAAGTGGTAATAGCCATTTTTGCCATGTTAGCAGTAGCCACTATATAAATGTCCTTGTGGAAGAAATCTCCACAGGTGTAGTCTCTTGTTGGGTTGTCAAATCTCTTGAGTAGCTCCTGATTGATTAAATTCACTGACTATGTCAAAACCCCGGTGCGCTTGGATTGGATTTCACCTTCTTGAGATTACAAAAGTTACAGAGTTGACCATTACTAAGAACCATAGTGCAACCAACTTTTTAATTTCTAGGACTATGTGCGTGATTGCAAAACACTTTGAGAACATACACAAGCATAATTCTTAGGGAGTAGAATCATAAGTCACTATTCTTGTTCATGTGCAAGGTTTCTTTGTCCCTTGCTCATTGTTTGAAGACAATTGCTTGCTTGAACTCCCTTGATTGTTGTCTTGTGTGCCTGATATTCATTTGGTCATTTAAAAATGAACAAATCTAGCCTTCAAAATTTACCAAAAATTTGAAAAACTTGTAAAAACTGAACAAAAATCCTTTTTGGTGTCAAAAGTCGTACGATTTTTGCCAAAAGTCATTTCAGAACCCCCAAAAACTCGTACGAGAGCTTGTACATTATCGTATGAGTGTTGTCATAAAACCTAAGCAAAAATCAAATCATGGAGTCAAAAGTCATATGAATTTTACCAATTGTCATGTCAGAACCCATACTGACTCGTACAAGCCTACAAAAAGTCGTATCAAAGTTTTATCAAAAGCTGTCAGAAAGTCGTATCAAAGTTTTGTCAAAAGCTATTAGAAAGTCTTCAAAATTGTCAGAGATTCAACCATTGTGGTCAACTCCTAGATTTTGTCATAAAATTCACTATGTCAGGAATAGAGAAAAAAAAAACCAAAGAATCTAATCAATTTTCCTTAAGTGGTCTCTTGAGTTTGATCCGGCCTTCTAATCTATTGATTTGAATCCTGTTTCATCTTGTGTCAAAACCTTGTCAAAATCATAATCAATCCTCAAAATGGCTAAGTGTTGTGAGCTTGTGTCCACTATGTTTTGGGCGTCTTCCCATACAACTAGGGCACAATATCCTACACTTACATCCAATTAGTCTTTTGATCAATCAACCAATCCAATCTTGACAAGGTTGTGTCATTTGATTTTTCCTAAACCATATTATTCATCAGTTGTCTTAATCTTTCTCTTTTGCTTCACCCAAGGTTTATGGTGGAAACTAGAGCTTCCTCACAAAGAAAACAAAGAGAACAACCCATAATCTTTTCAACAACATCTTCTGTGATTGCTCAAACATTTCATCATCCTTACGACACCAATTTATTCATAGAAGATGCTCTTGGAAATATTTACTTGAAAGGTGGTTATGTAACCCCTCTTGTATTGATCCACATAGGTAATCAATCAACTGCACATCAATCAATCCCCGGAAGTCCTCATAACAACACAATGTCTCAAGGAGGAGGAAACCAAGGATCCCAAGGCCATCACTCTAATCATGAAGATCCTGAACCAACTCCGTCTGAAATTGAACGATATAGAAATGATGTGCACTTTTGAAAAGTAATGAAACACTTCTTGCAAGAAGACAAAGAGGCTTACTTCCTTGAACTAGCAAGACAAGGAGCCAAACTTCCTCCCGATTTCATTGTTGAAAATATCGTCACCCAAGAGGAAGAAACTCCCATCATAGCCATGATGAAACAGATGCATGGCATGCAAGTTAAGCTCAACAAGCTATAAAAAGAGAAAGAACCTAAAGAATTTTCTATGGAGGCTCTATGCCCCTTCCCATTTGATAAAAACTTGTACATGCCACCATTCCCAAAAAGAGTGGAGATACCGAAAACATGACTGTATGCACCTTAAAATGGTCGCCTAGACTTTGGGCCCCATTTACTCAATTTGTCAAATATCAATTTTCTGAATCAATGCTTTACAATATATTCAAATCAATTTCCTTGATCAAATCATAACTATTTCAATCATTTCAATAACCTCCTAAGGTTTAATCATGTCATCAATAATTTTATTTAATTAAAAGAAATATTCTCTCTTAAATAAATAAAATAACCTTATTTAATTGAAAAAAAAATCTTTTAAATGAAATAAAATCTTTTTTAATTAAATGATTTTATCTTATTTAGAATAATATCTCTCTTTTAATTAAATAATGTTATCTTATTTAATTAATAGAGAATAATTCTTTTAAATAAATAAAAAGTCCTCTTAAAGCTCTTTGTGATGAAAAAAGGGAAACAAATAATTAAAAATAAATAAAATCCCTTTTCTCTCCACACTCTCTAAAAAATGAGCTTTATTTCCTCTTTTTGGATTTATCCCACATTGCTCTTGAGGATGCATTCTCTTCCACATTTTCCTATATAAGGAGCCCTCTCCTTCTCATTTTGAGGATCCAAGAATTTTCATCTTATTGTTATACTGCAGGTTTGGAGAACAATCTTGGAAGAAGCTTGTTGAGCACATTTGGAGCTTGGATATTTGAGACTTCTTTCTTCTTGTCTTCTTCTCTCATGCCTTATGGCAATCCATAGTTTAGATTAATATTGCATTCACATGATAGTTTAAATTCATGTTTCCTTTCATAGATTAACATTGTATAAGCATTCATTTCAATAGAATAGTTTATTTCTTGCATTGTTATCATCTAGTCTAGTTTCATTTGCATGCAATAACTTGATGATCATGGAGATTAGCATGCTTGCTATTCATCTTTGAATCTCTCATTTCTTGGTGTACTTGCATGGGCATAACTAGGTCAATATGAGGGCCTCATATACAAACCCCTGCACTCCATGAATAGAGAGCTGTGAATCACTGTTTGAGACCTCATTCTTGAGTGTTCTTGAATGTAATGATTCACATAAGTGTGACTAATTTCTAGCACACAATGACAAGTACGATGGAAACTCTGAACCCTAAGATCATGTCAGAGAATTCTGTACTCAATCCATGGAGTTCATGCATGAACCAACCTACTTAATGTGTCTTTTCCCGCGATCTCTAGGAGGAGCAACCATTCATTGGTTCTCTAAAATGCCTCCAACAATCAAGAATTTTGAGGAGCTTATCAAACTATTTTACCAACAATACTCCTACAATATCCAACATTCGGTCACTATGATCGATATCTGCAATCTGAAGCGAAACTCAGGAGAACCCTTCCTGACCTTCCTCAAGCAATGGAGGAAGAAGTTTTCACTTTATGCTTGACCCATTTCAAAAATTGAAAAACTTGAGATCTTAATCAACAATCTGATTTTGGAACTCAATTATCATTTGCAAATACAAAATCATACTTCTTTTGAAAAAATGGTAGAAAATGCCATAAAGATTGAAAACATGCTTGTTTGTAAGGGATATATATTGCTTAACAAAGACAACAAGTACGAATCAGGTTCTAGTTCAAACAACAAAGATAAAGTCAAATTCTGGAATAAGAACAAGAATGTTGCAATAGATGGTGTTGTCGATCACATTAGTGCTCCATCAAAGGCCCCAACATTCAATCTCACCATTGGCACCCAAGCCATAAAAGCTTCTAAACAAAAGGCATCTAAATTTTCTAAGAAGTCTAATGACTATAAACCATGGGTTACAAAACCAAAGTGCGAGTTCACTCCTTTGGGTGAGTCCTTGGAATTAGCCATGAAAACACTATTGGTGAACAAAATCATCACATTACCTAAGATGAAGCCATATGATCCTGAAGTTAAACCTAAATGGTGGAAAGAGACCGATTTCTGTGACTTCCATCGAAACAAGGGTCATAAAACTAATAACTGCATGCACTTGAAGCATCTCATACAGGACAAAATTGATGATGGAGAAATTGTAATTGACAACCATAAAACCAACAATGATCATACAACATTCACGAAACCATTTCCAAAACATGCTCAAGGAGAGTCATCTTCTAAGCCTAACATGGGTGCTAAAGTCAATTACTCTTTCTCTAGAAACAATGCTATCATAAATATGGTTGAACCATGCCTATCTGAACATTGCAATGTCATCACCATTGTAAGAAGAGATACAGATAATCAATCAAAAAATGTAGTAACTCAATCACAAGCTCAGGTACATCTACAAGGAAAAAACTCAGGTTCATCAAATGCCCCTAAGGTGCCTTTTAATCTTTCATCTACTTCTAAACAGAGGGTTGCCTCAAAATCATCAAATCCTAAAGAGACCAGGCCAACATCATATAGTATTGTCCAACAACTCCAGCATACCAATGCAAAAATATCCATGTTTGAGTTGCTTCAGATATCTCCTGCTCGTAGGACTATTCTGGATAAAGCTCTGCTCGGTTCCAATGTTCTTGATAATCTTGATCTAGATAGATTTTAGACTATGATTGGTCATCTAACATCACCCCAGTATATCTCTTTTTTAGAAGAAGATGACAATTCATTGAGTCATCCACATAACCATCCCTTGCACATTGAAGTCTTAATCCAAAACCATCATCTCAAACATGTGTTGATAGATGGAGGCACTAGTCTAAACATCTGTTCCTACAAATTGATCACACAACTGGAATTATCAGAAGATGATATTGATCCTAAAAAGAAGATAACCATAAAAGCATATGATGAGCAAGAAAGATCTTCCAAAGGAACAATTGTACTACCTATCAGAACAAGACCAGTTATCAGAGACATCACTTGCCAAATTCTGGATCTTCCATTGGCTTACAACATTCTTCTAGGGAGACCTTGGATACATGAAATGCAATCTATTCCATCAACATACCATCAATGCGTAAAATTTCCTTATGATGGAGTAGAGGTAACAATTCCACTAACATATCCATGTCTTGCAATGCTTTGAAAGAGAGTGCTGACAAACTTGTGCCACATAATAGGGAATCTTCCACTAAGCAAATAGACATAGTGTCTACATCCAAGATGGAAGACATTGCCAAAGAGGTCAAAATCAAGGATACAAGCATGGGAGAATACACAATGGAACCAGTCCTATCTCTCACATCTCTCCCATTCTCCCCAAAATCTTATGGACAACCCTCAAAAAAGGTGAAACCTATAGCTAAAGAATCCCAGGTCATATTTAATGGGAGTTTTACCACATAAAAATGTCACAATAGGAATCTGATGAAGAGGAAGCTATATTAGCATGGTTATACAAAGATGAGTCTCAATCCCAGACGGTTTAGAAATGTGACTCTAAAACACCTTAAATCCCTGTCAAATCTTATGGACCAGGTCACAAACTCATGTCTAAAATGGGATACACTGGAAAAGGACCTCTAGGAACAAGAGGCAAAGGCATTATAAAACTAGTTGAACACTGTGGAAGGATGACCAAAGATACCACAGGCCTTGGATATCAGAAGAAACCTTTTCATCTCAGCAAAAACTCTCCACATGTTCTAGAATAGATCAATCCAACAATGGAAACTCAACAAAAGGAAGAAATTCAACACTCAGACAATGATGATTCAGACACCACTGATCTTGTTCCTTGTGAATTTTTACCTCAAGAAATATTAGATCTTCTTAAGGATGAAGAGAAACCTAAGGAGAATATCAATGTATTAGATACACAAGAACCTACTACTAAACAAGAAGAAGGTAAACCTATCACAATAGTTGAACACTTGGGATACAATAGTGATTCTAAGATAGACTCCAATGAATATGAATTCCATTTAGACTCATAAGGAAATCTTGCTTGGGGAATTTGTCCTAATTTTACAAAAGTTCTTGATTTTCCCAAAGGTCTAGATGAAGAATCAAATGAATATGAATGGGGAGTTATTCCAGAAGAAGATGAGCTTATCACTGAAAAACACATTGATGTCATTCACCAATATTCACCTAAATCTAATGTGAGTCTAGAGAAAAATGATGAACTTCATGAATCTGATCTACCTACTGCTGAAGTGGAATCTAATAATGACGTTGGAAAGATTCACAAACTAAACATTTTGAGTAGTAATATCACCTTTGAATTCAGGAGTCGGGTTAGAACCAATGATGAAAATATTGTATGCATGAACACCATTTCCCAATCCTCCCCTACCTTAACTATCCAACATCCAGAGCTTATTGACCAAACATATACTGATCCAAACTGAGATATCCACACCTTCCAGGCTGACTACGCCCTTGCCTGCTACCTTCGTGTAGTGGAACCTATGACAACTTCCATCAATGAACCTAACATTAGCATGATAGAGTCACATATCAAATATCTCAGTCAAAAAAACAAAAGCAAAAAGAAAAAGAGTTCTGAGGGTGAAAACCACTTTATGGCAGTCTCAGAACCTAAAATAGTAAAAACTAAAGATGTATCCAAAGGTGAAAACCTCTATGAGGCACCTAAGGATGAGATATTTGATGTCCTTCTGAGTCATTTATAGGACAGATATCCATTAATAATAGAACCAACTCAATCTATCAACTTGGGTACAACAGAGGAACCACAATTGATTCATGTAGGTCAATCCCTATCAGAGGAAGAGAAACAAGCATTCACCACTTTCCTGATAGAAAAGAAAATTAATTTCATATGGAAGTATTTAGATATGCCAAGATTAGATCCAAATTTGATAATGCTTCATCTTTCCATAGCTCCAGGAGTCAAACTTGTCAAATAGAAGTTGCGAAAAATGCATCCACATGTGGCACTCCTAGTCAAAGCTGAGCTAGAGAAACTACTAAAAGTAGGATTTATCCAAGTGAAAGACTATGTTGAATGGATCTCGAACATTGTTGGACAATATCAAAACCTAAAAAATCTATAAGAGTATGCACAGATTTTAGAGATGTAAACAAAGCATGTCCTAAGGATGATTTTCCATTACCAAACATCGATATGATAGTGGACATGACTGCAGGCTTTGAAATGTATTCCTTAATGGATGGTTTCTCTGGATACAACCAAATCAAAATTGCTTCAAAAGATCAAGAGAAAACAACTTTCACATGTGCATGGGGTACTTTTTGTTGGAATGTCGTGCCATTAGGTCTTAAGAATGCTGGTGCTACATATCAACGAGCTATGACATCTATCTTCCATGATATGATGCATCAAACTATGGAAGACTGTGTTGATGACACCTTAGCTAAATCAATGATAAGATTTGAACATTTGAGTGACTTGAGAAAAATACTAGATAGAATGGAGAAGTTTAGTCTCAGACTAAACCCTAAAAAGTGTGCTTTTGGTGTCACTTCTGGAAAGCTCCTAGGCTATATTATTTCAAAGAAAGGCATTGAATTAGATCCTACTAAAGTCAAGGCTATCATGGAGATGCAACCTCCCAAAAATATCAGTCAAATGAGAACCTTACAAGGAAGGGTGCAATCAATTAGACGTTTCATATCTCAGTTAGCAGATATATCACAACCTTTCACAAAGACATTACATAAAGGTGTGACTTTTGCATGGAACAAGGAATGTGAAAAGAACTTCAACCATATCAAGCAATATCTATCAAATCCTCCTATTTTGATGCCTCCTATTCAAGGGAAGACATTGATTCTATATGTCTCTACCACATATACATCACTAGGGGCATTACTAGCACAACATGATGAAAATAAGAAAGAAAGAGCTATCTATTATATCAACAGAACATTGGTAGCTTATGAGAAGAACTATTCCATGATAGAAAAGGCATGTCTAGCTGTCATCTTTTCATCACAAAAGTTGAGACACTACATGTTAGCTCATACTACACAATTGATAGCTAAGATAGACCCATTGAAATACTTATTGAGCAAAGCTTCCCTCATGGGTAGACTAGCTAAATGGGTAATGCTATTAAGCGAATTTGACATAGAGTATATTGAGAGAAAAGCTATCAAAGGGAAAGTTATTGCAGATCAGTTGGCTGAAGAACCAATGTTTGATGATACACCATTACAAATGGAATTTCCTGATTCATCCATCATGAACATATCTTCTAGGACTTGGTGTCTTTTCTTTGATAGATCTTACACACAGAATGGATCTAGAGTAGGCATATTGTTCATAACACCACAAGGCTACTCAATACCTAAAGTGTTCAGAATAAAATTTCCTTGCACAAACAATATTGCTGAATATGAAGCTCTACTTAATGGCATGAATATAGCAATTGAGTGGCAAGTGATAGAATTGCACGTTCATGGAGACTCACAACTAATCATACACCAAGTCAATGATGTATACCAGACAAAAGATGACAAACTTGTTCCATACAAATGCATGGTAGATGAATTAAAGAAATATTTCATATCTATCATGTTTGAACAAATTCCTAGAACAGAGAACAAGGCTTTTGATGCTATGGAAACATTATCATCTCTACTACAACAGTCTGAACATGAGCTACGTTACGAGTTCTTGGTGGAAGCATTATCATTCCTTGCATATGATTCCCCCGAAACCTGCATGATATGCACTATTGTTGGTCATGATTCCTCCAAATACAAACACATTTTCTCCTACCTTCAAGACCAAATCATCCCTGATACTTTCAACTGCCATGAGAAATGATACCTTATCTGAAACACATCATAGTATGTCATCATGGGTAGTGACCTATACAAACGGGGTCTAGATGGTACACTCCTTAGATGTTTAGAATGAGAAGACTCTCAACAAGCATTAGAGGAAGTCCACAATGGTATATGTGGATCACATTCCAACAGTTTAACACTAGCTTGAAAACTTATTAGGGTTGGGTACTATTGGCCTGAAATGGAAAAAGAGGCTATCAAATATGCTAAGAACTATCAAAAGTGCCAAGTACATGGTAACTTAATTCATGCACCAAGGAGAGATCTTATTCCCTTTACTACACAATGGCCTTTCCAACAATGGGCATTTGATCTTATAGGGGTTATACATCCACATTCTTCCAATGGACATACTCATATTATTATAGCTACAAACTATTTCACAAAATGGGTAGAAGTAGTTCCTTTGACTCAATCAATCGGCAAGCAAATTTCAATGTTCATTCTGAACTACATTATATGTCAGTATGGAATTCCACATTCAATAGTCATAGATAATGGTGGCCAATTCAAGAACAAGGACCTAGACTCATTATGCTCCAAATTCAAGATAACACAACATTGTTCATCCATCTATTATCCTCAAGGGAATGGGCAAGCAGAAGCATCAAACAAGAATCTACTAAAAATCTTGCATTGCACAGTTAATAAAATAGGAAGAGACTGGCCTCTCATGATCAATCTAGCTCTTTGGGCCTACAGAACAAGTATCAGAATGCCCACTGGGGCTACACTGTTCACTTTAGTTTATGGGTCTGAAGTGGTACTACCTATTGAGGTTGAAATCCCATCACTAAGGATCAGAATGCATGGTATAGTAACTGATGATGACTGTAGAGTGTCTAGGTTGCAAGAACTTGAACTACTAGATGAGTGCAAACAAGAAGCATATGATCATCTCAAAGTATATCAAAAAAGAATATCTAGAGGTTACAACAAGAAAGTTAGACACAGAGAATTTCAGGTTGGCGATCTAGTCTTGAGAGAAAATCCCAAAAATCAATCACATCGAGAGCGCAAAGGGAAGATTGAACCTAACTGGCTAGGTCCCTTTGTTATCACTACAAATTTTGGCTTTGGAGCCTATCAACTCTCAATGACAGAAGGAGAATAGCTCTGAGAACCAATCAATGTTCTACATTTGAAGAAATTCTACACCTAAGGCATTCAATCTATGGTAAAATGTCTCAAAAAAATTAGAAAAATTCCTGAAAAAATGATCATCCTGGTGAAAACCTAGCAATAGGCACCTTGATGTATCATACAAAAATCAAAAAATGGGAAAATAAAAAAAATTTAAAATGATAAAAATACAAAAAAAGAAGAAAAAGAAAAAGTGCCTTGGTGAAAACCTGGAAATAGGTGCCTTGGTAGCAAAAATAGAATCTCTGCCAAGATGGTGAAAACCTAGCAAATGGGTGCCACTTGTTCAAAATGCTCCATCTATTAGCGTAATCTTGGTATTTCCTAACTTTTAGTCTACTTTAGTTTGTATGTATCCTTGTTTTCAATAAAGTCAATTTGTACACCAATCAACAAATGCATTTGTATCCTATCAATGTTTCAAACTTGGGGGCTATCAAAGTCATATGTTGTAGTCCTCAGTACCTTAGACAAGTCATATCCAGTCAACATCCTTTGAAGCTTCATTCGAGTTTATCTGTTTGTCTCCTTACCATAAAGGATTTTGCAATCAAACATCAAATAACATCAAACAAAATGAAAACAATCTTTGCTCCACATGCTTTTATCTCCTTGTATGCTTACTGATTCACATTGAGATTTCTGCATATTTTGTTCCCTCGAGCTTTTCGATGATGTCCTTTATAGGATTTAGGGAGTGATGACTGGGGGCATAATCTTTTCTTTATTTTTTGCTTTGAGTGAAAATCTAATAACTTTGGAAATTTTGGATTGAATTGGTGTCCACTATAAGTGCCTCCATCACGTATTGGATGGCCATGTGTACCTCAACCATTGATACCCAAAAAATTCAAGGAAGTTTGATCTAACTTTATATTTTGAGTGATTTCTACTTCTCTATTGTGAAACATAAAATTATCCAAGGATGTGAATGATAAAGGGTCACTGTGGGTAAATTCACATAAGAATGAGAATGATCTCTCCTTTGTTTGGTTTGTTTGTCCGCAAGGCATATTCAAGTCATCACAACATTTATGTTTTGATGCTTATACAAATTGCTATATCAAAATGGACATGATATTTAGGTCATCCTCACTTTTGTGCCTTGGTGCTTATATCTAATCTGACATTTCAAAATAAAAATCAATATTCATATGTTCATGGTTGCCTAACTAGTGGACATTGTATTGATTTATCCAATTACCTAATAAAATATTCACTAATGATAGAAGACCAACACATGATCAGTGAGTAAGTCCTATTTCCTAGGTTTGCATTTCACTTTTGCATTTCATTGGGCACTTTGCATGATTGTACTTATCTCATGATTTCAAAACCAACTTGATGCTTAAATGATTCTCCAAAAACTATGCTAAACACGACGCAAGGACTGAGTCTCACACGAAGGTATCTTTAATAGATCAACAAGCAGTCACCATCCTGGGTTAAACATCTGTTGTGACAAATGACTGCGCACTTGTCTTCATCAGTACCTGCACAATATATTAGGTGTATCACTGCATTTATATTACATATCATAATCATTTCATACATCCATTGTATACATACATGAACATTCATAAAGCATAAATAAATCATACATTTTCATAATCCATTCATCATTGCATTGCATAATCCATACATTCTACACTAATCAAAGCATTTCAAGCATATGCATCACATGATACAATACTCATAAGCCAAATGACAAGTGCATATGAAGTCACAACCAAAAATTGATCTCATATATATCAAGAATCATAATAGTACAAGGGTGCACTACTAGCACAGTATACAAAAGAATGCGCTCGACTGAGCTATGAATTATGATCAATGTATAAAAAAAATAGAAAAAATGAGAACACAATGACAGATCAGTTGTCTACCTGGTCCTCAGCATCTGGTGCTCCTCCTCTAGTAGGTGCATCTTGTGGTGGGTTGGCTCGTGGTGCTCTAGCTCCCTTAGAAGCAAGCATTTACTCAGAATATGTGGGCACTGTCTGAATAGTAGGTACACTCGAGTAATGGGCAGACACATAATAAGAGGCCATACTAGTCTGATGTATCACCTCCACCTATAGTTGCCTCACATTGGCCTCCCGCTCTAGTCTCTATCTCTCAGACTCTCTCAGCTGCACCTCAAAAGTGGCACTTTGCAATCTCAAATCATGAATCTGCAGCCAGAGTCGTGTAATGATGTCTTGTAGTGTTTGTCACAATCTAGGCTCTGCATCCTCCATGGGCTGATTTTCAGTCACCTCTCTACGTGCCTTACAATGTCAAACCTCTGCTCCTAAATCAAAATCTACACCTGTAGTCTGTGCATCATCTATGCTGCCAACATCCTGTTGAGCCCCTAAAATATCATCAACACTGCCACACGTACTACCAAGCTAACCACTCTCGCCTCTAGCATATCTCCTCTGAAGCACTGTAGGCCTACCTACTGTAGAAATCTAAGGGCGAGGGGGTCTCATCTATCTTGATGACCTCAGTGGGGTCATCACTGCTCTAGGCCTAGGTGGTGTAGGATGCGCCACTAGAATCTGTACATCTTTGCATCTTTGGCCTCTACCCATAAGGGCACCTATCACGTCCTTAGCGTCCTCCATGGTAGGAATCAACTTAGTCAAATCAGAATACTACCTCATCAAATGCTCTGATAACCAAGCTATGAATGCATCAGTCACTCTAGCATCTACAACTTACGGCCTGTAATCCCAGTCTCTGGGCACATACTCTCTATACTCTTGGCTGCACAAGGCATAAGATAATCGAGTTGCCCAACCTAAACCTAGCTCCCAGACCATCCATGCATATGTAGAGAAATCATGTGGTGCATCCTGAATGATGCCATATTGACACCACACACGCGTAATGATAAATCTCTCTAGGATAGTGGTGGATTGTCCTATCAGCACCTAACTCTGACATAACCAAACTGACCATGAGCAGCTAGCCATGCCTCAACCTGTAAGTATGGCCTCCAGATCATGAAAGTCATGTCATCTAAGGCACACCTCCAGTACTCTGTATGACCCATCCATACCTGTGTGACATAACCAGAATACCTATAAATTAGAGGCTCATGTGGCTAAGATGACATATCGGGATGTGCTCCCACACCCATATCTGTAAAACAAGTGCCCCTAAAGAAAATGATTTACCCTCATGGTAAACTATCTCATGCATCTTGCTGAACATGTGGGCAAGTAGACATTGTCCCCATCCAAGCTTTGTAGGCATAGTCATCAGTCATGCTACCATTGGGGCCCAGCCCATCAAAAGACCGCTCTGCTACCGATCTGACATGATGATCCCTCTGATCAACCCTGCTAAGATGCACTCTAATCTATGAGAATCACCATATCTCTGTACAAGTGTCTCCCATGAGATCGACTGAGTGATCTACTCATCCATACCAAAAAGAGTCCTGAATGCATGTAGACTAGTATTACCCGCACTAATGTAGTCTGGGCGAGGGCCATGAAAGGGTATACAGAGAATCCTATAGACATCCTTTGGAGTAATAGTAATATCTCCAGTAGGAAGATGGAATGTTTGAGCCTCTAAGTGAAACCTCTCAATAAGAGCAGTAATCAACCCATGGTTTACCCGAATGTCAGGCAACCGAATTAGGTACTTGAAGCCACAAGCAGCTAGATGAACTCTCAGTGGGTCAGGCAATGCAACACATAATCTCTGAGTCACTGGGTGAGAAATACAGACATGTACATTGGGATAGCACACCTACACAACATAAAAACAAGGACACCCTATCAGTAACTTGGTAAAAAATTAGGCTATAAGCATGGAAAATGACAAATTGACAACTTTAGAAGGTGCATTAATGACTAAGCTATTAGCCTAAGAAATCAAAAAAATCAAATTTTGGACCTCAAGATGAGGAAAATGGTCACTGTTTTCCATATAGGTTTTCAAACTGGTGCCAAAACTCATACAAGTTTCTATAAGGTCATGTATGACACTTCTTGCATACGCAACAATCAGTTGGTTCCCGTACGAGACTTGAGGGACCCGATGAAAAGTCATACGACAGATGGGTCCCTCTCATATGAGTTACAATTCAAACACACATGACTTTCTATGAAAATCTAAAAACTTGTACGAGTCCACGCAGACTATCGTACAAGTTTCCATGGTGAAAAAATTGAAAATCTTAAAAACGTGCTAAAAAATCCTATAAAGCATAAAACATGGACAAAATAGAATGCAAGACAGGCACAGAGGTCCACTTACCGGGTTCCTGTACTGGGGAGGTCGCTGGAATCGACGGTTGTGCTCAAATTGATGTGAGGTGACCGGAACTTCCATTTTTGCTCTAAGGGTTCCACAAGTTTATTAAAGTCAAAAGTGAAAATGATTTGAAAATGACCCTTTTGGCCCTTATATAGGTTTTGACCTAATTTTTCAAAGTGCTCTGTTTTGCGTGAAAATTGCACCCCTAGCTAATTTCAACATTCTGAACCCATTTTTGGGATCAAAATCAAAATATGAGATCATTTACTTTGTCAAAATTGTGATTTAAAATTTTCGGACCTAGGATGGCCGACTGCTTGCAAAATCGACCTTCCAAACATTATTGAAATCCAAAATTCAACTTAATTGATTATCATACATCAAACTTCCAAAATTTCAACTTGGTGAACCATGGTCAACTCATGGTCAAACCTAGTCAAACTTGGTCTTCAAGACTTCCAAACGATGCAGAATGCGCCTCTAGACATGCTTACCCATTTCTCAAATCGATTAACATGCTTCAACAATTTCCCAATGCTAACTTTCTTGTAAGATTTTGATTTTCATCCCGAAGGGGGCATGGTATTGCACATCTTTAGCTAAATCTGTCAAGTCAAATCTTTCTTTTAGTGATCAAGACAACAACCACGTCTAGTTGCTGATTCATCAAAAGTCCTCATCACTTGGGGCACATCGCTTGGGGCATATTAGATTCATCAAGATCTATATCAATCTGATGTTCTCTCACAATCTTGTAAGCTGTATCAGCTCTTCGTAACGATCGGTTCATTAGTGTTATTTCCTTGGTTCTTCATAACTGAAGGGTTCAGATTTGACATCCTTTTGATTTATTTGGATAATCAGGTCTGGAGTTAGGACAATCACTTCTTCATAATCATAAGGTTTAGAATCAGGCATTTTGACACTTTTTCATAATCATTGGTTCATTTTTGCTATAGTTAACATCATCTTGATTCTCTAGTCAATCAGGACCTGAATCACCAAATCTTCAAATCTATCAATCAGTTTTTGTCTCAGAATTGGTTAATCTTTCAGGATCAGTTTCTCCACCACATAACTGAGTCCACATCATCATTAAGAACAAATTATTCTTTGAACTACTACACTTCACATAGTAATTCAAAGAGGGGCAAAATGTAATACCCCAAAAATGGGCTATAGGACCATTGACCTCCTACATCAACAAAATCGATTGAAATCGACACAAAAGTCCTAACCAAAGGCACATCGCCACATCAAATCATCGAAACCATAATCAATTTTATCCTAATTCTGCATTAGGGAATATTCCCTAAATATTCCTAATTTATCTGAATTATCTTTAATTAAATATTATTTGGCGATAAATCATATTTATCCTAAAGTCAATTAATTGAATATTTGATTAATTAGATTTAATTCTACCACTTAATCATTTAATTGGATTTAATTCTATTTATCCCTAATTAATATTATTTAATTTTGACAATAAATAAAAAATCCTATAAATAATTGATTAAATTCTTATTTAATTAATTAAATCCAGTTGTCAAATTTAATGATATAGTTTTGGAATAAAGTTTGATTAAATAATTGATTAACCCATAAATCAGTTATTTTAATTTAAAAATCAGTTAAGTTGAGAATAAATCACTTAAATTATTAAACGAATTCATATTAAATCATGCACAATCAGAAAAGTAGTCAACTTTAAATCAACTGTTAATTTCAATTTGTTAACTTTCTAAACTCAACATGTGATTGTGAGTTGAAAAACTGATCTAAACTCTATTTGGAGTCAAAAAGCTACTTTTGCATGATTTTGTGGGTTAACTATTTCTAATTTCTTGATAACTCAAAAATCAAGCTGAGTTTATTAAGGAGTGATTTATGGCTTTCTCAATTTATCCTCAAAGCCCTAGATTTCTATATATATAATCAAGGCTCAACTCTTCACAAAAGGTCCCTCATTTTTGCAATCTTACATGCTGCATCTTTCAATCATGTTTTGGAGAATCAAGCTCTTGCAAACAGACGATTGTGAGATTTTTGTAGTTTCATTTCATTGTTTTCCATCCATTTTTCATAGCATAGCATATTATTGTTAGATCAAATTGCATTCATTTCAATTCTAGATCAATTTCATATAGTTTTTCATCATATTGCATAGAAAATCCAAAAAGATAGATTAATCTGCATTCATTTTCATTGCTTTAATCATTTCAAATCCTTTGTTTAGGTATTGCATTGTCATTGGTCTTGGTCATAATATGAGAATATCAAACTCATACCTACTAGAAGGTAGTAAATTGCCTAGTTAGCATTGTTTACTTTATTTGTAGATTTCTTGATTTGCTAACCTCTAATGTTTTACTGAAGTGTTGTGTCTACAACTAGGTACAAAATTCACACGCACAAAAAGTATGTAGAAACAACACTTATTTCTAAATTTAGTAAGAATGATACTTGGATCATTGATAGTGGTTGTACACACCACATGACTGGTGATGAAGATAAGTTTGATCATCTTGAGCACTATAATGGAGGTTCAGTGAAAATGGTAAATGACACACCTTGCATAGTTAAAGGAAAAAGATCTATTTTATTGAATGATAAATTTAGATGTGATGATGCATAATGGGTAAAAGGACTTAATTAAAATTTTTTGAGTGTATCACAACTAAATAACTCAGGTCACTGAGTTTCATTTGAGAGTAAGAAGGTGAAAATCTATGATGAAAATGGAAAGCTTGTCGGAACAAGTGGACAATCAAAAGGTCATTTATTTTATCTTGACAATGCTGAGAATTCTTGTTTACTGGTGAAAAATGAAGATGCATGGTTATGGCATAAGAGGTTATGTCATGTAAATTTTGATAACATGATTAAGATCAGTAGAAAGAGAAAAGTTAGAGGATTGCCTAGTCTAACCAAACTTGATCATGTTATGTGCCGTCAATGTCAGAAAGGGAAGATGACAAAATCTAGTTTTAAAAGTAAGGAATACTCATCTAAAGGAATTTTGGAGTTGGTTCACACCGACTTATGTGGTCCCATGAGAACTCAAAGCTACTATGGTGATAGATACTTTATTTTGTTTGTTGATGACTATACTAGATTGATGACTGTTATGTTCTTGAAAGAAAAATCTAAGGCATTCAAACTGTTTAAATGGTATAAGGCTAAAGTTAAGAAAGAAACCAAAAAAGAATTGAAATTATTAAGGTCTAATAGAGGAGGTGAGTTTGTTTTTGATGAATTCACTAAATTCCGTAATGAGCATGGTATAAAAAGGCAGGTTTTTGCACCTAGAACATCACAACAGAATGGAATTGTTGAAAGGAGAAACTGATCCATTGATGATTGTGCTAAAACATCGATGATTGAGAAAAATGTTGCACAAATGTACTAGAGAGAGGTAGTTAACACTGCATTATATGTCCTAAACTGAGTTCAACTGAAGAAAGACACAAACAAGACACCTTACAAGTTATGGTTTGGATACACACCAACTGTAAGTTATTTTAGAATCTTTGGTAGCAAGTGTTATATTCTGAAAGATGATAGGAATGGAAAATTTGACTCTAAAGGTGATGAAGGTTTATTCTTAGGTTATTCTACTAAGATTAAAGCTTACAAATGTTTGAATAAGGTTACTAATAAGATGATAAAGAGTACTAATGTTAGAGTTGATGAGTTTTCTAAAAAGAATGAAGAAGAAAACATGAAGGAGCCGGAAGATCATGGTAGGTTTACTTATGTTGAAGATCCAAACTAACTACTGAAGCCACAGGCTGAGTCTACCAAGCATCAAGAAAATGCTACCGAGAATCAACAAATAGAAACTGAGAATCAGGAAGAAGCTACCGAGCAGGAAAATGTACCTAAATAGAATGATGAGAAGAGGAGAGATCAAGTGCTAGCAAGATTTGTTAGAAGACATCATCCTGAGAACCAAATCATTGGAGATAAGAAAGTTGGCATGTTGACCCAAAGTAAGTTAAGACATAACACATGCTTAGTTTGTGAGTTTGAATCTAAGAATGTTAGGGATGCACTTGAAAATGAGGAATGGATCAATGCTATGAATGAGGAAATTGAACAAATTGAGAAGAATAAAACATGGACTTTAGTGCCTAGACCAAAGGATAAAATTGTTATTGGTACTAAGTGGATTTTTAGGAATAAGTTGAATGAAAATGGAGAAGTTACAAGGAATAAGGCAAGACTTGTTTGCAAAGGATATGCACAAGAAGAAGGTATTGATTATGGTGAAACCTTTGCACCTATTGCTAGACTGGAAGGAGTTCACATATTTCTTTCATATGCTGTACATAAGGGATTTAAAGTATATCAAATGGATGTGAAATCAACATTTCTGAATGGAATTCTTGAGGAGGAGGTCTACACAGAACAACCGGAAGGGTTTGTTGATCAGAATCAGAAAGACATGGTATGTAGATTGCACAAAGCCTTGTATGGATTGAAGAAAGCACCGAGGGCATGGTATGAAAGACTACATGCTTATCTTATAAGTATTGGTTTTGTAAGAACTAGTGAAACCAATAATTTGTACATGAAAGGAGGATCTAATGATAACATTTTGATTGCTGATATATTTGTTGATGATATAATCTTTGGAGGACAAGATCTGATTTGCAAATCTTTTGTTGATGACATGAGAAAGAAATTTGAGATGTCTATGTTTGGAGAGATTAAATTATTTCTAGGTTTGCAGGTTATACAATAGAAAGATGGGATTTTCATCACATAATCAAAATACATTAAAGAAGTATTGAAATTTTTTGGCATGGAAGATGCTAAACCAGTGGGAACACCAATGGTAACTGGCTGAAAATTGACAAAAGATGATGAGTTTGGAGAAGTAAATCAGACTCTGTACTGATCAATGATTGGTAAACTAATGTATGTTGTACACAATAGGCCTGATATTGCACATGCAGTGGGGATTGTGGCTAGATTTTCTGCAAATCCTAAAGATTCACATATGATTGCAGTGAAAAGAATCTTGAGATACTTGAAGAAAATAGAAGACTATGGATTATGGTATACATTTGAAGGAAAATTTGAACTTAGAGTTTACATCGATGTAGATTGGGCAGGAAACATAGATGACCGGAAGAGCAAAACGGGTGGAGCAATCTTTTTAGGGGAAAGGCTTGTGACTTGGATTAGCAAGAAACAAGCATGCATTTCTTAGTCCACTACTGAAGTAGAGTATGTTGCTACTGCTACAAATTGTTCAAATATTGCTTCGATTAGACAAGTGTTGGAAGGAATGGATGAGATAATCATTGAGCCGATGATTATATATTGTGACAACACTAGTGCTATAAATATTTCTAAGAATCCTGTGATGCATTCTAAAACAAAGTGCATATCCATTAAGTATCACTACTTGAGAGAAAAAGTTCAAGAGAAGTAGGTGAAATTGGAATTTGTAACATCTAAGGAACAACTTGTTGATATCTTTACTAAACCATTACCGAAGGACATATTTGAGTATTTGAGGACTAGACTTGGGATTCGTCCCCTGTCTACCAGTCACTAAGCTGATCTAGAGGTTGCATCAACCTATATTTATCAGAAGATCATTCATGTTGATGCACATAGCTAACACTTTGGATTTTGTCTAAGGTTGTGAAAGATTGTAGAAGCTGGAACAAAAATTTGTTTATCTATATATTGAAGGTACATGATATGAACCGAATAACAGAGAATTACTTGGCTGCTAAAGAGTTGTTTGTATATTTTCTTTGGCATTGTTGTCAAAGGGAGAGAGAATGAATATGGGAAATTAGTTACTGAGAACACAAAGAAAGGGAGAGAATATTTGTTGCTGAGAACAAAGGGAATCTGAGACCTAAAAAGATCAAATCCACAAGGAGAGTCTGTACTTGTAATGTTGTTATGTTTTGTAGTGATTAAACATATTAAATTTGAGCTTCTCGAGCTACAACATTTACTTACATAGTTGTAGAATACATGTTTGGTATGTGTATGACATATTTTCATATTGCTTGTGTTGACATCAATGCCAAAGGGAGAGATTGATGAACTACAACTGATTGAATACCTGAATGAACTCAAGGAACATTGATTAGAGATCACCGAGTACTAAAATGATATGTAAGATGATTAAATCAGTCAATATGTTGTCATTGATGTCAACTAGTCTTGATAGTACTTATCATGTTAGTTACAAACATCTGAACATCTATTGAAGGAAGAAAAGATGAAGAACTAAGATATCTACATGAGGAAAAGATGGATATGACAGATAAGGATAAGGAAAACATTGGGTAACTTATTGGTGAGTCTATGGCTTTATATTGTTGACTTGAGCATGTTACATCAATATATTATGAAGAAGAGATTTGAAATTGATCGACTAAATGTGGTCAGTAATTGAAGATTTCTATATACACCGAGCCAGTGTAGTGTATACTGACTGATAGTATTAACCGAGCTAGTTCAACTAGTTATCACTGACACATTTCTATATCAACCGAGTATGGATGAAAATGTTAAATGCTAAGAAAAACTGACTGAAATTGATGAGATGGATATTGGTATAATTTTGAGATTAAAAATGAAGTTTGTTATGAGATCCACGACTGACAAAATTTGGAGAAGATCTAAAGGGATGAGATTGAAATGTGTTAATGACACATTTGCTGAGGAAGGTTTAAGAGGCAAAATGGATGAAGAAGATTAAGAGAAAAAATCTAATGGCTGATATGAAAACGGTTTACTTTTCTATATAAGAGATATGAGTTTCATTATTGAAACATGCTAGAAAGAAGAAGACTGCAAAGAATTCACATGAAGAACTTATTCATGCATGCCTGATCAAACTAGTTATTGAAGAATTGATCTGCAGAGTTTTACCGAGCGTCAGAGAACCATTTACCGAGTGAAAGTAAGTTGAAGTATAGTGAGGAAGTGAATTGATTAATGATTAGAGGATATTTTATGGGCTTAGCATAGATCTGAATATATACAATTGAGTTGTATTTGAATTAGATCATTATTGTATCAGTTTAACCATTGATTTAGAAAATATATTAACCGAGTGGACTTAACCATCTTATATTCTTCCCTATGTCATTCAAAGATTGTACATTGTTACCTTGTTGACCCCATAGTGAATGCTGGTCAAAAGTTAATGGTTAGTGATAAATCCTCTAATCAGGTCACACCTAACAGTGTGTATTGTAACCTTTAATAGGGTTGGCTCTTCACCGAGCTCACTTCAAAAGAGTGAATTATTTTGGGTTACCGGTCCCAAGTGGTTTTTCCCTTAATAGGGTTTCCACGTTAAATCATTGTGTTATGTGTTATTTTTTATGATTGTTTTTCTATCATACTTTACATACTGCATAGTTGATTTGGTCAGTAATCATAGTTAGTTAATTACTGGTAATCGGTAAAGTGAACAAATAGATTGATATTTTGTGTTACCGAGCTACATAATTTGGTTGAATTGTTTTGTGGAGTACATCTTTGTATTTGGGACTTTAGGATAACTGATCTAATTGATTCACCCCCATCTCAGTTATTTTAACAATTGACCCATGTTTCATGAGTAGTGGTTCACAAGAACCTGTCTCTCATGAGAATGAATGGAACACTTAAAACTAGTGATCGATGCCTTTTTACAGCTATAATTCCCCCAACCTTACAGGAGGGCCCTACTATCCATAGGATGGGGGGAGACCATTAGTCATATCATGTAATGGATGGATCACCATCCAATAAATTAATATCATAGTGATGCCACCATCTATTATATATGCGATAATTAGAGAGAACTCATTGCATCTAGGTGATGCTTATAGAGGTGAAGCATCGAGACTTCCCATGAGGTCACTGGAACTTCCTGCTTGACTAAAAACCTACATACTTGAATCCTGATAGTAATATCAAAATTTGACTTATTGTGGAAAGTATATCCTACTTATCAATTAATGAGCTTAGGGGCTTTCTAATGAATGGTTCATAAGGCACAACACTTACTGAAGGTTTTACAAATGGGGTTGCAAGAAAATTGGGCTTAAACATGGAGAAAAATTCATACTTAAGCGCGCTTGAGCTAGAGTAGTACTAGGATGGGTGACCTCCAAGGAAGTTTCAATGCTTCACCTTTGTGAGCATCACCTAGATGCGATGAGTGCTAAGTGTTCCATTCATTCTCATGAGAGATGGGTTCTTGTGAACCACTACTCATGAATCATGGGTCAATGAGTTGGATTAAAAAACTACACAATTGAATCCTGATAGCAATATCACAATAGATTTATTATTTGTAAATGAATACTAGTAAGTTAAGTGGGCTTAATTTTGGAGGAAACTACATGGTCAAGCACACTTAAGTTGGAGAAATATTGGGATGAGTGACCTTGTAGGAAGACTTGATGCTTCACCTTCACAACATCACCTAGATGCAATGAGTCCTAAGTGTTCCATTAATTCTCATGAGAGATGTGTTCTTGCTAACCACCACTCATAAAACATGGGCCATTTTAAGTGTTTCATTCATTCTCATGGGTCAATGAGTTTTACTCAAAAACTATGTGGTTTAATCTTGATAGTAATATCACAAAATAAATTATATTTCAAAAAAATGTCGATATTTTTTTAGAATATTTTCAATTCTTAAAATATAATATCATCTTGACTATTTACTTAATTTAAATATAAATTTGAAAACTTGGAACTATAATACTAAAGTTAGGATATAAGTTTTGTGCATGTAAGTTATAAAGTTAATCAACTTGTAATCAATTTTTTTTATTTATGAATTTTTATTATTTTATTTTATACATACAAACATATTTATTTGCATCATAAAATGATGATTTTCCTAATCAAATAGTAATTAATCAATTTCTAAAATATTTGATTGTTTAAATAATATAGTAAAGTAGTAGAATATATTTTACCTCTTTCACAAGTCCTACTTCTTTTGTTTTTTATATTTTTCTTAGACACAAATGTTATTTTTTAATAATATTAATCATAGTTAAATTTTACATGACTAAAACATAGTCTGGTAGCATATCAACAACTATAACTAATAGAAAACTATAAACCACTAAAATGTTCATTGTGGAACTATAGTCTAGTAAACCAGTAACTATATCTAATAGTAATATAAACTACTAAATGTTCATCCTAGAACCATAGTCCAATCTACCAATAGAAATAGAAAGACTTTTGACATATAGCACTCGAGGGAAACTAACCAAATAAACAATAAAAACTAGAGGAAGCTACACATGGCCTGATGTTTCATCTAGCTTGATGGAGCGCATGGCTCCAATCCTCCAAATTAGGAACTTGAATAGTTTCTTGTAGTTTCCTTCATCCTTTACATCCTTTCCTAGCACCTTTCTCTACATGAGGCATAAGGATGTAGCATAATTGTACATCATACAAAGGATGAACCTTAAAATGATTCCCATCTTCCATTTGAAGTTAAGAATCTTGGTCCTTGGTGTTCCCAGCTTGGTCTTCAACATCATCAGCTCTTTGAAAATATTTGTTTTGTTACGAAAATCTAAACACCTTTATTTAGTCGATAGGCTATTTGTGGGAGCTTTTCTCCCTCAAAAATATTTTTTACTCCGAAAAATTGTCAGCCCCTCCACCTATACTTTTTTAATTCAGTCATGCAAATATTTTCAGCTCAATACTATCCGCTTACATGTTTTTGCACTTTTATTTCTATTTTTTTCCTTATCCTTATCTCTTCTTTTTGTTACCCTTATTTTATGCATTTTTAGATTTTAGTATCTAATTTTGAGCATTTATAAATAAATTTAGTTATTTTAGTTAATTTTAATAATATATTTTTTATGAGGTATAATTTATATTATTTATATTTTTTTTTGTTGCATATTTCTTATGTACATTCCTATGTTTTTCCCTTATCTCATCTTTTTGGCCCTTATTTGATGCATTTTAAGATTTTAGTAGAATTTCTGAACATTTACAAATAAATTTAGTTATTTTAGTTAATTTTAATAATATATTTTCATTGGCATAATTTTTATTATTTTTATTATTTTTTGTATTACCTATAATTTATATTAATTTCATACATTATTAATGGTCATTTCACATTTTTGAAAATCTAATTTCCTATTGGCGCATTGTTGCATGCACAAAAGCTTGCGACTACTAGTTTATTTAAATTATATACTTGTGTGTGCGTGTGTGTGTGTGTGAATATATTGTTGGAATACTAGGATCACTGAGAAGGGGGTTGAATCAGTGATCTATAAAACAAGGAGATCTTTAGCCATTCAAAAATTTAACTTTAAACCATTAACACATGCAACAAATCATATGATAACATCAACAATATTAGATGTATGTGCATTAGATACAAGATAACATAAACAACAAAATATATGCACATATTTAGCCACTTGACACAATTTTTATAGTGGACAATTCCTAAGGGTAAAAAACCACTTTATGAGTGTTTTTTATTAGGCCTCACAACCCAAAATTTAGAGAACCCACTCTAGGAGCACTAACTATTAGCAATACCAAGCCACACGACACAACTAAGAGGGGGGTGAATTAGTTGTGTATAATAATTGTAAACTTAAAAATTTTGAACTAGATCATTAATTAAGAATATAATAGTGCTAAAAAAGATGAACAAGATAGACAAAAACATCATAACACATAGAGTTTTGTTCTCGAGGAAAACCTTATTAAGGAAAAAACCCTGGTGGGGATGAAACCCACTAGATAATGGACTAGTATAAAAATGTCCATGTTAGGATACATATCCCTATTAGGAGCTGATACAATACATCCAGTACATCATTCATTTTTAAATGGAAAAACCCATGTTAAAAGGTCCTTCAACTCTGTTAGGAGTTGATGAGAATAAAAACACACACTACCCACCTTCAGGACTCATCATCCAAATATAATGAAGTGAACTTACTATTCAAATGAATGAATTGACTGATAGAAACTTACTTGCCTGTACACTTCCATTGAAGTGCACAAGGAATGATCATAGATTCCATCATACCTCTTCTCTTCATCTCTTCTCTAATTACAATACTCACATGCACAATCACACATACCTCCCATACATATTCCTCACATTACATTAGAGAATTTGCTCTCCTTTATAAAAGTTACAAGTCTCAATTAGGTCGTCATGTTAGGGCTTCCCCAATGCACAAAAAATTACATTACACAATGTTAAGGCAAAAATGGTACCTAATAAAAATATAAAACAATTGCAAATATTAATTTAGATGCCAAGATCCATAATTAACACTCGCCAATCCATGGAACATATTACACCACCTAGTCAACTCCCAAAATAAATTATCCAAGTTCATATGCTAGCATTATCATCAGCATGACTCAATCAAGCCATAAATCCCAATGTGTACTCTATCTTGTGTTTTCTTCCATGTCTAAAGCTCACATAAAATGATTCCAACTTGCAACCAACTTATGCTCAAAAATCAACAACTAACTTTGTCAAATTCCCTATCTCTGTCCTATAACCAATCTTCACCAAAACAACTGTAACTCACTCAAATCATCATATTAAACCATGTGACCTTAGACATAAGGTCTATACATCTTTAGAATGATAAAACAAAGCTCACATACTCTGAGCTATCATACAATGTTCTTACATTTTTGTCCAACTTTTTATAGCAACTAGAAACACAATTTGTCTAATATAACTAACTCAAAACATAAGTATATGTCATATGTTGACATCAATGACAAAACCTAAACAATAAAAACAACAATTCCAACCAATATCTAACACTTTTTGGAAACTACAATTGAAACAATTGTTATATTTTCATTGATGTCAAACCTTAATTGATGAGACAGTTGCTATCTAGTAAAGTACCATATCTTTTGATTGATGAAGAGGATTTGAAAAGGAGTGATAACAAGAGGACCTAGTGAAAGGTTGAGTTATGAGAAACTACAATGGGTACTTGATTAGTTGGCATATTGGAAAGGTAATGTGTTGTTTATCTATAACACTAAGTGAAGAAGTCAGTTGATTTGAAGCATAGAAGAAATGAGGAAAGAAAGTCTGGAAGCATAGGCTTAATCGAGAAAAAGAGAAGAAATTTAGTTTAAGCCAAGTGATGCTAGTGTCGAACGAGTGCCAATATAAGCGGAGGAAATTTTAGTGTCGACCAAGCATCGGTAATTTATGAGTATTAGAAAATTAACCAAGCAAAGACAATGTTTGCTGAGAAGAATAGTTTTAGCGATGACCGAGTTATCCAGTGGTGACCAAGTAGATGAACACAGTATTGAACGAGTGTCAGTAATTTATAGTTTGTGAAGGAATTGAGATTCCCATATGACATAGTTGAATTCTTGGGGAATGTAAAATGTGTTGAAGATAAATATGAATGACTTGGAGGATTTAATGCATGGTAAACCATTTTCTTATGGATTCAAGGAGAAGTTTTGTGAAGTATCTAGAAGGATAAGGAGGAGAAAAAATGGAAGGATTTGATGAATCTAACCTAAACCTAAGATCTACAGAAGAGACTAAGCGACAAAAGATTAAGCTACCTAATCAAGGAGGTATAAGGATGACCTAGTTGTGGTTTATGATGAGAGAGGAAGAAGTTTATGTTATTGATTAATGAACCTAAGCAGAAGGAGGAGAAGAGCTGAACAGAGTTGAGGTGATTGCTTGAAGGGATTTTTGAGTAGATGAGAGATGGAGATGACAATGAAGGCGAGCTAGTAAATAAGCATATGAGCCTATTGGATTTGTATTTACAAAGTGAGTTGTATATTTCAGATTAGAACCTACTGTTACTTTCTAACCATTGTATCAGTTAAAATCCTTTAATCCAGGTTGAACTAATAGTCATTTATAAACCCTTTAATCAAGGTGACATTCTAATGGGATGTTCTTAAGCCCTCTAACCAAGCCACTCCTAATAGGGTGATTAAATCCTTTAACAAGGTCACACCTAACAGTGTGTATTGTAACCTGTAACAAGGTTGGCTCCTCATAGGGCTCACTTCAAAAGAGTGAAAATTTGGTATTATGCTACTAGTGGTTTTTCCCATATTGGGTTTCCACATTAAATCTTGGTGTCATACTTGTGTGAATGATATTTGATGTGTTATGTTGTTAAGAGTTTTATATTCTACAAATTGATTAATTTTGGAATTATTGATTATATTCTATAGAGACCGAGTGAATTTTTGAATAGATCTAAGTTGGTTGAAGTGTTGAAAAGTTCAATTGGTACATCTGGACCTGAGGATAACTGATTCACCCCCCCTCTTAGTTATTCTAAAATCATTCTAACAATCAGTATCAAAGTTGTTGGTGCTTGTAAGGAAAAAGTTTAAAGGTACTTGAAGCTAATGATGAAGATATACAAAAAGTAGTTACCAAAGATGAACAAGGAGAATTTCCCTGCATATAAAATTTTGATGAAGTTACACCTAGCTAGTATTGGTGATTCAACAAAATACTATGTGGAGAATTCTTATGTACTAGTAGATGCACCTATGAAAGTTGAGGAGATGAAGGAAAAGAAAGAACACAATCAGGCAATGTTGGAGATTGCATCAACCCTAAGTTATCATGAATTTGAAGACATCAAGGACTGCACTAATGCAAAGAAAATGTGGGACACACTGGCAGCTATCTATGGTGGAGACACAAATACACTGAGGGCCAAATATGAAAGCTTAAGAGGTAATTTTGATGAAATGAGAATGTTAGAAGGTGAAACTACTATTCAATATTGTGCGAGACTTAAAAAGGTAGTGAGTTCTATTAGAGGAGCTAATGGAAATATTGATGATGAAACTATTATTAGCAAAGTTTTGAGAGCCCTACTTCCTATTTATACTATTAGAGTTTATACAATACAAGAAGTGAGATGTGCTCCTGGTAACAACCTAACCTTGGAAGGTCTTGTTGGTAAGCTTACTAATTTTGAGTTGTCAAATCTTGATAATTTCACTACTCATAATATTGAATCTGCATTCAAGTCTCAAATGGTTCTATATAAGTCTAAGAAAGGAAAAGAAAGACGTGTGAACAATGACAGTGACACTTTTGATGATATTGAAGCACCTATAGCTAGAAGTCTACTGAGAGGAAAAGGAAAATTTAAAGGTAAACCTCCTATCATCTATTTTTCATGTAACAAAGTTGGCCATATTGCAACAAGATTCCCTGATAGGAATGAAAAGGATGAAAGAAGGGAAAGCAAGTATAAAGACAAAAGGAATGACATATATCACATAAGATATAAGGACTACAAGGATAAAGGTAAGAAGTCTTGCTATATTGCTAAAGAAGAAACTGATAGTGAATCTGGTCAATTTGATGATTGTGATGTAGAAGTTGTTTATGTTTCTATGAAAAATGATTCTAATGAAGATGGGAAAACTATACTTATTTCATATGTGAGTAAAGGTGATAGATGGATAATTGATAGTGGTTGCTCACATCACATGATTAATGATAAAAGTAAGTTTGAAACCCTAAATCATTACAAAGGCAGAAGTGTTAAGTTTGGTAATGATGCACCATGTCTTGTGAAGGGTAAAGGATAAATATGATTGAGTGATAAGATCAGATGTGACAATGCTTATTGGGTTGAAGGTCTTAACTATAAGTTTTTGAGTGTTGCACAATTGAATAGTACTAGTTACTGAGTTGAGTTTCATCACAAGAAGACTAAGATATTTGATGCCACTGGTGAACTAATTGGAAGTGGAGAACAAACAAGAGGTAATTTGTTCTATCTAGACCTATCTAAAGAAACATGTTTGTTTACAAAATTTGATGATGTATGGTTATGGCATAAAAGGTTGTGTCATGTGAACTTTGACAATTTGGTAAGCATTAGTAAGATGAAAAGAGTTAGAGGTTTACCAAGATTGTAGAAACTTGATAATGTGATGTGTAAACAATGTCAATTGGAAAAAATGACAAAGTCTAGTTTCAAGAGAAAAACATATACTTCTTATCATATTTTGGAATTGGTTCATACTAACCTTTGTGGACCTATTGGTGTACAAAGTTACTATTGTGATAAATATTTCATTCTATTTGTTGATGACTATTCTAGAATGATGATTGCAATGTTTCTTAAAGAAAAATCTGGCGCCTTTCAGTTGTTTAAGTGGTATTTGGCAAAAGTTGAGAAAGAGACAAGTAAAAGCTTGAAATGTCTGAGATCTGATAGAGGAGGAGAGTTCATATCTAATGAGTTCAATATATTCTGCACTGATAGAGGAATAAATAGACAAATGTCTGTACCAAGGATACCTTCATAGAATGGTATAGTAGAGAGAAGAAATAGATCTATCATGGATTGTGCTAGAACACCGATGATAAAGAAGAATGTTGCACAATAGTATTAGAGAAATTTTTTAAGCACAACTGTCTATACCTTGAACTAAGTACAAATCAAGAAAGGTACAAATGCTACACCTTTTGAATTATGGCATGGTTATGCACCTAATGTGAAATATTTCAAAGTCTTTGGAAGCAAATGCTATATACTGAATGACAATAGGAATGGTAAACTTGATGCTAAAAGTGATGAAGGCATATTCCTAGGTTATTCCACTAAGAGCAAAGCTTACAAGTGTTTGAATTCTTACACTAAAAAAGTTGTAGAAAGTGCAAATATTAGAGTTGATGAATATGCATAAAAGAACGAAGTTGAATGCAAGTAGGAAATTGAAGATTACAAATCTTTTGTATACATGGAAGAAGGAGAGACTAATAATGTACTTGAACCTAAAAACAATGTTGCCGAGAAAGAACAAGAATCTACCGAGCCACAACAAGTTAATGTTGAGCATTAGGAGGATGCTACAGAGAAATCAGGAGAGGGACCAAAGAATTTACAAGATGAATTTGAAGATCAAGAGAAAGAAGAAAGGAGACTAGAGCCTACATTAGCATAGTATGTGAGAAGACATCATAAGCCGAATCAAATCATTAGAGCTAAAGAATCTGGAGTTATGACAAGAAGTAAGTTGAAAGATCAAACATGCTTTTTATGTGAGTTTGAGCATAAGACAATGGAAGATGCTTTGGAGAATGAAGATTGGATTCAAGCTATGAATGAAGAAATTGAGAAGATAGAAAAGAACAAAACCTGGACATTAGTGCCTAGACTAGAGGACAAGAATGTTATTGGAAAAAAGTGGGTGTTCAAAAATAAGCTAAATGAACATGGAGAAGTCACAAGGAACAAAGATAGATTGGTATGCAAGGGTTATGCATAGGAATAAGGCATTGACTATTGGGAGAAATTTTCCCCAGTTGCTAGATTGGAAGGAGTGATAACTCTACTTGCATATGCAACTTACAAAGGATTCAAAGTATATCAAATGGATGTCAAATTTGCATTTCTGAATTGAATACTAGAAGAAAAAGTATACATTGAACAACTCGAAGGATTTATTGACCCAAGCAAGAAGAACATGGTGTGTAAACTACACAAAGCACTATATGGATTGAAACAAGACCCTAGAGCATGGTATGAGAGGTTACATAATTACTTGATAAAAATTAGACTTGCAAGAAAAAAGGAAAACAACAATCTATACTTTAATTCTGAAAAAGGTTTAAAGGGTTATTGTTAGCATAAATCTTTGTTGATGATATCATATTTGGAGGACATGATGCCCTATGCCAAACATTTGCAAATGAGATGCAAATTAAATTTGAGATGTCTATGTCTGGAGAGATTAAATTCTTTTTGGGTTTGCAAGTTTATTAGATCAAGAAAGGTATGTATATTATACAATCCAAGTATGTCAAGGAGATACTAAATGTTTTTGGCATGGAGGACTCTAGACCAGTAAGTACACCCATGGCTACTGCATAGAAACTATCAAAGAATGATGATACAAATGAAGTGAATCAAACCTTATACAGGTCTATGGTTGGAAAGCTATAATATGTTGTTCACAACAGACCAGATATTGCATTAGAAGTTGGTATTGTTGCAAGATTTTCTACCAATCCTAAGGAAAATCACATGATGTCAGTAAAAAGGATACTGAGATATTTGAAAGGAACAAAGGATTATGGGTTGTATTACAAGAATAATGAAAAGTTTTAACTGAAAGTTTACACTGATGCAGATTGGGTTAGAAATATGGATGATAGAAAGAGTACGAGGGGTGATGCATTATTTCTATGAAAGAGATTTGTCCAAATATAATCACCCTTACTCTGTTATAAGTATTCAAACCTCCAATCATTATTCTAAATAACACAGTTAACCAAAATCCTCACTCAACATACATAAACTTCTTATCATTCAAACCCTGATTGTTAAGGTTAAAAAATAAATTATTTAATTACCAAATTGTCAACCTTAATGAGAGAAATAAAGTAATGTTCTTCATTCATTTATCTGTCCAACCCTATTATTCTCATTTAAACATCTTCATCAGTAGTCTCTACACAAAACTCATAATTTTTTTCTTTTCATATTCATCACAAATATTATATATGACTTTCATATCCATCAAACTTTACCTCATTTTTGTATATCATATCTTAATATTTTTGAAGTAGGAACACAACCCCGTGCAATGATAACTAAAATCCAAACTGTCAACCCATCTTCTTAGTCATTTACATTTCATATATGCTAACATTTTTGTTCCAATTCACATGGTATTATTTGCAATGATAACTATATTCATTGTCACTCTATCTCGTTCAATCCATTTTGTATCTTCATGTATCATATTCAAAACATCTCCATTCACCCACTCAAGAGAAAATCACAACCATTTAGTTGACCCATCGACAGTCAAAACCAAATTGTCTGCCATTAAACCTTACCATTATAACATGGTAATATATCTATCCATAAAAGACTTACTATCATGTATTAATCTTCACTAACAATCACTAAACATAGTGGTTTTCATTTGGATTGTTAAGAAGATAAGTGAATAGATAGTAAACATCCTTTTGAACAATGCAAAACAAAACATGATTTGAAAAATTGATACAAAGAATATTCTTTGAAGGCCAAATAATGATAAATGATCACTATTCTCCACCAAATATTACTTACATCTTTATTATCATGGATTCATTCTTTGGCTTGCCACCAACACATAGTTTTCATGATGTTTCCCTCTTCCTTTCTTGTTGCTTGAGTGACAGGAACTATTTAATTGTATGTAATATACCTTTGGTTTATATCAGATCTAAATGTTTATATCAAACATTGAAGCTTGTAATAATTGTATAGTAAAAATATGTGTAAAATACATGCGAAACATATCTCTTCATCATATACACACATATTAGATCTGTTATAATCTTCTAATCTAGAAAATTTCATCTAGTACACCATGCTCAACATCTATGTTAATCATACTTCATTTTTGGAATTTGACACATAGCTGTTGACATCAATGACAAACATACCAAAGTCAACATATATATATATATATATATATATATATATATATATATATATATATATATATATATATATATATATATATATATATATATATATGTATATATATGTATATATATGTATATATATGTATATGTATATATATGTATATATATATATACATATATATATATATATATATATACATATATATATATATATATACATATATATATATATATACATATATATATATATACATATATATATATACATATATATATATATATATATATATATATATATATATATACATATATATATATAGATATATATATATATATGTATATATATATATATATATAGAGAGAGAGAGAGAGACACACACACACACATATATATACACTACATTATCTTGTTGAGTGTTTTTGGAATCAATACCGTTGTCATTTGTGTTTTGTCACTGATGTCAACATATGTTTCTATGAAGAGATTAGATTGGTTATTACAATGTACGGATACCGTACGGATGATTCAGAATGAGCGAACACAATTTTGTGTACAGGTGTATACACCTAAAAATGGCTTCATTAATTAATTAAATATTTATTATTTAATTACTATTGACTTGACAAATTAATTAAATATTTTATTATTTAATTAATAATTATTTCTTCTATTTATTAAGTAAATTATTCAATTTATTTAATAAATTCACTATGGTCTAATTCTATATCCTAAGTCTTCTAAATAGTCTATTAAAGTGATTTAATTAAATACACAATCACCTAAATATGACTAAATCCCCTAGTCCACTTCATTCACCTAGTCACCTGACACATCACCTTGGCTAAGATAAATAATTATTATTAATTATTTATTCATATTTATCCTCACCCACACGTCCTATTCTTAAGGGCTATGTTGCCTCATAGGACTTGGTCTTATGACCACATGTCCTCTCAACAACCAAGTCAAGAGACATTCCCTATTCCTAAGGGGCTTCTCAAGCCACCTCTAAGGGTCAAGAGTGAGTCATAGGACACTTGTGCAAAGAGTCCTCATGAGGAAAAGGTCTTTCCCTCTTTCTCTCTTTGGTCTTTGTGAGACACTTGACATGTGTCTTTCCCTTCCACCTTCTTCTCCTCCATGTCAATGTGAGAGGAACATCATCCCTATTCTTTCTCTCACATTCCAACTACATCCCCCTTTCTCTCAACTCCTTTAACCAAGTCAATTCTAGCCCTAGGATCTTCCACCTTTCATTCTCCACCGTAGGATTCTGCCACTTGGGCCTAGATCCTCCAAAATTCTATAAAAGGAGCCTCATTTTCCATTTGAAAGCTAATAGGTATTTTTGAGAATAAGCATTCAAGCATCCAAGCATCCAAGCATTCAAGCAATCAAGCATCCAAGCAATCAAGCAACCAAGCATCCATATTATCATCCCATCATTTGCATCTCATCCACCATATTTGCATAATCAAGTTTTAGTTGTGCACTCATTTCATTCAATCTCCACACTTTGGAATCATCTTGGGAAAGAGCTTCATTTGGAAATCTGAGAGCTCAACATCTTCAAGAAATCAAAGCTAGGAGGACAATGGAGACAAGCTGCATTTCTAGGTGAAGGTAAATTGTTAATTTGGTTTCATTTGTTATTGCATTCTTCATTGTAGTTTGCTTATTAGATAGATTTATTAATCTTTTATTAGTTAATTCATCATTTAGAATAGTATCCAACTAATTTGCATAAATTTTTTAGCGCTAGAAGGAGGGCCCAACTGGGCTTTTCACTTTCAATTTTTAGTTTTCCATGTGCAAGTTTTTCTACAGGCTATTTCTGCACATTCATCCACGATTCCTACGCATTTGTTCATTTCAGCTGCGCATCCATTCTCTAGCATAAAATTTTCATTTGTTTTCCTCTTTGTTATAATTGCTGCGCATTTGTCCACTTTTCCTGTGCATTTATCCATTTTCACTGCGCATCCATAGTAACTGTGCATACATTCCACCAGGCTGTGCATTCATTAAACTATTTCACACATACATAATTACTGCGCATACATCCATAATTACTGCGCATATATCAAACTGCTCTGTGCATTTATCAGTTCCTGTAGGAAAATTCAATTTTTTGTTAGATTTGTTTTTAGCTAACATTTTGATGAGTGTTTGTTCATTCTGGTAGTATTTTTAGGCTGTTTTGCAGGACGTAATTTTTGAAGACCCCATTGCTAAAAACATTTTTCTAACAATTTGATTTGCAGATTGCCAAGGGGTTTGCAAAATAGACTATAATCTTGTTTGGGCTTAAAATACAACATGTTTTTGCTTTGTGTGTTTTCCTTAGCCTAGATTCAAGTGTCTATTGTGTTTTTCTTAATAGCATAATTGTAATCCCAAAATTATAACAATGTATCCTCTCCCCTCACCATTCGTGGACCTTGGGTGTAAGAGAAATTGTTATAATTTTTAGAGGGTGGTCTTTGGTGGGAAAAGAGGTACTCACCCCAAGGAACGACCCAACCGGTAATAGGCTAAAGCCAAGCCCTTCCAAACCGGTATATAAAAAATGCTAGTGTGATTAGTCTCACATTAGATAGGTGTGAATTAGTTGTGGCAACCAAAATCTCCTCCAGTACCCCAGTGGTGCGTTAAAGGCCTACTTAGTAGAGGTGAAAGCCTTGCTTTGAAAAGATTGGGAGAGCCCCCTTAATTGCGAAAATGACTTGATCACAACCACCTGAACGGATGTCCTTATTAACAACTTTTGTTTAGTGGCCAAAAACCTTCTATCTGCTGGCTCAAGGAGTCACCCAAGCTTGTGAAGTCACCCCACATTACTCACGGTTCATAGTAGAGATAGCAGTTCTTTGGGAAGTAATGACACATTGAATTTGGAACTTGGTGTGCCTGAGAAGTGAGTGCACTGTAAGGAGGAGCCCGTGCCTCCAAGTTCCTATGCTGTCCGCTTAGGATTTGCGTGGCTAGATTTTATTATCCTAGTGGGGATTCAGCAGATATCGTCCTTGCCAACTTTAGGATTGTAAGTGTGTTTGTGCATTCATACTAGATTAAATTAGATTAAAATCATCTTTTTCTTGCGTGTGTGTGTTTATGCATTTTTACTTTGCCAAAAACCAGAAAATATCATAAAAAAATAAAATAAAAAAATTCCCCATCATCAAAATAGCAAAATCATCAAAAATTTGACAACCTGCGCATACATCCAAAATTTTTGTGCATAAGACTCAGGTTATTGCGCATTTACATTTATCAGTGCGCATCTGTCAAAATTTCCTACGCATTTGTTTCATTTTACTGTGCATATATCACACTGTCTTGCGCATTTGTTGTTGGGCATTTACAACAAAGAGCATTCCCACAAGCTTTTGGAATTTCAAAATCACTTTTTCAGATACCCATTTTCATCCTTAGTAAGATTCTGAAAAAAAATAGTTGAGTTACATAGACCTCTAATTTCTAATTTGACCACTTTCATCATTTTCCATCATCATTCTCTTCTCAAGAATCAACAAGTCACTTTCTTCCAATCTTAAGATTTTCAGTGTGGTGTTGAAGATTTACCTCATCTATGAGACTTTGATCTTGGTGAGCTTATCATATCAGGATATATCATCCTTAACCATCAAGCTTACTTAGATTATTGTTTCTTGACCCCAATTTTCAATACTTATCATATCTTTTCTACCAATCATTCTCCATATCTTTTTATCAAGAATCTTTCTTTTCCGCAATCAATTTCAACCATTTTATGGTTCAAAATCGATCTCAGAAACTCAAACAACTATTAATCTAGAATCCCTAGACACAATGGAAGGCAATAATAGCAATGATGAGAATCCTTGGCCCAAATAGCCTTGTAAGAAAACTAATCCTCTCACATTTGATGACGAACTTACTGATGAGGAACTTAGGGATGCTGCACAAGATCCTAAATTTTTACAAGTCATGGAATGACTCATAGGCTTGGATAAAGAGATGTATTTCCTCATGCTTGCTCAACAAGGAGCTAAGTTACCAAGTGATTTTGATGTTACCAATCTTCGAGAACCAACTCCTACAAAAAATCAAGATATCCTTAAAGGTTCTCAAGATCCTCATGGAGCAAAAGAAATCAATCAAAAATCCAATGCTTCTCAAATCAATCAACAATCCAATGCATCCCGTAGTGATCAACAACAAAATATTTTTCAAAATAATCAGCAATCCAATGATCCTCAACATACTCAACAGTATAATGTTTCCCAAAAGCCTCAAGGAAACACATTATTTTTGGATCCCATCCTACAACAAATCCAGATGCTTCAACAACAAATTCGTGATATCCAAACTGGATCATGAACTAAGAAGTATTCCTTGGATGGTATATGTCCTTATCCTTTTGATAAGAATTTAGCAATGATTCCATTCCCTCCTCATTTTGAGGTACCAAAATTTGACAAATACAAAGGGAATTCAGATCCACAAGACCATATTCATGAGTTTTGTGCTGCTTGTATTGAAGTCGCTCACAATGACACTTATCTTATGTGACTATTTCCATGAAGTTTAGGAGGTCAAGCCATGGAATGGTTCTCCAAACTTCCCCCTGGCATCAAATCTTTCAATGAGCTTCTTGACAAATTTGTGACTCATTATTCATATAACATCAAACATGAGGTCACTATGCTTGATCTTTGCAATGCACATCAAAAGAATGGAGAAACTTTCCTTACTTTTTTGCAAAGATGGCATCAATTGTTTTCTAAATATCCACGAATGATTCCTGAACAAGAAAAGATGGATATTTTTGTGCATAACCTTACACCAGAAATGAGTTATAGGTTACAATTGCAATGTCCACCAAATTTCAATAAACTCATGGAAAATGGTACCAAGATTGAGGAAGCCATGGTCTGAAAAGGTGAGAAAAAACTTTATTCCAAAGACAATGTTGGATCCTCAAATTCCAATTCCAACACTTATAATTCCAATTCCAACAATGACAAATCGAAATATTGGAATAAAAACAATTTCAAGCTATGGTGGGTCATTTGACAACCCCACACTATTTGTCCTTTACTGAAAATGATGATTTAGCCATTACCCAACCTCATAATGCTCCTTTACATATCAAAGTCCTTCTCCAGAATCACAAGATTAAAAGAGTATTAATAGATGGGGGAGCTGCCTTGAATATTTGCACGTTAAAAATGGTCCTTGCATTGGGATATTTTGAGAATGTTGTTGATCCAAAAAAGAAAATCACAAGAAAAGCCTATGATGAGGAAGAGCAATCATCCAAGGGGTCCGTTGTTCTTCCAATTAGAATCAGTCCTATTGTCAAAGATGTATCTTGTCAAGTCCTGGACATGGATCTTGCTTATAATATTCTTCTGGGAAGACCATGGATTCATTCCATGCAAGCTATGCCATCAACTTATCATCAATGTATAAAATTCCCTCACAATGGTCAGGAGATCACTATCAAAGGAGATTCCAATCCTTTTCAATATTGTAGCAATGAGAAGATTTCTGATTCTTTGGTTCCCAATAATCGTACTGGATCTTCTGCAACTACACCTCGTGACCCTAGTAATATAGCATCAACTTCTAAATCAGATGGGATCAAGATAGATATCAAAGAAAGAAGTATGGGAGAATATACTTTAGGTCAAGCTCTTTGTATCATTGAGTTACCTTTATCTCCTAAATCATATGGTAGGTCTTTGATCACTAAACAACAATCAAAACCCCCTTCCACACTTGTTTATAACACATTTATAAGTGGGGGCACAATATCCAATGAGGCAGCTGAGCGTAATGCAAATTATTGGCTTAAGACATAGAAGATTGAAGAGGATATTAAACATGATTGTATATCACCTGATGTCTATGGAAAAGGGTATACTTTGCTACAAAAGATGGGATATCAAGGTGCTGGACCTCTAGGGTTACAAAGAGAAGGTGTTATAAAACCAATTTTGCAAAATCCCAATTATCAAAGAGACACTACAGGATTAGGATATAAAGGAGAAGGACCACAAGAAACAAAAGGAAAATAAAAAATACCACCTTTTCATGAGACATCTAAAGCTCCTGCCTTACAATTCAGAAAGCATGGTATGTATGTAGATCCAGAAAAACAAAGGATAGCTGAAAGAATCATTGATAGACTTGAAGATAATGATGATTCTGATTCTAATGATTATGAATGGGATTCCTTATCTGATGGTACTGAAGAAATAGGAGTCGATGTTTTCCATCAATATAGTAACAATCACCATGAGGGTGAGAGTTCAATGAGTGCATCACTAAGATTGGTCCCACGTAATACTACTCGTGTTGATCGTGAGTGAAGTGAGCGTTATCTTGTGATAGATAATTCAAATGAGAGTATGGAAATAGACCTCGCTGATACTATCATAAACCTTGACAACTTTTCCATCAATACCATCTCTGCTTTTGAAACCAACCCAAATGATCCAATGCCCCTTGTCCGTCCTGACCTTATTGATTGGGATTCTCCCGATCACCCAGAACTTGATGTCTTCCATAATGATGATGTGATCATTGACTATCTTGGTATCAAGGATCATTTACCACCAGGGGATCACAAGTCAAGATTTCTGATAGAACTCAATGACATGGCCTATTTTGGAGAGAGTGCCAACCCTTTTAGTCATAAAAATATAAAAATAATTAGCAGATCTAATGGTGAAAACCACTCAGTGGCAGTATTAGATCCAAAAATAGTAAAAAGAAAACATGCATCTGATGGTGAAAACCTCTCTGAGGCACCTGACGATGGAAGGATTGACACTCTTCCCAACTATCTTGATTGAGAGCAATCTGCCATTCTTATAGAACCAATAGTACCACTTAGCATTGGAACATAGGAGTCTCCTCGCATCCTCAAAGTAGTAGCATCCTTGATAGAATCAAAGAAAGAAGCTTTTGAAAAATTCTTTAGAGAGCGACAAATCAACTTTGCTTGGTCCTATGCTGATATGCCTGGTTTGGACCCCAATCTCATTATGCATCATTTATCTATCAAACTAGGTGTAAAACCAGTTAAGCAGAAGCTCCGCAAAATGCATCCTCACATTGCTCTAATGGTGAAAGCAAAATTGAAGAAGCTCCTAGATGTTGGATTCATTCAGGCTATTGACTATGCTGAGTGGATTTCAAATATTGTTCCGGTTTCAAAACCAGACAAGTCTATCAGGATTTGTATTGATTTTTGAGATCTAAATAAATCTTGTCCTAAAGATTACTTCCCTTTGCCAAATATTGATATGATTGTTGACCTAACAGCTGGGCATGAGATGTTATCATTAATGGATGGATTTTATGACTATAACCAAATCAAGATTGCACCGTAAGATCAGGAAAAAATTGCTTTTACTTGTCCATGGGGTACATACTACTGGAATGCAATGCCTTTTGGCCTCAAAAATGCTGGAGCAACTTACCAAAGAGCCATGACCATGATCTTCCATGACATGATGCATACCATCATGGAAGATTATGTTGATGACATTTTAGCAAAATCCAAAGACAGAGCTGGTCATTTGAGAGTGTTAGATAAAATATTCACCCGGATGGAAAAATATCAGATTTGACTCAATCCAAAGAAATGTGCATTCGAGGTCACATTTGGCAAATTGTTAGGGTACATTGTCTCAGCTAAAGGAATCAAAGTAGATCCAGAAAAGGTTAAAGAAATATTGGAGATGGCTTCCCCCACTAACATCAGTTAGCTAAGATCTTTACAAGGGCATCTACAATCCATGTAAAGATTTGTTTCTCAACTAGCAGATCGCAGTCATCCCTTTCAACATTTGTTGCATAAAAATATCTTATTCCAATGGGATGATAAGTGTGAGGAAGCTTTCAACAAAATCAAGTAGTATCTAGCGAATCCTCCAACTCTGATGTCACCAATTCCAGGCAAGCCACTCTTGCTCTACATTTCAGCCACGACAGCCTCACTAGGTGCTCTTCTCGCTCAGCAAGATCATGAAGGAAAAGAAAAAGCCATCTACTACATCAGTCACACTCTAGTGGGATATGAGTTAAACTATTCCCCTATTGAAAGAGCATGTCTGGCTATCATCTTTGCTTCACAAAAGTGGCCACATTACATGTTGTCACATTCTACTCAGCTTATTGACAAGATTGATCCTTTAAAGTATTTGTTAAGCAAGACTACATTGACAGGAAGGTTGGCTAAGTGGGTCATGCTACTTAGTGAGTTTGATATTGAATATGTAGATAGGAAGGCTATCAAAGGTCAAGTGATCGCAGATCAACTAGTTGATGCTCCCTTAACGGATGACCACCCTATACACACCGAGTTTCCTGATGCTCATATCTTAGCTTTGTCTACACAAACATGGAAATTATACTTTGATGGCTCATACACTCAACAGGGTTTAGGAGCTGGTATAATTTTTATCACGCCACAAGGATACACTATTCCAAAATCTTTCAAGTTGTTATTTCCTTGCACTAATAATGTGGTAGAATATGAGGCTTTGCTGATTGGGTTAAAAATGGCTTTACAATGGAATGTATCTGAAATAAATGTCTACAGAGATTCTCAGCTGATTGTTAACCAGGTGAATGATGATTACCAGACCAAAGATGATAAGTTATTGCCATATAAACGTATGGTGGATGACTTTAAATAGTATTTCTCTGTCATCACTTTTGAGCAGATTCCTCGGCATGAAAGCAAGGCTGCTGATGCCATGGAAATGATTGCTTCTCTATTTGATATAGAAGATACCAAGGTCTATTTTAAGTTCTTGGTGGAATCCCTGACTTGTCCTACATATGATGACCCTGATACGAGTATTATATGTCATCTGATTGGACATGACTCCCCAACCTATGGAAAGATCTATTCTTACCTCAAAGATAACACTTTACCTCCCAACCTATCCCACAATCAAAAATGAACTTTTCTCCCCCAAACCTCCCACTATATTTTAATATCTGACACCCTTTATCGGTGAGGTTTTGATGGTACTCTCCTGCGATGTCTCGAACATGATGAAGCTCAACTTTCCTTACGGGATGTACATGAAGGTATTTGTGGGACACATTCGAGTGGTCCCTCTTTGGATAAGAAACTCATGCATATGGGTTATTTTTGGCCTACCATGGAAGTAGATTCCTTTCATTTTTCTAGGGCATGCAAGAAATGTCAGATACATGGAAACCTTATCCATGCTTCAGCACAAGAGTTACATCCTTTTGCAACTACTTTTCCATTTAGTCAGTGGGGACTCAATCTCATGGGCGCTATCAATCCTCCATCTTCCAATGGTCACAAATGGATCCTCACTACCATAGAATACTTCACTAAATGGATTGAGGCTGTTCCATTGATTACCACCACAAGGAAACAAATATCCATGTTTATCTTAAACTATATCATCTGCAGATATGGTATACCTATGTATCTCATTACTGATCATGGGAAACAGTTCTAAAATTAGGACATGGATGAATCGTGCCCCAAATTTCACATCACCCACAACTATTCCACCATCTACTATCCCCAAGGAAATGGCCAAGCTGAGGCGTCAGATAAAACAATTGTTAAAATCCTACAAAAGACTGTCAATGACGCTAGCTGTGATTGACATCTTCAACTTAATCCTACCTTATGGGCTTACCGCACCTCCATCCGTACTCCTACTGGAGCCACTCCATACTCCCTTGTCTATGGATCTGAAGTAGTCCTGCCCCTCGAGGTTGAGTTGCCTTCACTTCGTGTTACTCTTAAAGATTTAATTCCTGATGAAGAGTATAGAGTTGCACGCTTGACTGAATTGGAACTCCTAGATGAATGCCGTCAATGCACCTATGATCATTTGAAAGTTTATCAGTAGCGTCTGTCTCATCAGTACAACAGCAAGGTAAAGATCAGAGACTTTCAGTTGGGTGACTTAGTCCTTCAAGAAAATCCAAAGAATCAACAACATCATGAAAAGAAGGGTAAGTTCAAACCTAATTGGTTAGGACCTCTTGTGATCACAACAGTCTATGGTTCTGGAGCTTATCAGTTATCTACACCTGAAGGGGATCCCTTGGATGAGCCTCTTAACAGTATCCATCTCAAGAAGTTTTATCCTTTAAATCCCAATGCAAGGGGCATGTATATAGGCTGTATATATATATTCTGTAAAATTTTTTTAAAAAAAAAATAAAAAATCATAAAATCAAAAGAAAAACTACAATAAAAGCATATGGTGAAAACTTGGAAACAGGCGCTATATGTGACAAGTTAGCTCCTCTATCAATTAAGATTCTTCTCATGTGTCCGTTCATTGTATATATCCACAATAAAATGGTTAGTCAATCCTCATCCCCACCATGTATATATCATAATACAATGGCCAGTTCATGCACCATTCCTTGTACTTATCCATAATAAAATCCCATCATAGCTTGATCTTTTTGTCATGGTCTTCATCCTAGTCTTGTTGTGTCTTTCTTCATCCATAATAAGTCAGTCAATCACCTAGCTAGGGGCATGTCCTTGACCTAGTTTGGGAAGTGGATCTATGATAGTCGTGACTCTTAGAGGACATAAGGGAGTTATTTCACAATGGTATCTTCACCAAGCAAAATGCAATGAAATGTTCTTTCACAATGGTTATGTGAATTTTGTAAAAATAATTTGTTTTTATTTTTTTTATTTTTATGGGGTTGTTCAATCAATCTCACAAATGAACGGCAGAAAAGATGGAGGAAAATGGGGTAAAATGGAAGAAAAATGTTAGGTAGGGTCCACACACCAAGCACATCGGGTCCTCAAGCTATAAATATGGCGAAGGGGTCCATAATAGGCTCATTGTGCACACTTGTCACGTGGAGATTAGAGTGCGAGAGAGAGAAGAGAAAAGCCGCCAAGATGTCGTTCCCCTTGTCAGATCACTGCTTTGAAAGAGTCAGACGCTTCCAACGACCACCTGATTCAGGTGAACCGGTAGGTGACTCGATCCTGCTTTGTAATTTCATGATTTGATGTATGTTAATGTAGAATTTTAGCATGTTTAGGGTAGATCAAATGATAGAATTAGATTAGAAAATTTGAGTTTTCGTAGCGGAAGATGAATGCGCAGTTGCACCACATCAATGCGGAGCAACTTGTGACATTTGCGCAAAAACTCAATTTTGCTGCGCATTCATTACGAATAGTTGCACATTCATAATAGGATAATAGTATGCAAATTAGTTGGATACTATTCTAAATGATGAATTAACTAATAAAAGATTAATAAATCTATCTAATAAGCAAACTACAATGAAGAATGCAATAACAAAAGAAACCAAATTAACAATTTACCTTCACCTAGAAATGCAGCTTGTCTCCATTGTCCTCCTAGCGTTGATTTCTTGAAGATGTTGAGCTCTCAGATTTCCAAATGAAGCTCTTTCCCAAGATGATTCCAAAGTGTAGAGATTGAATGAAATGAGTGCACAACTAAAACTTGATTATGCAAATATGGTGGATGAAATGCAAATGATGGGATGATAATATGGATGCTTGGTTGCTTGATTGCTTGAATGCTTGGATGCTTGGATGCTTGGATGCTTGAATGTTTATTCTCAAAAATATCTATTAGCTTTCAAATGAAAAATGAGGCTCCTTTTATAGAGTTTTGGAGGATCTAAGCCCAGGTGGCAGAATCCTACGGTGGAGAATGAAAGGTGGAAGATCCTAGAGCTAGAATTGACTTGGTTAAAGGAGTTGAGAGAAAGGGGGATGTGGTTGGAATGTGAGAGAAAGAATAGGGATGATGTTCCTCTCACATTGACATGGAGGAGAAGAAGGTGGAAGGGAAAGACACATGTCAAGTGTCTCACAAAGACCAAAGAGAGAAAGAGGGAAAGACATTTTCCTCATGAGGACTCTTTGCACAAGTGTTCTATGACTCACTCTTGACCCTTAGAGGTGGCTTGAGAAGCCCCTTAGGAATAGGGAATGTCTCTTGACTTGGTTGTTGAGAGAACATGTGGTCATAAGACCAAGTCCTATGAGGCCACATAGCCCTTAAGAATAGGACATGTGTGGGTGAGGATAAATATGAATAAATAATTAATAATAATTATTTATCTTAGCCAAGGTGATGTGTCAGGTGACTAGGTGGATAAAGTGGACTAGGGGATTTAGTCATATTTAGGTGATTGTGTATTTAATTAAATCACTTTAATAGACTATTTAGAAGACTTAGGATATAGAATTAGACCATAGTGAATTTATTAAATAAATTAAATAATTTACTTAATAAATAGAAGAAATAATTATTAATTAAATAATAAAATATTTAATTAATTTGTCAAGTCAATAGTAATTAAATAATAAATATTTAATTAATTAATGAAGGTATTTTTAGGTGTATACATTTTGCCCCTCTTTGAAATAATGTGCTGGTCACATTGTTTCAAAAAAAAATCAAGCATTTTTGCCCCTGCCCCAGACAATGTCTCAGATGACCTACGCATGCCCCCTTGAGAGATTGATTGATAAAAAAGGTTATGTGAATTTTGTAAAAATAATTTATTTATTTTTTTAAATTTTTTTTATGGGGTTGTTCAATCAATCTCACGAATGAATGGTAGAAAAGATGGAGGAAAATGGGGTAGAATGGAAGAAAAATATCAGGTAGGGTCCACACACCAAGCACATCGGGTTCACAAGCTATAAATACGGCGAAGGTGTCCACAATAGGCTCATTGTGCACACTTGTCACGTGGAGATTAGAGCATGAGAGAGAGAAGAGCAGAGCCTCTAGGATGTCGTTCCCCTTGTCAGATCACCGCTTCGAGAGAGTCGGATGCTTCCAGCGACCACCCGATTCGGGTGAACTAGTAGGTGACTCGATCCTGCTTTGTAATTTCATGATTTGATGTATGTTAATGTAAAATTTTAGCATGTTTAGGGTAGATCAAATGATAGAATTAGATTAGAAAATTTGAGTTTTCATAGCGGAAGATGAATGCGTAGTTGCACCACATCAATGCGCAGTAACTTGTGACATTTGCGTAGAAACTCAATTTTGCTGTGTATTCATTACGAATAGTTGTGCATTCATAATAGGATAATAGTATGCAAATTAGTTGGATACTATTCTAAATGATGAATTGACTAATAAAAGATTAATAAATCTATCTAATAAGCAAACTACAATGAAGAATGCAATAACAAATGAAACCAAATTAACAATTTACCTTCACCTAGAAATGCAGCTTGTCTCCATTGTCCTCCTAGCTTTGATTTCTTGAAGATGTTGAGCTCTCAAATTTCCAAATGAAGCTCTTCCCAAGATGATTCCAAAGTGTGGAGATTGAATGAAATGAGTGCACAACTAAAACTTGATTATGCAAATATGGTGGATGAAATGCAAATGATGGGATGATAATATGGATGCTTGGTTGCTTGATTGCTTGGATGCTTGATTGCTTGAATGCTTGGATGCTTGATTGCTTGGATGCTTGGATGCTTGAATGTTTATTCTCAAAAATATCTATTAGATTTCAAATGAAAAATGAGGCTCCTTTTATAGAGTTTTGGAGGATCTAAGCCCAGGTGGCAGAATCCTACGGTGGAGAATGAAAGGTGGAAGATCCTAGGGCTAGAATTGACTTGGTTAAAGGAGTTGAGAGAAAGGGGGATGTAGTTGGAATGTGAGAGAAAGAATAGTGATGATGTTCCTCTCACATTGACATGGAGGAGAAGGTGGAAGGGAAAGACACATGTCAAGTGTCTCACAAAGACCAAAGAGAGAAAGAGGGAAAGACCTTTTCCTCATGAGGACTCTTTGCACAAGTGTCCTATGACTCACTCTTGACCCTTAGAGGTGGCTTGAGAAGCCCCTTAGGAATAGGGAATGTCTCTTGACTTGGTTGTTGAGAGAACATGTGGTCATAAGACCAAGTCCTATGAGGCCACATAGCCCTTAAGAATAGGACATGTGTGGGTGAGGATAAATATGAATAAATAATTAATAATAATTATTTATCTTAGCCAAGGTGATGTGTCAGGTGACTAGGTGGATGAAGTGGACTAGGGGATTTAGTCATATTTAAGTGATTGTGTATTTAATTAAATCACTTTAATAGACTATTTAGAAGACTTAGGATATAGAAGTGGATCTATGATAGTCGTGACTCTTAGAGGACATAAGGGAGTTATTTCACAATGGTATCTTCACCAAGCAAAATGCAATGAAATGTTCTTTCACAATGGTTATGTGAATTTTGTAAAAATAATTTGTTTTTATTTTTTTTATTTTTATGGGGTTGTTCAATCAATCTCACAAATGAACGGCAGAAAAGATGGAGGAAAATGGGGTAAAATGGAAGAAAAATGTTAGGTAGGGTCCACACACCAAGCACATCGGGTCCTCAAGCTATAAATATGGCGAAGGGGTCCATAATAGGCTCATTGTGCACACTTGTCACGTGGAGATTAGAGTGCGAGAGAGAGAAGAGAAAAGCCGCCAAGATGTCGTTCCCCTTGTCAGATCACTGCTTTGAAAGAGTCAGACGCTTCCAACGACCACCTGATTCAGGTGAACCGGTAGGTGACTTGATCCTACTTTGTAATTTCATGATTTGATGTATGTTAATGTAGAATTTTAGCATGTTTAGGGTAGATCAAATGATAGAATTAGATTATAAAATTTGAGTTTTCGTAGCGGAAGATGAATGCGCAGTTGCGCTGCATCAATGCGCAACAACTTGTCACATTTGCACAGAAACTCAAGTTTGCTACACATTCATTATGAATAGTTGCACATTCATAATAGGATAATAGTGTATGCACCCTAAAATGGTCGCCTAGACTTTGGGCCCCATTTATTTGATTTATCAACCCTGAATCATTTTGATCAATAATCAATATTTTTAACATTATCAATTTCTTGATCAAGTCTTAATTTCGATCATATATTAGATTTTTATCCTATGGGCTAATCATTTATCCTAAGTCTTTATTTGATTAAAAGGAATATTTCCTCCCCTTTGAATTAAATAAAAAGCCCCACCTTTCCTCTTGTCCTAAGTTGCACAAATAAAGCATTGTTCCTATTTTACAAAAAAGAAAAAAGCACTTTTGTCTCACATGGACACAAAGTCAATTCCTATTGGAGGATACTTGTGCACACGGATCGCTCCTCTTTTAAGCTCCACCACCGATTAAGACTTTTGCCTCTTAATCTCAATGGTCCACTCCTTTGCATTTCTTATAAAAGGAAAGCTCTCTCTTTCATTTGCATCATCATGTTTTGAATACTAATCTTATGTTGTAGGAATTCTTGGAGACTTTTTGGAGCTTTTGGAAACCTTATTGTTCTTAGTCTTTCATTCTTGCATTTTAGCTTTCATGGCATCTAGTTTAGTTTCCTTTGATGCAATAGATTTAACTCACATAGCTTAATAAGAGGGATTTGTAACACTTGTTCTTTCCATTTCATAGCTTAGTTGCATTGCATTTTTATTTCCATAGACTAGTTTGCATTGCATTTCCATAGTGATTCTTGAAGATATTGGCACTCTTGCCCTTGTCCTCATTCGAATCTCTCATTGTGTGGTTGACTAGCAAGGTCATAAGCTTGTAGCTCTAGTTGAGAGCAAACACATCATAGTCCCTTGCAACTCCATGCATAGAGAGCTATGAGCCGCTTTGTGAGGCCTCATTCTTGAGAAATCTTGCATGTAATAGTTCATAGAAGTGCACAGTTTTAGTGTGTACATTTCTGGCATCCACCATGGGTCAGAGTAGATAAGCTTTGTCCTCTAATTTCTTGCGTTTTCATCATTTTTTGAATTATTTTTCAAAAATTTTGCAGTCTCTGGCTTTTTTCTTAGAATATCGCGTGATACTTCTTAAGTATATCGCGTGATATACCTTACTATACCAGTGTGACACTTTTCCCCAGAGAAGAATTGCCTGGCAGTATTAGGGTATATCACCTGGTGTCATGTGAAGTATCACCCACGTATAGAGAAGTATATTGCTTGAGCTGAGGTATATTGCGCGGGTATAGAAAACTATATCGTGCGATACTGGTGAAGTTTAGGGTATATCGCCTGATCTAATAGAGACCTACAGTTCAAGCTTTATCATCTGAATCTGATCATATTTACTTTTCTGGTTTGCTTTACTATATTTAGATAGGTCTAACCTACATCTTTTAGCTTAGGTAAATCAGTTTCTTGCAATTATTTTTATTTAGATTTTGGATTTTGCTAACATTGTGAGCCTAACTAGTTGTGGTTGTAGGTGCCTTTGCTTGAGAAATTTGCCAAAAATTGCATGTCAAAGAGGGCTACTAACAATTTTTGTAGGGCTACCCAAAAAGCATAAAAATAAAAAAAATAAAAAAAATTTGCTTGTGATTTATTTCCTTTCAAGTGTGGCATTCACTAATTGTATTAGTAACTTTAATACCTTGTGAAAGGGATTTTGAGGTGGTAGGAGAAGTATGCTCTTCACCTTTAGGTGAATCAGAAAATCTTGACCCATCTTAAGGTTTTGGAAGCAAGGGAGTAATTGAATCTCTTTGCTTGGTGTGTTTGGGAGAAGTTTTTGAGATAGGGGAGTATGCTCTTCACCCTTGAGGTGAACCAAAAACCTTGAACCTCATAAATTATCTTTTTTTGTTTAGTTTAGGAATCTTTTAGCGGGCCTACTCTTGAGCAATCAAGAGGAATGAATCAAGTGGGGAAAACCTTGTCATCATTTTCCTTGGTGGCAAGTGATTTCAACTCACTATAATCTCAAGGCTATCAAGGACACCAAAAACCTTGGTAGACATAACACTTATTTTCGTTTGATGTGAGTAGCTCATGGGATTGCGACCATGGAGAAAACATTGAACAAGAATGCTTAAGGTACTCTTGAGGCCGTGAGGTCCTAGTCCTTTATGAGGAGCAAGAGGGGTGTTGTGAATGAAAATCTTTATTAAGAACCATTAGATAGAAGCCACCTTGTTTAGCCGCTTATCTTCTTAGTGCAAGGATTGATCCAAGTGGTTTACCTGGATCACCTTAAGATACTCACCATGTGTCCCTTTGGTTGTGTCATTTGACACTTCCACGACAAAGTCAATATCTCTTGTGGGTAACCACTTGGTGTGAGGCAAGGGGGCATCAAGTTGTGGGCTAAGTTGGTAAGTATTGAGTCTTGACTTTTTTAGGATAGATTTGCTTGAATTGTCTTCGGTTGTGTGATGTCAGTGTAAATGTTCTTACATACAAACAATTGGTAGCATTCATAGGGTGCTTTTTCAATTCTAATAACACAAGTGTTTGTCTTGGCAAGGTTGCTTTTGCCCTTGTTTCAAGTGTTTGAGACATGTTTGATCACTCACTATTTGCAAACCTGCCAAAATTTTACTGATACTGTGATTGAAATCAAAAACATTAACCCTTAGACCAAAAATTTTGACCAAGCAGACCCAAAAATGCAAATTTTACACAGTTCTGGTCAAGAGTTAAGTAATCTTGCAACAGTATCGCACCCTTTAGAGAAAAGTATCACGTGATGCTTCGCGGGTTTGAAAAGTATCGCCTGGTTTGAGAAGAAATATCGCATGATAGTTCACCCTTGGCAAACTATCGCCCGACCTGCCTGGAGTGTATCGGTTGACTATTATAAGGTATATCACCTAGCATAAGGCAAAGTATCACGCAGTTGTAGGTATATCACCCCAGTAGCCTGGAGTATATCACCTGGGTAATTTCTATCGTGCTGCAAATTTGATCAGTTTCAATTTCTGTTAGTCGGGTTAGGTCTTGGAGTAGGCTTCTTGCTCTGATGTTTGAGACCTGTCTTGACTTTAAATTTTTGGTTTTAGTTCTTTGGGATAGCATCATCTGATTTACGAAATCACTTTGGGAATAATTGTCAAATTAGAAGGCCATTCTTGGTGCCAAGGTCCATCTCTAGGATTGTCAGCTACCTTCTCGGAAAATTTTTAGTGCTCTTATTGTCCAAATCACTTTCATTTAAATCTTGATTTCAATTATATTTTGGCCTAGTTCAACCTCCTAGTTCAAAAGTGCAAGGGTAGTCACCCTTTGATTTGAAGCACCTCTTTGACAGTGTTGGTAAAGCCCTTTTTCTATCTTTTCATTTCTCTTTGGATAATAGAAAACTTTGATTATCCTAGTTTGGTGCTGACACTTTGAGAAGTCATCTTATCATTGAGAGTATCTTTCTTTCATGTTAGTTACAACAAGGTACCAAGTTAATCAAGGGAAGTGACCCCCTGTTGCCTTTAGCCAGTTACCACCAGTTAAGACTTGTCGACAGCATAAGGGAAAAGGACCCCTTTTTGATCAATCACCTAAGAGTGAATCTGAGGTTTGTTTTAATCCGAAAGCTAATCCTAGTGAAGTGAGCACCTCTTTTGTACCACTTTCATCAAGTATGGATATGAGTTACACTTTCACCCGACAACAAAGGGAAGCCATGAATCAAACTCTTGAGGATATCTTCCAACGACATAGAAGAGAGTATGGTGGTTCTTCTCATGCTAGTCCACTCGGGTCACCTCCCAACAATGCGAGGTATTTTGATGCTCACCAATGAGCCGAGAGACATCATAAGCAAGCTCACTCAGATTCAGGGTCACAACACAAGGACCAAAATAATGAATCTAGTGATCACCACATAAACGCAGCCAATGCAATAAGGCATTCGAGACCATCCTCCCCACTTAAAGACACCTCTTGATATGCAAATACAAGATTGAGAAGCAAGCCTATTTGTATGAACAAGCTGCTAAAAAGGAAAAATTTAGACAACTAGAAGAAGAGGAACGTGTGTTATTGGATATAAAGAAGAGAGTCACCCAAGAAGAAGAAGATAGACTCTACGCACAACAACTCCAAAGCCGATTCAACGAGAGGGGAACCAATAGTGGGACCAACTCACCCCCATCTACCCCTTCGCCAAGTCCTAGAAGAAGATCAAGGACACCCTCATGATCTCCAAGTCCTAGAGGAAGAAGGGTTTCAAGATATGATCATCATAGGAGATGATCACCTCATAGACATTCAAAGCAACCCTCCCAATGAGCACATCATGGCTCACAACATGGAGGAAGTTATGCCAAATTTGACCATATGGATTTTATGACTATGCAACAAGAACCATCCTTTCAAGCATATGTGGAACGATATGTGGAACAAAACAAGGATCAATTCTTAGAAAGCCTTATCAACAAAGGTGCTAAAGTTCCATATGATTTTGACGTCCACCAAAAGATTAAGAAATAGAATCCTTCAACCAATGAGGTGATCATGCAAATGCAGAAGGACATAGAAAGGATGAGGGCTCCTAAGAGCACATTTAATTTGGACTCCATATGTCCCAACCCGATTGACAAGAGTGTGGTGTTGGTTGAGTTCCCTAAGAAAGTTGAGTTTCCAACCTATGACAAATATGATGGTGTTGGTGACCCTCATGACTATGTTCGATAGTTCTACATAATGAGCTTTTCTTTTCATCATGAAGACTCCTACTTGATAAGATTATTTCTGAGAAGTCTCAAAGGTCAAGCCATGGAGTGGTTCACCAACGTTACTCCTCTAGTAAAGTCATTTAAAGAACTCGTCCAAAGATTTGTTCAACATTTTGCTTATAATCTATCAAGGTCAGTCATAATGCTTGATTTGTGAAAGCTTAAACAAAATCAAGGAGAACCTTTTGTCACTTTCCTACAAAGATGGAGACGTTTGTGCTCAAAATATCCCAGGACAATTCCTGAGGAGGAAAGAATAGACATCATTGTGAGTAACTTAGTGCCGGAATTAATATATGACATAAGAAAGATACCATTTAATTCTTTCGATACCATGGTAGAAGTGGCATGTCACATAGAGGATGTCCTAAAAGAACAAGGAATTTTGGCTAAATCAACTAATAACAACAATGGCCAAAACAACAACAATCATGGTTATAAGGACAAAAAGAACTCCTATTGGAACAAGAATAAATAAGTGGTCAATGACGGAGTTGTTGACTCACCACAACCTAAGAATGAAGGAGTTCTTAATCTCTCCAATGCGGTACAAGCCATGAAGCTGCAAGTGTCCTCAGGACAACAAGAGCATAAATCCAAGTATCAAGGGAAACCCAAGAAGGAAAAGAGACAATTCACCAAACTTGGGGACTCCTATGCCGACATTTTCAAAACACTAATTTCTCATAATTTGGCGCAACCTCAGGATCCTGCCAAGCACCGCATACCCAATCCTAAACCTCATTGGTGGGATGAGAAAGCCTTTTGTGTCTTCCACAATGGGATTGGACATGATATCAAAAATTGTTTTAGGCTTAAACATCTCATCCAAGACCTCATTGAAAGTGGGTGATTACAAGTTGATGGTTTAACCACTAATGTGGATCATAAGGCTTTTAAAGAACCCTTGCCCAAATATGAAAAAGGGGAAAATTCTAACAACAAGCATGGTAAGGCTGCTATCAACTATACATACACAAATGCTGAAAATGTGATTAACATGCTTGAAGTGGCTGATGATGACATCAACATGGTGAGAGGGAAAGATCCTTATGGATATGATGTGGAATTAACTCCTATGACTGATGAAAGACCCGCTGTGGTGATAAGAGGTCCTCACTCACGAAGATTGCCCCAATCCCTCAATGCTGTCACTAGGGGTCAGGTTCAAGCTCCCATTATTATTAGAGGTCCTAGCACTAGAAAGTCTAAGCAGCTCATGTCCAAAGGCATTCCTCTTAAATTTTCCATTGGTCTTGATTCCAATTATAATCTTATTGACCAATTACAACGTACACCCGCGCAGCTATCTATTTTTGAACTTTTAGAATTGTCCCCTAAGGACAAGCGTGTCCTTGAGGATACTTTGTGAGCAGCCAGTGTCCCTAACAACTTAGATATTGATCAATTCCAGAATATGGTCAACCATTTGGCTAGCCCTCATTACCTCACCTTGTCAGAAGAAGACGAAAAATCCATCAGTCACCCACATAACTTAGCCTTACACATCGAAGTCATGATTCATAAAACCCATGTCAGGCGTGTATTGATAGATGGGGGTGCAGGGCTCAATATTTGTACCATGAGTTTGTTGAAGGCTCTCAGATATTCTGAAGATGTCATTGACACAAGGAAAAAGATCACAATCAAGGCATATGATGAAGCAGAAAGAAGTTCTAAGGGATTGGCCATTTTGCCTATTCGCATTGGTCCAGTAGAAAAGGATATCTTATTTCAAATTGTTGATGTCAGACCTTTAGCCTACAACATTTTGCTAGGTAGGCCATGGATTCATGAAATGCAAGCAGTCCCATCAACGTATCACCAGTGTGTTAAATTTCCCCATAATGGTGTCAAAATTTGCATACCTGGAGATAGTGCTTTGTCAGTTAATAATATTTCTACTGGATCACATGTACCTTTGAATAGGGAAGCTGACAGTTCTAGTATCTCACTTGAACAATGCAGGCAAAAGTTTAAGACCATAGATCTTGGGATGGGAGATTATAAAATTGATTCTTTTACAAAAATGCCAATCTCTCCTAGGTCTTATGGGAAACCATCACCACATATGAAACCTTCATCTTCAGCAATGACATTATTTGGAAAATTTATTGAGTCTTCAGTTCCTATTTAGGAAGAGAAAGAGGAAGTTGCCGTAAGAGATTGGATCTATCATGAGGACAAATACCAACACAATGAGAACTTTGCTCCTTCACCTGTAGCTTATGGGTGAGGGTATACATTGGTTAAGAATATGGGTTATCCAGAATATGTCCCGTTAGCCATAGGTTGGATGCTAAAGCTGAGCCTCTTAACCATGCCCTTTTTGGACAAAAGAATAAGTCAACAGTTGGCTTAGGTTTTGAAAATAAGAAGAAGAAAGGTGTCCCTGTCCCAGCTGCGATGGACAGTGATAGTAATTCAGATTACACACCTGATCTTTCTAATCAACAAGACATGTCTGATGATTGGGTGCCCTCAACAAATCTCCTTTGGGGAGATTCCACAGATTTGATAATAGATGGTCCTACTATCCCAGCTGTGACGGATAGTGACTTTATGACTGCTAGATCGATAATGGAAAGTGTTGCTATCCTAGCTATGACGGATAGTACCAGTGCTAGCACTAGAGAAGGGGAAACCTTTCCAAACCTTGAGGCTTCTACATCACGAGGCCCAAATGATGATTCAGACACAGACTCACATGAGTACGAATGGGACTCACTTTTAGATGCAACAGTTGATGTGGACATGGATGTTGTCCATACTTATAGTACCCAACCCGATGCAACCAATGAGCTTAGTGTAGGACTAGAGGATTGTACTCCTCAAATTGCCTTAGTGGACGATGCTTCATTTGGTAGGATGAGTCCTAATGTGGGTATCTTAGGAGAGGACTCAATGAACCCCAATTGTATGGTCACCAGAGATAACACCTTTCACATAAATAACATTGAATCAGTCATTGACCTACCCCTTGTTCACTATGACCTAATTAACTGGTCTCAGCACCATCAAGAGCCTAGATTCCTCACTTTTTAGAATGACTATGAACTTGCTTGCTATCTGAATGCTCTTGAACCTGTGGCTTCTTCCACCAGTGAACTGACAACCAGTATGACAGAGCTTGATATTAAGTACCTCAGTCTAAAAATAAAAGAAAAAGAAAGAAAGAAAAATAGGTCTGATAGCGAAAACCACTTTGTAGCGGTATCAGAACCAAAAATAGTAAAAAGAGATGACGTATCTGAGGGTGAAAACCTCTTTGAGGCGCCTAAGGATGGGGTACTTAATAACTTGCCAAGTTATTTCCAGGATAGATCATCAGTATTGATTGAGCCAACAAAACCAGTTAATTTGAACACAGAAGAAACTCCTCAAATAGTTCATCTTGCTCAGTCTTTATCAGAAGAAGAAACCAAGGCATATATAAAATTCTTACAAAAGAAGAAAATTAATTTTGCATGGACCTATTTCGACATGCCAGGGCTTGACACAAATCTTATAATGCACCACTTATCCATAGCTCCAGGAGTCAAACCAGTGAAACAAAGACTCAGAAAAATGCATCCACATGTAGCTCTCCTTGTCAAAGAGGAATTAGAAAAACTTTTGAGAGCTAGATTCATCAGAGCCATTGATTATGCAGAATGGATCTCAAACATAGTACCAATTTCCAAACATGATGGGTCCATTCATGTATGCATAGATTTTAGAGATTTAAACAAAGCATGCCCAAAGGATGATTTTCCACTTCCAAACATTGACATGATAGTGGACATGACAGCAGGCTATGAAATATACTCTCTAATGGATGGTTTCTCAGGATATAATCAAATTAAAATAGCTCCCGAAGACCAAAAGAAAATAGTGTTCACATGTGCATGGGAAACCTATTGCTAGAACGTCATGCCATTTGGGTTAAAGAATGCAGGAGCAACATACCAATGAGCTATGACCACAATTTTTCATGATATGATGCATAAGAACATGAAAGATTATGTCGATGATACCTTGGCTAAATCAAGAAAAAGAGATGCACACCTTACTGATTTAGAAGTAATTCTAGATTGCATGGAACAGTTTCAACTCAGATTGAATCCAAAGAAGTGCGCATTTGGTGTCACCTCAGGAAAACTTTTAGGATTTATAATATCAGCAAAAGGTATAGAGGTTGATCCCGAAAAGGTCCAAGCAATTTTAGACATGCCACCTCCAAGAAACATTAGTCAGATGAGAAGTCTTCAAGGATGACTCCAGTCAATTAGGAGGTTTATCTCACAGCTGGCAGATAGAGCACAACCCTTTAATAAGATGCTGCATAAAGGTGCTTCTTGTGTATGGAATGAGGATTGCCAAAAGAGCCTTGATCAAATAAAACAGTATTTAGCTAATCCTCCAATTTTGATGCCGCCTATTCCTGGGCGACCATTGATTTTATACATTTCAGCAACAGAGTCTTCCTTGGGGGCATTGTTGGCTCAATTAGATGATACTGGGAAGGAACATGCCATATACTATATCAGCCATACTCTAGTCTCCTATGAGATCAATTACAATAACATTGAGAAGCCTTGTCTTGCAGTGGTGTTTGCTTCTCAAAAGTTGCGACACTATATGCTTGCTCATACCATACATTTGGTTGCAAAAATTGATCCTCTTAAGTACTTGCTTAGTAAGGCTACCCTCATGGGTAGACTTGCTAAATGGATGATGGTCTTAACTAAATTGGACATAGAGTACGTTGAAAGGAAAGCCATAAAAGGGCAAGCTATTGTTGACCAATTAGCTGATTTCCCAATTCAGGATAGTATGCTTGTTCAAGTGGAATTCCTAGATGAACACATCGTGTATATGACTACTCGCACTTGGAAAATGTTCTTTGATGGTTCCCACATGCAAAATGGATCAGGTGCTGGAGTATTATTTGTTTCTCCACATGGGTACAATATTCCAAAGTCTTACAAACTTTTATTCCCATGTACGAATAATATTGCAGAATATGAAGCTTTAACCAATGGCTTGAGAATGGCTCTAGAATGGAACATAAAAGAGTTACATGTCTTTGGGGATTCCCAGTTAATCATCAACCAAGTCAATGAGGAGTATCAAACCAAGGATGATAAATTGATACTGTACAAAAAGATGGTTGACTCATTGAAATGTTACTTTACCTTTGTGACATTTCAACAGATCCCTAGGACAGAGAACAAAGTTGTAGATGCCATGGCCAAATTAGCTTCACTTTTTCAGTTGGAGACACATGAATCAAGATTTGAATTCCTGGTGGAAGAGCTACACCATCCCATCTTTGACTCATTTGAAAGCCATGTCATTTGTACCATTGTCACACATGAGTCTTCCCGATATAGTGCTATCTATTCATATCTTCGTGATGGCATCATCCCCGACATATTCAACCGTTTTGAATGCCAAAACCTCATCCGTAACACCTCTCGCCACACCCTTATCTCTGGTGATTTATATAGGAGGGGTTTATATGGGACGCTCCTTAGGTGCTTGAAAAAGGAGGAATCCAACCAAGCGTTAGTTGACATCCACGAGGGCATTTGTGGTGGACATTCTAATGGTCTTGCCATGGCCTGAAGGTTGCTTAGGGTGGGATATTATTAGCCCACAATGCAGATAGACATAGTAGCCTTTGCTAAGTCATGTGAAAAATGTCAGAAACATGGAAACCTGGTTCATGCTCCAGGTAGGGAGCTGATCCCTTCTGTTTCTCATTGGCCATTTCAGTGCTGGGCCTTTGATCTAGTTGGATAGATTCATCCCAACTCATCGGTGGACATAAGTTCATTATTATTGCCACTGACTACTTCACAAAATGGGTGGAAGCTATGCCACTTTTTGTTGCTTCAGGGAAGACTATCTCTTTGTTCATCTTGAATCACATTATTTTCTGATTTGGAGTGCCTTCTGAGATTATCACTGATAACGGAGGTCAATTCAAGAATAAGGACCTAAAGAATTTATGCAAAAAGTTTAAAATCAAGCAACATTGGTCCTCCATCTATTTTCCACAGGGAAACGGATAGGTAGAAGCCTCTAATAAAACCATTCTTAAAATTCTTCATAGGACAGTGCACAAGAATGGTAGGGATTGGCACTTGCAAATCAATCCAGCACTATGGGCTTACAGAACAAGCATTCGCACACCTACAGGAGCCATGCATTTTGCCCTTACCTATGGCGTTGAAGCGGTATTACCTTTAGAAGTAGAGATCCCATCACTCAGAGTCTCACTCAAAGGATTGATAATAGATGAGGATTACCACGCCATGAGGTTACAGGAACTAGAACTTCTAGATGAGAAGCGTAAGGCTTCCTTTGATCATATGAGAGTGTATCAGAAGCATATGTCCAAGGCATTCAACAAGAAGGTTTGCCCTAGAGAATTTCAAATAGGTGATCTTGTTTTGCGAGAGAACCTTAAGAACCAACAGAACAGAGAACAAAAAGGTAAGTTTGAACCTAACTGGCTTGGACCATATGTCATCACAGCTACTTTTGGTACAGGTGCATATTTACTGTCAGATCCAGATGGAGAACAGCTCCCTAATCCCATCAACATTTTGCACTTCAAGAAGTTCTACTCTTAATGCCGATTTCTGTCTGGGGGCATCCTCTGTACATATTTATGGATCCTGAAAAATACCAAAAAAATTGATATATGATGCTGAAAAAATCTTAAAAAGTATAAAAAGTTTTGAAAAAATACAAAGAAATAAAAAAATGCAAAAAGTTCAAAAAAAAAATATAAAAAGTGCCTTGGTGAAAACCTAGAAATAGGCGCCTTGGTAGCAAAAATACAAAAAAAATGAAAAAAATGACAAAAAAAGAATCCAAGTGGTGAAAACCTAGAAACAGGCGCTACTTGAGGCCTTTGCACCCCTATTTGTTAGCATGCATCCTCGACACTTAGCCACTTTCCATCATGTCTTAACCTTATTTGACTTGATCTGGAATTGGTCTTTGTCTTTGTCTAGGGGGCATAACTGTTAGCATTGGTCTTTTAGGTGTGTTTGTCTCTTGGGGCATTTCACAACAGGTGTTTTTCAACAGCACCCCAAATAGTATTTTTCAACACTACCCTCGTGTCGAGTGTCTCTTAACACTTATCATATGTCTTTCCCAATAGTTCAAGTATGATGCGATATCTCTCACTACGCAGATGTGATACTCAAAGTTTGACTCTATGACCAACACACACGTACTTAAACAATCAACTCATTGAGATATGTTGACTTTATTTTTCTTTGTGTGTTGTCTATGAGGATTTCTTTGATGAGTGGTCTCTCCCTGAGAAGTTTTCAATGATGCATAGCTAGAAGACTGAGGGTATGAGAACATGTTTTCTTTCTTTATCTGCTTATGGGTATAGTTTTTTGATCCTAATTGTCATGAGCATTTATGCTGGTCCTACTTGACACTATGGATTGACAAGGTATTATCCTTGATTGTTTTATGCGAGTGCATGCTTCTAGTTATCCTAACTTTCATGTATCTTGATACCTGCATAATCTCGCCATATCAAACTTAGGTAATCTCACTGCATTAGTCATCTTGACCTCCATGTCTTTGATGCCTAGGTGAGATTCCCACATATTTATCTGATAGAGATCATATTCATATCCACATAGTTATGCTAGTGTGCATTGTATGATCTTACGACACTACCAATAACACTCGATGATGATAATTAGATGTCTATTAGCATTGTGACCTTGCAAGTCAACCACTTTCATAGTAGCTTGCATTTTTAGGGTAATGTTAGTCTAGTTTTGCATCTTGCATATGGAGAGAACTCTCCTTTTCATCTTACGTGGACCTATCAGCCAACTGTGCTCACCTTTCCTTCTTCTCGATCATGTTTTTCACTCCTTGTCTTTTTCATCTCGAACCTGTTCCTGTTCATCACAAGGGGTTAATCATATCATCATATCTATATCACAACTGTCATTTCCAGAAACATGAGTCTATATCATACACATGAGAATTAAACATACATCTATGAGAGAGAACATACATAAGCATGTACATAAGTATTTTTGAGCAAAATGACAAGACAATATACATAAACTGATACATCCATCACAAGAGAGACATAAACACATGATACAATCAAACATCCAGTAATCTCATATATACATCAATATCATGATACAATATATAATATGGGATCCCATAATCTGGATCAATGTCTCAAGATATGTCTAACCCTAAAACCTAAGACTAACTGCCACCCTCGTGTCCTGGTGTTGGTGGAGGTGGTGCTAGATTAGGAACTACATCTGATCTACCCACTATGGTAGAGTATGATGACACTCTCTGATCCTCTGGGACTACCTGAATGTAGAGGCCATAATAATATGCAGCTTGTGCTGCCTCTCTCTGTCTCTCTGCCAGGGCAACCTGTAGCTGCCTCTCCCGATGCTCTGTCTCTGCTCTCTGATCAATGAGCTACTGCTCTCTCACTACTATAGTAATCCTAAGCTACAATATCTCAGCCTCAAGAGCCTATATCCTCACTCTCAGATCATCTCCACCCATAGGCTGGTCCTGCTGTGCCTCTGCCTGCCGGCGAGCTGGTCTCGCCTCATCCTCAGGCGTCACTGATCTCTATCCCCGTGACCATTTTTGGCCACCTGATCTAGATCCCTCCCCTCTCTCCATCCTCCTCCATCTCCCCCTCCTGCCATCTCCTCCATCCCCTCCATCTCCTCCATCTCCTCCATCTCCCCCCTGTGTTTGTACCTATGCATCTGGTATCGTAAACTAAGAGAATGATGCCTTCCGCCACTCTACCCTTTATGCTGCATCGACCCCTGCATCTACCACATCTGGGTGATATTCCCAAAGCTCGCTCCTAATACCAGCTATCTCTGCAACTACCTAATGGTAGTTTAACATGGGTAGCCACCCATGTCCCTCCTCATCCCTGACTCGAGCGTATGTAGTGGTCTCTATCGAGACCCACTGCTACCTCCCAAACTGTCGCCATACCCGAGTGATGCCAAATCTCTCTACAATCTCTGGGTGTCGGCCTACTAATGGCCGAGGGCACAACATGTAACTCAGCTCCTCATTCGCATCACTCCACCCCTCCACATCCCTGTATGGCCTCCATGTGAAAGCTGCCATTTCATCCAGGATCCTTCGGTAGTATGTCACATCCCCACTATGAGCATGTGATATGAACCCCACATATCTATATATGTAGGGGTATCTCCTCTCCCTTGGCTAAACCCTCAGGCACGTCACCGCAATGTGCTCCCACGCCCACACCTGTGCTAGGATGGCACTGCATGCCCACGACCGGCTGTCCCTATACACGATCTCGTGTAGCTTGTGGTACATCTCCGCTAGTATGGCCAGACCCCATGCCATGCACCGAGGTCTACCTACCAAGTCCATCAGTAACCTGGCCCATCCAAGCAGGAATCCCTTTTGACTGCGATCAGTCATCAGGATATGTGAAATGATCGATGCCACAATACATGACACTAGGAAATCTCTACTGAAATCCTCTACTAACTGCTCCCAGCTGACATGCCGATCCAAGATAGTCACATCCTGGAACATCTCCTAGATCATTCATCGCCCTTCGGTCACATCTTGATCATAGTATACCTATGCCATCACATGAATCATGTTAGTTTTCATCATATGGAAATATTACACTTACACAATTTAAAAACATGATTATACTTACAGGCTCACCGTGACATGGCACTCATAGGATCTTGTACACATCCTCTAGCATGATGGATGCCTCACCTGTGGGAAGATGGAAGGTGTTGTGCTCGCTATGTCATCTCTCAGCCAGCGCAGTCAACAACCCATGGTCAGCTCTGATGTCTGAGAATCTCAGTAAATACCTGAATCCCATAGTCCTAATGTTAGCATTTCCTGGATCATCTAGATCTCAGACACACCTCAGCCCAGTCACCTTCAGCGCTCTCATGATCAGCACCAGAAAGACCTCCTGCAAGCCATTAAACCAAGCTAGTTGTTAGAACATATCATGATGGATGCCTAAAAATCAGTTTAACACATCTTTAAATACCTAATATTGTCTGGACCCATGTCATTTTTTGCTTACAAAAATTTGAAAATTCAGATTTTACACTTGGGCGATACTGCTTTTTTGGAGAAGTATCGTGTGATACTTCTCCCTATAGTGGTGTGATATACTTTGGGTCGTGTGATACTTCACCCGGTATCACATGATATTTTGCCCAATATTGTGCGATACTGGTGCCCATCCTCGCGCGATACTTTGGGGACCCACGAAGTATCGGGCAATATTTATCCCCAAAGGACATGATACTTCTGAAGTATCACGTGATATTTCACCTAACTTAAAATTTGAAATTTTAAAACTATACAAAACATGCTTAAAAGATATTAAATGACTAAAAAACAATGAGTTTTTTGAAAACATACTGGGGCAGGATAGTGCGGTGGTCGGTTGTGCAACCGGGTATGCTCGAATCGATGCTTGTGGATGGGAACTCCTGCTTGCTGGGCCATATTCTCTCTCTCAAGCTCTAAAAATTCTCAAATCACTATAAGACAAATGATTTTTGAAAATGACATTTTCACCCCTTTTATAGCATTTTGACTTTTGACCAATTTTCAAAACACCTCAGAATTGCGTGAAAATTGCACCCCTAGCTAATTTCGACATCCTGGATCCATTTTCAAACTTGAAATTGAAATATGAGGTCATCTTGATAGTCAAAATCATATTTCAATTTTCACCTTCTTCTGCGCAGTTGGCTAAATCTTTTGAGGCCTAATCCTTCGATCTTTGTTGGGGCATCGTCATTTCTTCATTTCTATGTCTTCCAAACTTCTAGTCTTTCATTCATCTTCATTCAATTCACTCCTTTCTCATGTTTGACTGCATCTTTCTCAGTCAGGCTGGGGCATGTTTTAATGGTTAACCTATTGACCTTTACATTCAATTATGATTTCATTCTGATTTGATCAAATCTTTATCAATTTGCTGTCTCTCCTCTACCCGATTTCGACTTCGATTCTGAGGGGGCAATATTTATGGGATCCTCATCCCCGATTCCTTGATTCTCTTGATTCAGACATATTTTATGAGCTTTTGCTCAAATTTGAGATCTTTATCTCTTACTTTGAATGTGATCCCGAATCGACCTCATGTTCAAAGGCCTTTGTCTATGTTTGTCCAGATGTGATCCTGAATCGACCTCACATCTGAGTTGTCTTGTGATCCCAAATCGATCTCACATTTCAATTCTTCTTTGACTACATGTGTTCCCAGATCGATCACACATTAGTCAAAGAGGGGCAAATGTATGCATCCTAAAATGGTCGCCTAGACTTTGGGCCCCATTTATTTGATTTATCAACCCTAAATCATTTTGATCAATAATCAATATTTTTAACATTATCAATTTCTTGATCAAGTCTTAATTTCGATCATATATTAGATTTTTATCCTATGGGCTAATCATTTATCCTAAGTCTTTATTTGATTAAAAGGAATACTTCCTCCCCTTTAGATTAAATAAAAAGCCCCACCTTTCCTCTTGTCTTAAGTTGCACAAATAAAACATTATTCCTATTTTACAAAAAGGAAAAAAGCACTTTTGTCTCACATGGACACAAAGTCAATTCCTATTGGAGGATGCTTGTGCACACGGATCGCTCCTTTTTTAAGCTCCACCGCTGATTAAGACTTTTGTCTCTTAATCTCAATGGTCCACTCCTTTGCATTTCTTATAAAAGGAAAGCTCTCTCTTTCATTTGCATCATCATGTTTTGAATACTAATCTTATGTTGTAGGAATTCTTGGAGACTTTTTGGAGCTTTTGGAAACCTTATTGTTCTTAGTCTTTCATTCTTGCATTTTAGCTTTCATGGCATCTAGTTTAGTTTCCTTTGATGCAATAGATTTAACTCACATAGCTTAATAGGAGGGATTTGTAAAACTTGTTCTTTCCATTTCATAGCTTAGTTGCATTGCATTTTCATTTTCATAGACTAGTTTGCATTGCATTTTCATAGTGATTCTTGAGGATATTGGCACTCTTGCCCTTGTCCTCATTTGAATCTCTCATTGTGTGGTTGACTAGCAAGGTCATAAGCTTGTAGCTCTAGCTGAGAGAAAACACATCATAGTCCCTTGCAACTCCATGCATAGAGAGCTATGAGCCACTTTGTGAGGCCTCATTCTTGAGCAACCTTGCATGTAATGGTTCATAGAAGTGCACCTTTTTAGTGTGTACAAATAGTAGTGCTGCGCAAGCATAAATTAGAAGTGCGCATAGATACTTGTTGCGCATGTGTTAGGAAAAGCTACGAAAATGGTCAATAAAAATGTGCATGTGTAAAACTGCGCAAATGCTGATAAATGTTGCGCAAATGTGGAAGAAGACTAAACATCGGTAAAAACCTATGCAAATGTGAAAGAAAGTCACGCATGCATGTTTCAATGCTACACATATGTTTTAGGTGGTAGAAGTTGGTCATAATAGATAATCAATTAGGTCAAACTTAATGTCGATAAGTTGATTTGATCTGTCAGCAGTTGAGTGTGATCGATTTGATCAAGATTGGCAACATTGTAGCATGTTCGCTAGTTAGCCAATCCGAAATAGATAATTGATAGAATAATCTGTTGAAACACGTGATAAACATGTTTGAAATTGATATGATAGGATAGATAGATGGATAGATCAGTTTATCAAAATTTGATAGGTTGTTTGTTGTTGACTTGAATAGGAGGATATCAGAGATGTTCTGATGTCACGGGAGAGATATCCCGTCACATAGAACCTGAGACCAGCATTATCAGAGATAGAGAGACTGGTGATAGGAGCATCAAGACTGTACCATGTGATTTACACGCCCAAGATTTAGGAAAATCTGAGCATGATGACCACATTAGCTGAGAGATGGCACTCAGAGATGAGTACTTTCCATCTTCCGACAGGGGAGATGACAGTGACACTAGAGGATGTGTATTGCATCCTCCGGCTTCCCATCACAGGAGAGTTAGTGCAGTATGATCGACACGGCAGAGTCACAGAGTGCAGAGCCATCTTTGGGGATGATGACATAGAGGATGGGGAGATTAGCTGGGAGGATATGGTTGACATGTATGACCCTCTTCCAATAGTTCTAGCAGGCGCAATTGGGGGATTCATATACCCTGATCGGAGGTCACATAGATTTGCAGTTGGGTGGGGCCATACATTATAGTGGGTGATGGAGGGGACCTGATTTGCTTGGGGGGGGTGTTTATTACCACACCTATACCATGATTTACATCAGGTGGTGTACCACGGGAGTGCATCTCTATCAGCAGGGGTGACACTGCTCCATGTTTGGGCATGGGAACTTATTGTAGTGACCAGGCCACTGACGATTTGATTCCGGGGTGCAGGGAAGCCCTATATTTATTTGTACTCCTTAGTTTTGTCTTAGGCAAAACTGGGACATTTAGAGTTTTGGCGCTACACTTTTGAAACACTAGACACAGTGACATGGAGACCCTACTTAGGGTGCGAGCCATGGGATGATGAGCGGCAACTTGGTTTTTATTTTGAAGTGTGATGACTGATAGGGCAGATGCCCTTTATTATTGAGAGACAGCTAGTTAGCTGGGTTCTGCAATAGTTTGACAAGATACAGGGTATGCCCCAGGGAGTGACCAAGTTTGCACGAACACATCAGGAGAGACGGGATTGGGGGCCCATGGCATCATTTGATGTTGCATGACAGGAGTTTTTGAATGCACCATACCAGGCATGGTCCATGAGACAGATAGTGGTTGACCTTGGGATGACTGCTGATTTAGAGCAGTTTTTGAGAGATCATCTGATTCCATAGATTATAGATCCAGTAGCGAGACCTCTAGAGAGAGATCCAGCAAACAGACACCTGGGGAGGCGACGAGGTTGAGATAGGAGAGGATGAGGGAGAGGAGGTGGAGGTGGAGATGGAGGTGGTGGAGATGGTGGCAGAGATGGAGGTGGTGGAGATGGAGGGAGAGTTGGTCCACGGATGAGGGGAGGTGGAGTGAGGTAGAGGGGATAGGGATGGAGATAGCCTCTAGCACAACTAGCATAGCCAGCTACAGGAGTGCCATTACAGGTACCAGTCACACAGGTATAGAGACTAGTGGTTGTAGTATAGATACTAGTTGCTGTAATATAGGCACAGGCACAGGGGTAGGCACAGGATGAGGTAGACATTCTATTGGCCCAGGTTGATGTGGTACAGGGTGGCAGATAGGATGAGCTAGATGTGGAGATGCTAGATATACAGGCACAGAATGAGTAGGCAGAGATGGACATCGGGGAACAGGATCCCTATTTACATAGAGATGCTGTGGAGGAGGAGCTTGATATTGATGCACTGCTAGTCCGACTAGCAATTATCTAGGTAGAGGTAGATCAGGTTCCAGGTCTAGAGAGACAGATTGAGAGGATGGGCAGATAGATGGACGTGCTGCAGGCAGAGAGAGATTCAGCTGTTGAGAGACTCAGGGAGTGAGAGATGTTGCTAGATGAGTTACAGAAGACTAAGGACCTAGGTCCTCATGGGGATATCATGAGAGCCATGATACATGCTGGAAGGAGATATCCTACTGGCAAGAGGCATACAGATAGGCAGTCTTGAGAGATCAGTGGATCGAGAGCTATAGAGAGAGCTCAGTTGGCATCAAATCAGTAGCATTTGAGTGACAGGCACCAGCTGGCAGTGGAGGGGTATCATCACATCCTCCCAGAGCACCAATAGGTTCAAAAGGTTAGGGTGGATCCTCAGCATCAAGGAGTGCAGCAGCACAGGGCCACATTGCATCCTGTAGACAGCGACAAACAGAGTCTGGAGGCAGTGGTTCATAGATTGTGAGAGATCATTGTATACACTATTGTATCATTATGATTCATTGTATCATTATATTTTGACTTGACAGACACTGACTATGGACACATTGTTATTGATTTATATCATTGGACATTCAGATATTTTTGTTGTTTTATGAATTGTATGTGATGCAGTTCTATCATGATTTACTTTGATGATTTATATACATGTGTGTACTGACATATGCAGGATGTGATGATGTACTTTCAGATGCATAAAATGTATAGCTTAGAATGCAAAATGATTTATATTCATGTTTTAATATTGTTGATGCTTAATGGTTAATAATCATATGATGGTGACATAAATGCATGTCTTAAATAAATTTATTAATGCTATGTGATTATCAATGCAATATTTGTGATGAACAATGTGGATAATGAATAATAAATGAATGATCTAATGCAAATGATATCTAATGTAATAAATGATAATGTATCTAAGATGATTAAATGTAATAAATGATAACATGATAAAAGAAAATGAGATGAAATGATAGTTATGACCAAATTATATATAAATGAACACCCCTAATGAAGATAACATATGTCTCTAAATGATTAAGTGCAAAATGTGAAATGCAAAAAGTCATAATACGTTTGGTTGTCCAAATGTCCTCAACTTAAATAACAATGTATCTGACACAAGAAGAATAGACTAAGAAAATAGATAACCTAATAAGAAAGGTAACCTATAAATCTCTATAAAAGGAGCACTGATATGCAAATCTAGGAGATGGTATAATGCAATGCAAAATGAAATATGAAATGAGTATCTCCACAACTTCATGTAACATCTTAGAACTTCATAATAACTGGAATTTGATTGTCATCATTGAGCTCGTTATGTTGCAAGAAAATGCAAGCATCATGGTATAATTAAACCAGGATGACCTGAGCACTTTTTGCATGGAGTTTAATATTGCAAACTTGACAAGCATCTAGGTATAATTGAACCGAGATGACCTGAGTTTCATTTGCATAATAGACAAGGAATATTCCCCCCCTCCATTGGGGAACAAATATTTGGAGTCGAGGTATGCGATGGCGTATCACCATAAATAGCATTTAATACACTAAATGGATGAAGGCACTTATACACAGACACCCCAAATTATTTGGTCCTTCGATTTTATCAAAAAATACCCCACAAACAGAAATCAAAGAAAAAATCATGCCCCATCCTGACTATTCTAATCAAATGACATATGGGAGTTTCAAACTCATGTCAAAAGATATCCCGGAATAGCATAGGAAACATGATAACAATGAAATCCAGATATGAATACATAATCTACAACAAACCATTCTAACATGGCTGTCATGAATATACATTTCTTTTGCCAAAAAGATTGATTTAGGACATGTTGATTAATTCAAGTGATGATGTATAGTCAAGATGTATAGATAAGCAGTCACAATTTGAAAGATAGATCATAGATTATGATTCAGCATGAAGATACCATTGTGAAAGAACATTTGATTGCGTTTTGCTTGGTGAAGATACCATTGTGAAGTAACTCCCTTATGTCCTCTAAGAGTCACAACTATCATAGATTCACTTCCCAAACTAGGTCAACGACATGCCCCCAGCTAGGTGATTGACTGACTTATTATGGATGAAGAAAGACACAACAAGACTAGGATGAAGACCATGACAAAAAGATCAAGCTATGATGGGATTTTATTATGGATAAGTACAAGGAATGGTGCATGAACTGGCCATTGTATTATGATATATACATGGTGGGGATGAGGACTGACTAACCATTTTATTATGGATATATACAATGAACAGACACATGAGAAGAATCCTAATAGATAGAGGAGCTAACTTGTCACATATAGCGCCTGTTTCCAGGTTTTCACCATATGCTTTTATTGCAGTTTTTCTTTTGATTTTATGATTTTTTTAAATTTTTTTAAATTTTTTTATAGAATATATATATACAGCCTATATACATGCCCCTTGCATTGAGATTTCAAGGATAAAACTTCTTGAGATGGATACTGTTAAGAGGCTCATCCAAGGGATCCCCTTCAGGTGTAGATAATTGATAAGCTCCAGAACCATAGACTGCTATGATCACAAAAGGTCCTAACCAATTAGGTTTGAACTTACCCTTCTTTTCACAATGTTGTTGATTCTTTGGATTTTCTTGAAGGACTAAGTCACCCAACTGAAAGTCTCTGATCTTTACCTTGTTATTGTACTGATAGGATAGATGTTGCTGATAAACTTTCAAATGATCATAGGCGCACTGACGACATTCATCTAGGAGTTCCAATTCAGTCAAGCATGCAACTCTATACTCTTCATCAAGAATTAAATCTTTAAGAGTAACACGAAGTGAAGTCAACTCAACCTCGAGGGGCAGGACTGCTTCAGATACATAGACAAGGGAGTATGGAGTGGCTCTAGTAAGAGTACGGATGGAGGTGCGGTAAGCCCATAAGGCAGGATTAAGTTGAAGATGCCAATCATGGCCAGCGTCATTGACAGTCTTTTGTAAGATTTTAACAATTGTTTTGTTTGACGCCTTAGCTTGGCCATTTCCTTGGGGATAGTAGATGGTGGAATAGTTGTGGGTGATGTGGAATTTGGTGCACAATTCATCCATGTCCTAATTTTGGAACTATTTCCCATGATCAGTAATGAGATACATAGGTATACCATATCTGCAGATGATATAGTTTAAGATAAACATGGATATTTGTTTCCCTGTGGTGGTAATCAATGGAACGACCTCAATCCATTTAGTGAAGTATTCTGTGGCAGTGAGGATTCATTTGTGACCATTGGAAGATGGAGGATTGATAGTACCCATGAGGTTGAGTCCCCACCGACTGAATGGAAAAGTAGTTGTAAAAGGATGTAACTCTTGTGCTGGAGCATGGATAAGGTTTCTATGTATCTGACATTTCTTGCATGCCCTAGCAAAATGAAAGGAATCTACTTCCATGGTAGGCCAATAATAACCCATACACATGAGTTTCTTAGCCAAAGAGGGACCACTCAAATGTGTCCCACAAATACCTTCATGTACATCTCGTAAGGAAAGTTGAGCTTCATCATGTTCGAGACATCGTAAGAGAGTACCGTCAAAACCTCACCGATAAAGGGTGTCGGATATTAAAATATAGTGAGAGGTTTGGGGGAGAAAAGTTCATTTTTGATTGCGGGATAGGTCGGGAGGTAAAGTGTTATCTTTGAGGTAAGAATAGATCTTTCCATAGGTTGGGGAGTCATGTCCAATTAGATGACATATAATACTCGTATCAGGGTCATCATATGTAGGACAAGTCAAGGATTCCACCAAGAACTCAAAACGGGCCTTGGTATCTTCTATATCAAATAGAGAAGCAATCGTTGACATGGCATCAGCAGCCTTGCTTTCATGCCGAGGAATCTGCTCAAAAGTGATGACAGAGAAATACTATTTAAAGTCATCCACCATACGTTTATATGGCAATAACTTATCATCTTTGGTCTGGTAATCATCATTCACCTGGTTAACAATCAGCTGAGAATCTCTGTAGACATTTATTTCAGATACATTCCATTGTAAAGCCATTTTTAACCCAATCAGCAAAGCCTCATATTCTGCCACATTATTAGTGCAAGGAAATAACAACTTGAAAGATTTCAGAATAGTGTATCCTTGTGGCATGATAAAAAGTATACTAGCTCCTGAACCCTATTGAGTGTATGAGCCATCAAAGTATAATTTCCATGTTTGTGTAGACAAAGCTAAGATATGAGCATCAGGAAACTCGGTGTGTATAGGGTGGTCATCCATTAATGGAGCATCAGCTAGTTGATCTGTGATCACTTAACCTTTGATAGCCTTCCTATCTACATATTCAATATCAAACTCACTAAGTAGCATGACCCACTTAGCCAACCTGCCTATCAATGTAGTCTTGCTTAACAAATACTTTAAAGGATCAATCTTTGCAATAAGCTGAGTAGAATGTGACAACATGGAATGTCACCACTTTTGTGAAGCAAAGATGACATCCAGACATGCTCTTTCAATAGGGGAATAGTTTAACTCATATCCCACTAGAGTGCAACTGATGTAGTAGATGGATTTTTTTTTCCTTCATGATCTTGCTGAGCGAGAAGAGCACCTAGTGAGGCTGTCGTGGCTGAAATGTAGAGCAAGAGTGGCTTGCCTAGAATTGGTGACATCAGAGTTGGAGGATTTGCTAGATACTGCTTGATTTTATTGAAAGCTTCCTCACACTTATCATCCCATTGGAATAAGATATTTTTGTGCAGTAAATGTTGAAAGGGATGACTGCAATCTACTAGTTGAGAAACAAATCTTCGGATGGATGATAGACGCCCCTGTAAAGATCTTAGCTGACTGATGTTAGTGGGGGAAGCCATCTCCAATATTTCTTTAACCTTTTCTAGATCTACTTTGATTCCTTTAGCTGAGACAATGTACCTTAACAGTTTGCCAGATGTGACCCTGAATGCACATTTCTTTGGATTGAGTCGAATCTAATATTTTTCCATCCGGGTGAATATTTTATCTAACACTCTCAAATGACTAGCTTTGTCTTTGGATTTTGCTAAAATGTCATCAACATAATCTTCCATGATGGTATGCATCATGTCATGGAAGATCGTGGTCATGGCTCTTTGGTAAGTTGCTCCAACATTTTTGAGGCCAAAAGGCATTACATTCCAGCAATATGTACCCCACGGACAAGTAAAAGCAGTTTTTTCCTGATCTTCTAGCGCAATCTTGATTTGGTTATAGCCAAAAAATCCATCCATTAATGATAACATCTCATGCCCAACTGTTAGGTCAACAATCATATTAATATTTGGCAAAGGGAAGTCAACTTTAGGACAAGATTTATTTAGATCTCAAAAATCAATACAAATCCTGATAGACTTGTCTGGTTTTGAAACCGGAACAATATTTGAAATACACTCAGCATAGTCAATAGCCCGAATGAATCCAACATCTAGGAGCTTCTTCAATTCTACTTTCACCATTAGAGCAATGTGAGGATGCATTTTGTGGAGCTTCTGCTTAACTGGTTTTACACCTGGTTTGATAAATAAATGATGCATAATGAGATTGGGGTCCAAACCAGGCATATTAGCATAGGACCAAGCAAAGTTGATTTGTCACTCTCTATCTCTGATTCTGTCAAGGATGCTACTACTTTCAGGATGCGAGGAGACTCCTCTGTTCCAATGCTAAGTGGTACTGTTGGTTCTATAAGAATGACAGATTGCTCTCAATTAAGATAGTTGGGAAGAGTGTCAATCCTTCCATCGTCAGGCACCTCAGAGAGGTTTTCACCTTTAGATGTATCTTTTCTTTTTACTATTTTTGGATCTAATACTACCACTAAGTGGTTTTCACCATTAGATCTGCTGATTATTTTTATATTTTTATGACTGAAAGGGTTGGCACTCTCTCCAAAATATGACATGTCATTGAGTTCTATCAAAAATCTTGACTTGTGATCCCCTGGTGGTAAATGATCCCTGATACCAAGATAGTCAATGATCGCGTCATCATTATGGAAGGCATCAAGTTCTGGGTGATTGGGAGAATCCCAATCAATAAGGTCAAGATGGACAAGGGGCATTGGATCATTTGGGTTGGTTTCAAAAGCAGAGATGGTATTGATGGAAAAGTTGTCAAGGTTTATGATAGTATCAGTGAGGTCTATTTCCATACTCTCATCCAAATTATCTGTCACAAGATAACGCTCACTTCACTCATGATCAACATGAGTAGTATTATGTGGGACCAATCCTAGTGATGCACTCATTGAACTCTCACCCTCATGGTAATCGTTACTATATTGATGGACAAAATTGACTCCTATTTCTTCAGTACCATCAGATAAGGAATTGCATTCATAATCATTAGAATCAGAATCATCATTATCTTCAAGTCTATCAATGATTCTTTGAGCTATCCTTTATTTTTTTGGATCTACATACATACCATGCTTTCTAAATTGTAAGGCAGGAGCTTTAGATGTCTCATGAAAAGGTGGTATTTTTGCTTTTCCTTTTGTTTCTTGTGGTCCTTCTCCTTTATATCCTAATCCTGTAGTGTCTCTTTGATAATTGGGATTTTGCAAAATTGGTTTTATAACACCTTCTCTTTGTAACCCTAGAGGTCCAGCACCTTGATATCCCATCTTTTGTAGCAAAGTATACCCTTTTCCATAGACATCAGGTGATATACAATCATGTTTAATATCCTCTTCAATCTTCTATGTCTTAAGCCAATAATTTGCATTACGCTCAGCTGCCTCATTGGATATTGTCCCCCCACTTATAAATGTGTTATAAACAAGTGTGGAAGGGGGTTCTGATTGTTGTTTAGTGATCAAAGACCTACCATATGATTTAGGAGATAAAGGTAACTCAGTGATACAAAGAGCTTGACCTAAAGTATATTCTCCCATACTTCTTTCTTTGATATCTATCTTGATCCCATCTGATTTAGAAGTTGATGCTATATTACTAGGGTCACGAGGTGTAGTTGCAGAAGATCCAGTACGATTATTGGGAATTAAAGAATCAAAAATTTTCACATTGCTACAATATTGAAAAGGATTGGAATCTCCTTTGATAGTGATCTCCTGACCATTGTGAGGGAATTTTATACATTGATGATAAGTTGATGGCACTGCTTGCATGGAATGAATCCATGGTCTTCCCAAAAGAATATTATAAGCAAGATCCATGTCCAGGACTTAACAAGATACATCTTTGACAATAGGATTGATTCTAATTGGAAGAACAATGGACCCCTTGGATGATCGCTCTTCCTCATCATAGGCTTTTATTGTGATTTTCATTTTTGGATCAATGGCATTCTCAGAAAATCCCAATGCAAGGACCAACTTTAACGTGCAAATATTCAAGCCTGCTCCCCCATCTATTAATACTCTTTTAATCTTGTTATTTTGGACAAGGACTTCAATATGTAAAGGAGCATTATGAGGTTGGGTAATGGATAAATCATCATTTTCAGTAAAGGAAAAAGAGTGTGGGGTTGTCAAATGACCCACCGTAGCTTGAAATTGATCAGGATCTAGAGTTGTTGGAACCTAGGTCTCTAAGAGAGCTTTTCAAGGATATGTTTGTGAGATGGAGAAAGATGCAAAAGCTCTAAGATGGATATCTGGGCTGGTGTCTTTTTGAGCTGTTCCAAAAGATTGTACTAGTTGGAAGTATTGGGTATGGACTTTGGAACATAAACAGACTTGTTGTGAGTAGTGCTTGGTTTAGACTGGACTCCTTGGAGAGTAACCTTGGCTTGAGCACGAGTAGTAGCATGGATTGGTTGACTCTCTGATTTTCCTTTTATGGTAATGACATTGGCATAATATGTAGAAGGATGATGATCAGAAATGTTACCAACATATCTATAGGGTGTGTTATTATAATTGGCTTGGTTGTCACCCTTATTGTTGGAAGAACCTCCTTTTTCATGCTTAGGAAGTGGATCTTTGAAGGCTGTATGTGATTCATTCGAGACATGTCCATCAACACTAATTTCACCGCTTTTGATTAAATCTTGGATCACATTTTTAAGCCTTTGACATTCATTAGTTATATGTCCTTTTCCTTTGTGGAATTCACAATAATCATTTCCATTCCACCAAGAAGGCTTCACTCTAGGTTCATAATCTTTTGGTTCAGGAAGTGTGATGAGTTTCTTGGCGATTAACTTCCGTAATGCTAATTCGAGAGATTCCCCTAAAGGAGTAAAGTTTCTTCGAGGTGAGATAAAAGGCAATCTTGGTTTAGGTGAATCTTTGGTGGTATTTTGACTTGCCGACTGATTGTTGTATGTAGCTTGAGTAGCGTTGGTCATACTTGTGAGATTTAGGAGAGGTTTTGTCAGTTGGACATTATGATTATCAACAATTCTGTCATTGACAATGTTTTTGTTTTTATTCCAATATTTTGATTTGTCATTGTTGGAATTGGAGTTTGAGGATCCAGCACTGTCTTTGGAATAAAGTTTTATCTCACCTTTTTGGACCATGGCTTCCTCAATCTTGATACCATTTTCTATGAGTTTATTGAAATTTGGTGGACATTGCAATTGTAACCTATAACTCATTTCTGGTGTAAGGTTATGCACAAAAATATCCATCTTTTCTTGTTCAGGAATCGTTCGTGGATATTTAGAAAACAATTGATGCCATCTTTGCAAAAAAGTAAGGAAAGGTTCTCCATTCTTTTGATGTGCATTGCAAAGATCAAGTATAGTGACCTCATGTTTGATGTTATATGAATAATGAGTCACAAATTTGTCAAGAAGCTCATTGAAAGATTTGATGCCGGGGGGAAGTTTGGAGAACCATTCCATGGCTTGACCTCCTAAACTTCATGGAAATAGTCACATAAGATAAGTGTCATTGTGAGCGACTTCAATACAAGTAGCACAAAACTCACGAATATGGTCTTGTGGATCTGAATTCCTTTTGTATTTGTCAAATTTTGGTACCTCAAAATGAGGAGGGAATGGAATCATTGCTAAATTCTTATCAAAAGGATAAGGACATATATCATCCAAGGAATACTTCTTAGTTGATGATCCAGTTTGGATATCATGAATTTGTTGTTGAAGCATCTGGATTTGTTGTAGGACGAGATCCAAAAATAATGTGTTTCCTTGAGGGTTTTGGGAAACATTATACTGTTGAGTATGTTGAGGATCATTGGATTGCTGATTATTTTGAAAAACATTTTGTTGTTGATCACTATGGGATGCATTGGATTGTTGATTGATTTGAGAAGCATTGGATTGTTGATTGATTTCTTTTGCTCCATGAGGATCTTGAGAACCTTTAAGGATATCTTGATTTTTTGTAGGAGTTGGTTCTCTAAGATTGGTAACATCAAAATCACTTGATAACTTAGCTCCTTGTTGAGCAAGCATGAGGAAATACATCTCTTTATCCAAGCGTATGAGTCATTCCATGACTTGTAAAAATTTAGGATCTTGTGCAGCATCTGTAAGTTCCTCATCAGTAGGTTCATCATCAAATGTGAGAGGATTAGTTTTCTTAGGAGGCTGTTTGGGCCAAGGATTCTCATCATTGCTGTTATTGCCTTCCATTGTGTCTAGGGATTTTGGATTAATAGGTTGTTTGAGTTTTTGAGATTGAGTTTGAACCATAAAACAGATGAAATTGATTGCGGAAAAGAAAGATTTTTGATAAAAAGATATGGAGAATGATTGGTAGAAAAGATATGATAAGTATTGAAAATTGGGGTCAAGAAACAATAATCTAAGTAAGCTTGATGGTTAAGGATGATATATCCTGATATGATAAGCTCACCAAGATCAAAGTCTCATAGATAAGGTAAATCTTCAACACCACACTGAAAATCTTAAGATTGGAAGAAAGTGACTTGTTGATTCTTGAGAAGAGAATGATGATGGAAAATGATGAAAGTGGTCAAATTAGAAATCAGAGGTCTATGTAACTCAACTATTTTTTTTAGAATCTTACTAAAGATGAAAATGGGTATCTGAAAAAGTGATTTTGAAATTCCAAAAGCCTGTGGGAATGCTCTTTGTTGTAAATGCGCAACAACAAATGAATAGGACAGTGTGATATCTGCGCAGTAAAATGAAACAAATGCACAAGAAATTTTGACAGATGCACACTGATAAATGTAAATGCGCAGTGTCCTGAGTCTTATGCGTAGAAATTTTGGATGTATGCACAGGTTGTCAAATTTTTGATGATTTTGCTATTTTGATGATGGGGAATTTTTTTTGTTTTTGTTTTTCTGATGTTTTCTGGTTTTTGGCAAAGTAAAAATGCATAAACACACACACGCAAGACAAAGATGATTTTAATCTAATTTAATCTAGTATGAATGCACAAACATGCTTACAATCCTAAGGTTGGCAAGGATGATATCTGCTGAATCCCCACTAGGATAATAAAATCTAGCCACGCAAATCCATAGCGGATAGCCTAGGAACTTGGAGGCACGGGCTCCTCCTTACAGTGCACTCACTTCTTAGGCACACCAAGTTCCTAATTCAATGGGTCATTACTTCCCAAAGAACTGCTATCTCTACTATGAACCATGAGTAATGTGGGGTGTCTTCACGAGCTTGGGTGACTCCTTGAGCCAGTAGATAGAAGGTTTTTGGCCACTAAACAAAAGTTGTTAATAAGGACATCCGTTCAGGTGGTTGTGATCAAGTCATTTTCCCAATTAAGGGGGCTCTCCCAATCCTTTCAAAGCAAGGCTTTCACCTCTACTAAGTAGGACTTTAACGCACCACTAGGGTACTGGAGGAGATTTTGGTTGCCACAATGAATTCACACCTGTCTAATGTGAGACTAATCTAACTAGCATTTTTTATATACTGGTTTGGAAGGGCTTGGCCTTAGCCTGTTACCGGTTGGGTCGTTCCTTGGGGTGAGTACCTCTTTTCCCACCAAAGACCGCCCTCTAAAAATTATAACAATTTCTCTTACAGCCAAGGTCCACAAATGGCGAGGGGAGAGGATACATTGTTATAATTTTGGGATTACAATTATGCTATTAAGCAAAACACAACAGACACTTGAATCTAGGCTAAGGAAAACACACAAAGCAAAAACATGTCGTATTTTAAGCCCAAACGAGATTATAGTCTATTTTGCAAACCCCTTGGCAATCTGCAAATCAAATTGTTAGAAAAATGTTTTTAGCAATGGGGTCTTCAAAAATTACATCCTGCAAAATAGCCTAAAAATACTACCAGAATGAACAAACACTCGTCAAAATGTTAGCTAAAAATAAATCTAACAAAAAATTGAATTTTCCTACAGGAACTGATAAATGCGCAGAACAGTTTGATATATGCGTAGTAATTATTGATGTATGCGCAGTAATTATGTATGCACAAAATAGTTTAATGAATGCGCAGCCTGGTGGAATGTATGCGCAGTTACTATGGATGCACAACGAAAATGGATAAATGCGCAGGAACAACGGACAAATGTGCAGCAATTATAACAAAGAGGAAAACAAATGAAAATTTTATGCCAGAGAATGGATGCACAGGAATCATGGACGAATGCGCAGAAATAACCTGTAGAAAAACCTGCACACGGAAAACTAAAAATTGAAACTAAAAATTGGGCCCTCCTTCTAGGGCCAAAAAATGTATGAAAATTAGTTGGATACTATTCTAAATGATGAATTAACTGATAAAAGATTAATAAATCTATCTAATAAGCAAACTACAATGAAGAATGCAATAACAAATGAAACCAAATTAACAATTTACCTTCACCTAGAAATGCAACTTGTCTCCATTGTCCTCCTAGCTTTGATTTCTTGAAGATGTTGAGCTCTCAGATTTCCAAATGAAGCTCTTTCCCAAGATGATTCCAAAGTGTGGAGATTGAATGAAATGAGTGCACAACTAAAACTTTATTATGCAAATATGGTGGATGAAATGCAAATGATGGGATGATAATATGGATGCTTGGTTGCTTGATTGCTTGGATGCTTGATTGCTTGAATGCTTGATTGCTTGAATGCTTGGATGCTTGGATGCTTGAAAGCTTATTCTCAAAAATACCTATTAGCTTTCAAATGGAAAATGAGGCTCCTTTTATAGAGTTTTGGAGGATCTAGGCCCAGGTGGCAGAATCCTACGGTGGAGAATGAAAGGTGGAAGATCCTAGGGCTAGAATTGACTTGGTTAAAGGAGTTGAGAGAAAGGGGGATGTAGTTGGAATGTGAGAGAAAGAATAGGGATGATGTTCCTCTCACATTGACATGGAGGAGAAGAAGGTGGAAGGGAAAGACACATGTCAAGTGTCTCACAAAGACCAAAGAGAGAAAGAGGGAAAGACCTTTTCCTCATGAGGACTCTTTGCACAAGTGTCCTATGACTCACTCTTGACCCTTAGAGGTGGCTTGAGAAGCCCCTTAGGAATATGGAATGTCTCTTGACTTGGTTGTTGAGAGGACATGTGGTCATAAGACCAAGTCCTATGAGGTCACATAGCCCTTAAGAATAGGACATGTGTGGGTGAGGATAAATATGAATAAATAATTAATAATAATTATTTATCTTAGCCAAGGTGATGTGTCAGGTGACTAGGTGGATGAAGTGGACTAGGGGATTTAGTCATATTTAGGTGATTGTGTATTTAATTAAATCACTTTAATAGACTATTTAGAAGACTTAGGATATAGAATTAGACCATAGTGAATTTATTAAATAAATTGAATAATTTACTTAATAAATAGAAGAAATAATTATTAATTAAATAATAAAATATTTAATTAATTTGTCAAGTCAATAGTAATTAAATAATAAATTTTTAATTAATTAATGAAGCCATTTTTAGGTGTATACAATAGGGAAGTGTTGTGATCTTATATCCAAGATCACATGTCATAATAATTCATATTGGCTGAGTTACAAAAGATTTAGTGAAGATTGGTTACTGGACTATGATAGTGGAAGTTGACAGAGTAAGTCTCTGTGCTTTGAGTATATCTTACAAGTGATGTGGATTCGGTACATGCAAGCTTACAGAATGACATATAGCATACAGAGGAATGTTTGTTGATCTTATAAAGTTGTAGAAAGTAGGATGTCGTCAGCTATGGCATGTGTTTTGGAGGAAACCTATTTGGGGCCAACTTCAAAATTGATGTGTGTATTATGAATAGCAAGCATGAATTACAGATGTCAGACCTTAATTGATGAAATGTAATTGTCGTATACTTGTTATAGATACTGTGTGTATCTTAGCAAGGGGTTATGTAATTATTTGTATAATTGAGAAAGCCTAATTGGTCGATCTGATCATTTAGTTGTAATAAGGTATATATGTAAGATCTTTTCTTTTGAAAAGGTATGTAGCATGGATAGAATATAAAAGAGGATTGTGGAAGCTATGAACTTGTATCTACTAGATGTAGAGAAGAGGTTAGTATATACTTCATTGGAACTAACCAAGAAAAGACAGTTGCTATCAGACAGTTCACAAGGATTGTGTATTTCCTTACATACACTTGTGTTGTGAACAATGAGTTCTAAAGGTGGACATAACCTTCTTTGGGTAGTGAGCCTACTTTTTTCTTTGACTCCTAATAGGGTTTGTCCTTTAACAAGGACTATGTACTGTAATCTTTTAATAAGCTCCTAACAGGGCTAAACCTTTTAACAGGGATACAATACCCTCAGTACATTATTTGTGGGTGCTAATTCCCATTGGGGTTTTACCTTTAATAGGGTTTCCTTAACAAAAAATATTGTGTTATTGTGTTGGCATTTACTGTGTTCATTTGATTGTATAACCACTATTCAAAGTTTAAAGTTTAATAATATGTCATACAAATACCCCCCCTCTCAGTTGTATTGGTGGACTGTTATTCATAACAATTGGTATCAGAGCCACTGGTCTTTAGAGAGAAAGGTTAAGAACTCAAGGTGATCTTGGAAATGGCATTCTATAGGAAGGATAGTCCAAAATTTGACCCTAAAAACCTTGACAGTTGGAAGAACAAGATGAGAACCCATTTGCTATGTTTGGGTATCGAATATTGTATTATCACAAAGAATGAGGTAACCATGAAGGTTAAGGATGAATTGGATAAAGATATTGATGAATAAAAAAAGACATTTTCATATAACATGGTCGTAAGGGAAGCACTGATCAATGCACTCTCTAAAGGAGAATTTACTCAGGTAAAAGATCTTGATCCAACACAAAAATATAGGCAAGATTAGAAGCACTGTATGAAGGAGACAAGTTTACTAAGAAAGAAAAATTATAGAATTGGAAAACAAGGATGGAGAAGTTGCAAATGAAAGATGATGAAAACATTAGGGCTTATGTACAAAGAGTCATAGAGGTTGTGATTGGAATCAGAAATTCCAGAGGCACTTATGAAGATGAAGAAGTCATTGCAAAGATCCTCAGATCATTGACACTTGTTTACAAGACCAAAGTTCAGGCTATAGAAGAGATTATATCTTTGACTACAAACTTTATCATAGAAATCTTGATTGAAAAGATAACTACCTTTAAAGCTCTGGAGAAATGGGAGATTCTTTACCTAAAGTTGAAACAAAATTTAAGGCATCTACACACAAAAAGAAATTATCTAGAATTGCAAGCACCAGTAGTGATAATATAAAAGAAGAGCTTGGTCAGTATGCTGACGAATGGGAATACATACAATAAGAAGAAAGAAAGCTAGATGAACTTGTTGCCCTGATCGCTAGAAGAGAAAAGAGAGGTAAGGGTAAATTTGAAGGAAAGATACCTTTGAAATGTTTTTTATGCAATACGATAGGTCACTTTGCATCTAGATGTCCTACAAGAGTTCGTAAACACAAACCTAAGCTTCTCAAACATAAGTTTTCAAAAGAAAAGGAATGTTATTATGCTAGTGAAGGTATTTTTGATGATGATTTTGATGATGATGAGATTGGATTTATTGCTATCAAAGATGAAAAACCATTACATGAGGAAAAAGCCTTAGTATCACATGTTGATAAGAAATTTGAATGGGTTATAGACAATCATTTCTCACATCATATGATTGGAGACAAAAATAATTTTTTCAAACTAAATAAGTATGATGGTGGTGTTGTAAGATTTAGAGACAATGTTCCTAAACCTATCATAGGAGTAGGATCTATTTCTTTGGATGGAAAGACTAATACTGACAATGTACTACTTGTTGATGGACTTAAGCATAACTTGTTGAGTGTTGGAAAGTTGATGGAAAAAGGGTATCAATTGAAATTCATTGATTGGAAATGTTTTTATCAAAAGTAAGACAAGAAATATGATTGCAACTGGTACTAAATCTAGAGGTAATGTATTTGAGTTAAATACATTTGAAGCTTCGTGTTTTGTTGCAAAGATAGATGATAGTTGGTTATGGCACAAAAAGGTTTGTCATGTTACTTTTGATAATATTGTGAAGGCAAGCTTGACTAATGCAGTAAGAGAACTACCTAAAATTGTAAAACCATCTAACACTATGTGTAGAGAATGTGTTATGGGAAAACAGACTAGAAGCAGTTATAAAAGTAAATCATATACAACAAAAGGAAAGTTGGATTTAGTACATACAGACCTATGTGGACCCACAAGGACAAGATCATACTATAGTGAAAGGTACTTTATACTTTTTGTTGATGACTTTTCTAGAATGATGTGGATCACTTACTTAAAAGAGAAATTAGAAACATTTGAAAAATTCAAGTTATTCAAAGAAAAAGTAGAAAATGAATCAATCTTAAAGATAAAATGTTTGAGATCAGATAGAGGTGGAGAGTTTACTTTAGATCTATTCAATTTATATTGTAAAGAGCATGGAATACACAGAAAAACATCTACTCCTAGGACTCCACAACAAAATGGGATAGTAGAGTGAAGACACAAAACAATATTGGATGCTACTAGGACAATGTTGCTAGAAGGAAATGTATCTCATGTACATTAGAGGGAAGTTGTTGGGACATTGGTATACACATTGAACATAATTCAAATCAAAGAAGGTACAAATAAGACTCCCTATGAATTGTGGTTTAATCATACTCCTACTGTAAAATATTTTAGAATATTTGGAAGCAAATGCTATATCAAAAGAGATGATGAAATAGGAAAATTTGATGCTAGAAGTGATGAAGGAATTTTTCTTGGTTATTCTACTAAAAGAAAGGCTTACAAATGTTTTAACCTTGGATTGAGAAAGATGATTGAAAGTAACAATGTGAAGATAGATGAAAAGTTTCAGATACAAGAGAGAATGTATGATTGTAATCAGAATATAGAGTTTAAGGAGGTTGCTACTACAAAAGAAGAGAACATGATGAGATTGACTTGTTAGAATAACTGAGAGGGGGGTGAATTAGTTATCCATAGTCCCAAATCAAAATGTCTAATCCAAAATAATTTACTTAAACTTTTACAGCTCGCTAACATAAAATACTATACTGTCTGTGCTTTTATCGATTACCAGTCAATAAAAAATAATGATTACCGATCAAATCTAACATGTAATATGTAAAGTATGATACCAAAAAATCACCACAATGAACACATAACACAAAATATTTAACATGGAAACCTTGTGAAGGGAAAAACCACCTGGGACCAAAAACCCAAAAATGTTCACTCTTCTAAAGTGAGGTCATTGAAGACCCAACCCTGTTAAAGGTTACAAACACACTGCGAGGTGTGACCTTGTTAGAGGATTTTAGACCAACCATTATCATCTAACCAGCATTCACTATGGGGTTGATAGGATAACAATGTTCATTCTATGAATGATACATAAAAGACTTTCAAGTCCACTCTGTTAAGAGATTTCTTTGTTTACAATGGTTAAAATGTAACAGCAGCTGATCTGATTACAATACAAATTCAATTGCAGATTATCAGATCTATTTTAAGCTCATTCAAATCCTCTGATCAATATATCTATTATGTATCAACAATAATCAATGACTTACTATCACTTAGTAATAGCTTTCTAACACTCGGTAAACTTTGCAATTTGATTCTCCTTAACCAGTTTGATCAGGCATACATGAAGCTTGTTCATGCAATAGTTCTACAGTCTCCTTCTTCCAACATAAGTTTCATAACAAAACCTTAGTCTCTTAAATAGACAAGTAAACCATTTTCTTCTCCTCCATAAGATTTTTCCACTTATTCTCCTTCATCCATTTTGCCGCTTAAACCTTCCTTAGCTGATGTGCTAGTAACACATTTTGATTTCATCCTTTAGATCTTCCTTGAATTATGCTAGTCATTGATCTTCATAACAAACATTATCTCCATCACTGATTTTGATGTACTTTACAGCTCATCAATCCTTAACAGCTAAACTAATCATTTAGTTCTTTCTCCTACTCGGTTAACAAATAAATGTGTCAGTGAACACAAGCTTGGTTTATATTATGCTCGGTATACACTACATTGCTTGGTGTATACTGTGATGCTTCATCAACCGACCGCATTGCCTTGTGTCTTTCAATTCTTTTCCTCATCATAGATGAATGAAACATAATCAAGTCAATAACATAAGGTCATAGACTCATTAGCAAGTTACACAATTTATTCCTTATCCTCATCTATCATATACATCTTCCTCATGTAGATATTTAAGTTCTTCATCTCTTTTACTCCTTTTCTACAAATGTTTAGGTATTGTAACTTACAAAATAAGTGTTGTCAAAGTAGTTGACATCAATGAAAACATATTACTGATTTAATCATATGTCATATCTAATTAGAAACTCGATGATTTCTAATCACAGATCTTCAATTAGGTTCTAAATCAGTTGTATTTCATCATGACTATGAAAATGAGATTTGTGATGATGATACAAATGAAGTTCATCAAGGAATAATAACTAGATCAAAGACAAGGGAATAAATTTTTTTGATTTCTCAAGTTGAACCAAAGAATACTTTTGAAGCTTGTAGAGATAATCATTGGATCAAAGCTATGCAGAAAGAATTAGACCAGATAAAGAAAAATAACACTTGAGAATTGGTTCCTAGACCTAAAGACAAAGATGTAATAGTAACTAAGTGGGTTTTCAGAAACAAAATGAATGAAGAAGGAATTTTTGTGAGAAACAAAGCAAGATTAGTATGCAAAAGCTATTCACAACAAAAAGGCATAGATTTTGAAGATACATTTGCTCCTGTTGCTAGGATAGAAGTTGTGAGACTATTTTTGGCCTATGTTGCACATAAGGACTTCAAGGTATATCAGATGGATGTAAAATATACATTTCTAAATGGGGATCTTGAAGAGGAGGGATACACAAAACAACCTAATGGATTCACTCTAACAAAAGATGAAGACATTGTTTGAAAATTGAAGAAGGCATTGTATGGACTAAAGCAAGCACCAATGGCTTGGTATGGAAGGTTAGACAAGTACTTACTTCACCTTGGATTTAGAAAAGGTAATGTTGAAAGTAACTTGTATTTAAGAACTAGTCAAGATGGAGTTTTGATAATAGAAGTTTTTGTTGATGATATTATTTTTGGAGGCAATGATGAGATGTGTAAGAAGTTTCCTAGAGAAAAAGAAAATGAATTTGATATGTCCATGATAGGCGAGATGAAATTCTTTCTTGGACTAAAAATAAATTAGAGCAAGAATGGCATTTTTATTTCTCAAACTAAATATCTTAAAGAAATGTTGAAAAAGTTTGGAATGGAAGACTGTAAATTAGTTGGTACACCCATGGTGACTGGCCATAAAATGACAAATACTGATGAGACCAAGAATGTTTTTCAGGCTAGGTATAGATCGATGATTGGAGGATTACAATATCTAACTCACTCCAGACCATATATTGCTAATGTTGTTGGAATTGTAGCTAGATATTAGGCAGATCCTAAAGAGAGACACATGGCTGCTATAAAAAGGATATTTAGATATCTAAAAGGAACAATGGAATATGTCTTATGGTATGATAAAAATGATGACTTTGAATTACATACTTATACTGATGCCGACTAGGTAGGAAACATTGATGATAGGAAGAGCACTAGTGGAGGTGCATTTTTCCTTGGAAAAAGGTTGGTTTCATGGTTAAGTAAAAAGCAAGATTGTATAGCTCAATCTACTGCTGAATTTGAGTATGTATCTGCTTCTATTAATTGCACTCAAATTGTCTAGATCAAACAAATGCTGAAAGATATCAGAATAATTTTTATTGAGCTAGTGGTTATCCATTGTGATAACACCAGTACAGTGAATATGTCAAAGAATCCTACGATGCATTCTAAAACTAAGAATATTTCTATTAAGTATCACTTTTTGAGAGACAAGGTGGCAGACAAAGAAATAAGGTTGGAATGTATTAGCACAAAAGAACAGATAGAAGACATATTTACAAAGCCATTGCCAAAAGATGCCTTTGAGTATCTCAGAGGTATGCTTGGGGTGCAAGACCCTCCTAGTGAGAATTAAATGATGTAGGGATGCATCAGTCTAGATCTATTTAGAGATCCATCATCTTCTAGACTTGATGTATGGATCTACTCCTCAGGGGGAGTGATCGATTAGAAACTTACATAATACATTTGGGTGATTCAACATCTGGTTGATAAGGTCTAAATAGAAGAACACTTGATAAATTATGGAACCCTTTGCCATTATTGTCAAAGGGGGAGAAATACTATGAGAAAATCCCTACTATATGGGGAGAAATACTATGGAAAAGAGTTCATTGTTTTGAGAAAGTTGTATTGAGAAAATATTTATGATCTGATAGATTTAGGTTGATAGATTTTCCCATATGTTGCCATCAATGCCAAAGGGGGAGATTATTGGATGTTGCTGATGCATTTAATATGTTTAATCACTACATTATCTTGTTGAGTGTTGTTGGAATCAATACTATTGTCATTCATGTTTTGTCACTAATGTCAACATATGTTTCTATGAAGAGATCAGACTAGTTATTATAGTGTACAAATACCATGCGGATGATTAAGAATGATCAAACACAGTTTTGTGTGCAAGGAAGTGTTGTGATCTTATATCCAAGATTGCATGCTGTAATAATTCATATTGGATGAGTTACAGAAGATTTAGTAAAGACTAGTTACTGGACTATGATAGTGGAAGTTGACAGAGTAAGTCTCTATGCTTTGAGTATATCTTACAAGTTATGTGGATTCAGTATATGCGAGCTTAAGGGATAAAAAATAGCATATAGAGGAATGTTCATTGATCTTAGCAAGTTGTAGAAAGTAGGATGACATCAGCTATGGCATGTGTTCTGGAGGAAACCTATTTGGGTCTGACTTTAGAATTGAAGCGTGTATTATGAATAGAAAGCATGAATTACAAATGTCAGACCTTAATTAATGAAATGAAATTATTGTATACTTGTTATAGATACCATGTGTATCTTAGCAAGGGGTTATGTAATTATTTGTATAATTGGGAAAGCCTAATTGGCCGACCTGATCATTTAGTTGTAATAAGGTATATATGTAAGATCTTTTCTTTTGAAAAGGTATGTAGCATGGATGGAATGTAAAAGAGGATTGTGGAAGTTGTGAACTTTTATCTGCTGGATGTAGAGTGGAGGTTAGTATATACTTCATTGGAACTGACCAAGCAAAGACATTTTCTATCAGATAGTTTCCAAGGATTGTGTATTTCCTTACATACACTTGTGTTGTGAATAGTGAGTTCTAAAGGTGGACATAACCTTCTTTGGGCAGTGAGCCTACTCTTTTCTTTGACTCCTAACAGGGCCTGTCCTTTAACATGGACTATGTACTGTAATGTTTTAATAAGCTCCTAACAGGACTAGATCTTTTAACACAGATACAATACTCTTAGTACATCATTTGTGGGTGCTAATTCCCACCGAGGTTTTACCTTTAACAGGGTTTCCTTGACAAAAAATATTGTGCTATTGTGTTGGCATTTACTGTGCTCATTTGATTTGGTATAACTTCTATTCAAAGTTTAAAGTCTAATAATCTGTCATACAACTGATTCACCCCCCCATCTCAGTTGTATTGGTGGACTGTTATTCCTAACATATATAAACTAACATTTTTATTTTAATATTATATTTCTTTTTAATGTTGAAAGTATACCTATGATAATGATGATTCATTCAAGAAATACACACATCATAATTCTTTACATATGTTCTCTTGGATTTGCATAGATATGACAATCACAATCTATAAGATTTTAACTACCAATAATATGTGCATGTTATATAATATATGTAGTTAATTGCTCATAAAATATATGAAGTTTAATTTTTTATAATCATATATAGTTAACAACTATATAGTATAATGAGTATCGTGTAGTATCTAGTACTTATCTCTATAGCATTGAAGTAATAGTATTTGTTGTCTAGTTGATACATGAGGTAAATAAAATAATTTATGTACTATATAAGATATTAACCAACACACCTATATTTTTTAAAAAAAATTGTAAAATACTCTAGGAGATATCTAGTTAAAATGTAATCCTAATCCTAGCAATGCATATTTTCTATCATAATTGTTGTTAGGAAAATGATGTCTCAACCTTGAATTTACATAAGGTTACTATTTATAGTAAGTTTACATCTAAGCACATATTGGTCCAAAATTTCATCCAAAGGTGCACATTGACTAAATAAGCATGATAAATTTTAGTTGCAAGATCATGTCTAGATTTGAAGATATTGAAGTTTCTATTTTTGTAGTTTCAACTCAATTTTGAAGGCCTTAGAGGTGTTTTTGGGTCTTAAAGTGGTTGTCACTAATGCAACGGGTTATATCTTTATAGAGCACTCTGTAATATTTACAACACTTCAAATGGTCCATTAATTAGACTCCCAGATAAAAAGTCATGGCCTCCAAAAATGGGTTCATTTGAAATGGAAAATGTAAAAATTTATTGGACACATAAACAATTTTTAAAGGAAGTAAACATGTTGGTGTGTGTCTTGACACATTATAGAGAATCTTGGATTGGAGATAAACTGGGTGTCATAGTTTTAGGTGTTTTTTAGCTTATAGTTTTGAGATATAGTTTGACAATTACATGCATCGTATCTCTTATATATTAGGTGTATGAGATGGAGGTTGTGTGTAAAAAAATTATATTTTTTTAGTTACCTCTGGATCTCTAGTTGGTGATAGTCCTACAAGAGTCTCACTATGCGAGTATATTGTATTTCTTTGTTAATTTTAAATGATATATTGGGTGACTTTTAGAGTATGGGGTTTTTCTACTTAAAGGTTTATCTCCACATAAATCATTGTCTTGTGGCATGCATGTTATTTATGTTTACTTTTAAGTTTTTGTAACTATTGTAAAGATTTGAAAAGTTCTTTGTAAGTTCTCTTCTTTCAAGGTTAGTGTAGGAAGTTATTTTGCTACATTGACTTCCTTACAAGTGGTATTTGAGCTTTATCACCTTTGGATTTAGTTATGAGTTTTTAGATTTTTTAAGTTGTGGGGGCTTGTATAAAAGATACTATATGATCTTGTTACAAACAAAATAGATTGTTAGGAATAGAAAGCCGCACCACACAAATAAGAAAAGGGGGGGGGGGGGTGAATCATTTGTGTATAATAATTGTAAACTTTAAAATTATGAACTAGAACATTAATTAAGAATATAACAATGCTAAACAAGATGAACAAGATAGACAATAAAACTATAACACATAGAGTTTTAATCTTGAGGAAAACCTTGGTAGATATGGAACCCACTAAATAGTGCACTAGTATAAAAATGTCCATGTTAGGATACCTAGCCTTGTTACAATATCTACCTAGGATACCTAGCACTGGTACAATAGTCCCTGTTCAAGGGCACAAACCCTATTAAAGGGTCCTTCAAACCTATTAGGAGTTGATGAAAACAAAAGGCACACTGCTTCAAGGAGAAGGTTGAACCCACCTTCAGGACTCACTGTCCAAATACAATGAAGTGGACTTACTATTCAAATGATTAAAATGACTGATAGCAACTTAATTTTGTTTACAATTCCATTGAAGTGCACAAGGAATGATCATATATTCCACTCATACCTCTTCTCTTCAACTCTCCTCTTATTACAATGTTTGCATGCACAATCTTGCATACCTCCCATACATATTCCTCACATTACATTAGAGAATTTACTCTCCTTTATACAAGTTACAAGTCTCAATTAGGTCGGCCTATAAGTACTTCCCTAATGCACAAAAAATCACATTACATAATAATAAGGAACACATGGTACCTAATACAAATATAAAATAATTAAAAATATTAATTTACACACTAAGATCTACAATTAACACTCACCAATCAATGGAACATGTTACACCACCTAGTTGACTCCCAAAAGAAATTATCCAATTTTATATGCTAGCGTTGTCATCAGCACAACCCAATCAAGACAAAAATCCCAAAGTGTACTCCATCATATATTTTCTTCCACTCATAAATCTCTCATAACATGATTCCATCTCACAACTAACTTATTCTCAAAAATCAACAACTAACTTTGTCAAATTCCCTATCTTTGTCCTATAACCAATCTTCACAAAAAAAATTGTAACTTACTCAAATCATCATATTAAGCCATGAAAAATTAAACATAAGGTCCATACATATTTAGAATGATAAAACAAAGCTTGCATACTATGAAATATCATATAATGTTATTACATTTTTGTCCAACTGCCTGTAGCAACTAGAAATATAATCTATTTGATATAACCAACTCAAAACTAAAATATATATCATATGTTGACATCAATGAAAAAACTTGAACAACCACAATTCCAACCAATATCTAACAATCTCCCCCATTTGAATTGATGACAACATATGAGTGAAAAACCATCAACCCAAAAGAATTCAACTCAATACAACCTTCTCAATATCTTCAACAATGCTCCCCCTAAGATAGTAGGAGGTTTTTCACATAACTCTCTCCCCCTTTGACATCAATAGAAAAGGGTGCCAATTATGCCAACTCAGATCAAACAAATTTCTCCTCCTATGATGTTTCTTTTTCAAATATTCATGCATGCAACATACCAAGTGCTCTATTTAGAAACACCTCATCATTTCAACCTCTAAAACTACTCCCCCCCGAGGAGTAGGACTAAGCATCAAGTCCAGAAGAATAATAAAGCTCTTATAATCACTAGATTGATGCATCCATGCATCATTTAGTTTTCACAAGGTGGGGCTATCACCCCATGCATACCTCTAAGATACTCAAAGGTCTCTTTTAAAAATGATTTTTAAAAAAACATCTACAATCTATTCCTTTGTCCTGATGTATTCCGATTTGCCTTCCTTCTCAGCATCTTTTTCTCTCAAAAAGTGATATTTAATTGATATATTATTTGTCTTAAGAGTATAATACTAGAATCTTTGACACATTGGTGGTACTTGTGTTATCAAAATGAATAACACTAGGCTCTTCAATTCTTACTCCAAATTCCTTCAACATATATTTCATCCAAACAATCTGTGTGCAATTAATAGTACTAGCAACATATTCTGATTCAACAATAGACTATGATATACAATCCTACTTCTTTATCAACTATATCATCAAAAAATGGAAGCACTTTCATTTAGGATTGGTTTAGCCCTCCGAGTAAGTGGTCTGGGGTCATTTAAAATTTCTTGAACGGGTCTTTGACTTGGATCTAGCTTTTTCCCCCTGTTCTACTTCTCTTTCCACCTATTTCCAGCCTATTTCTGGCACCTAGTCTTGAGAAACTAAGATCCTTGACCTCAGGGTCAAGGTCGACCTTCTAGTTCAAGGTCAACCTCAACCTTGACCTAGGTGAAGGTTAACCTTGACCCTGACCTAGGTCAGAGTTAACCTCAACCCTGATCCTGGGTCTAGATTTCAGATTCCAGAGGTTTCAAGATGTCAGGCTTTGGAAAGTTTATTTTCCTGCTTCTGGGTCGGCTATTTCTGATTTAGAACAGTAAACTCTTAAATTATATTTAATCTAGATTCATTTCTAAAGGTTTAAATGGGAATTTAATTCTCCTATGTTTGCCTCTCTAGAAGTCTGTGCCCTAGACTAGTATAAAAGAAAGCCTTCCTCTCTCATTTTCTCTATCAATCAATTATATCAAAAAAGCAAGTATCCATCTATCATCTCTCAAGTTCAATCAATGGATCAAGAAAGAATCACTCAAGAAAGAAGGAGAAAGAAAACATTCAAGCATTCATTCATTTTCAAATCATTCAAGCATTCAAGATCCAATTCATCAAGGATATCCATTCATAGTCATTGAAGGATTCAATCTCTTTGGAGCCATCATGTTGAAGATTTCTCCATCCACATCCATTCAAGCTTCTTCCTATTCCAAGATCCATTCAATATTGGTGTTGAAGATCTAATGCAATTGATTTGAGACATCCTACATAAATTCTACATTCATTTGGAGCATCCATACTTGTGGATTCAAGGATTTGAATCCTCCACAAGGATTTCAACATAAGCAAGGTGAATTGTTCCATTTACTTGATTTATTTTCTGTAATTTTAATTACATTTTAAGGTTGATTCCAAACCAGGGTTTGACCAAGGAAAACCCCTCATCCAAACAAAAAAATCCTTTTTCTTGCAGATTCAGGTGTGGGACAACGAATGTCAGTGTAGATCTTAGTACCCTTTTTGACAAACTTTCAGGATCCGCAAATAGAATTTCCATCGGAGCAGTGCAGGTCAAGGTCGACTTTTAGGGTCCCGAGGTAAGATCTTACCCCTATTTTGGTTCAAGGTCAGCCTTTCTTAGAAAGATAGAAGGTTTCTAGGTTTTCTTTGTTTCTGTGTTTCCAGGCCAAATTTGGTTGCAGAATTTCCTGAAACTGTACACAGACACTAGAAAATAGTATTTTCCAATTTTTCCCTATTTTGAGGTTAGTACCTTTTCTTCAATTCAATTACAATTTCTTTATTTCCTTATTATAACAGAATATAGGGTTTTCTTCTTTCTTCATATTCTTCATCGATTAATTTATTTGTGTATTAACCATTTTCTTTTGGTTGATCAATTTGGATCTTTCCTTTGGAAATTTGAGGTTAAGAGTAAGATCTTACTTTTCCTACACACTATATCACATATCTATTTTCTTCCATTATATCTTGGTGAACACACACCCCCACCCTTTATTATCTTAAATTTTTGTGAACCTGTGATAGACAACTCTTTCTTTTATGGGGTTAGATCTTGCATTTACATTTCATATAAAGTACAAAAACATTTGTTTGTTTATGCTTTGTGTTTTCCTAGTTTAGTTCATTTTACATTTGCATTGGTATATGAGCTTTACTACCTCTATTCCTACTTATAATATTTCAGTTAGATGAAGTCGTAGACTTATGGGTGCCTTTGATCCTGAGTCTTCTTCTCTTTTTCATAGGATTCTGGATGACAACTTGATTATTCATGATTCTAATCCTACTATGGAGCATAACTCTTCTCACTCATCTCATGATGAGGATGATGCTTTAAGAGTTCCTCCTGAACAAGTCCAAAAACTCTCAACTGAACTTGATAAAATGGGAAATTGGCTTACTCAAGAGAACCATAATCAAGATTTTATTCAAGCTATAGATGATCTTAATAAATTTCTTCATGATAGTGATCAAGGTGTTAATCTCTTGCATGGTATTACTCATCTTGTGCATTCAAATGTTAAACCTTTAGCTCAAGAAGCTCAAGATTTAGGATTTACTCCTATTACTAGTATGGAACCTTCTTTCCTTCCTTTACCTAGCATTCCAACTTATACTCCTCCTTTGGTGACTTTGTCGGTTCCCTCTCTTCCTATGAGTGTACCTCCTATGTCCCTCCTTAATTCAAAACCTTCTTATCATAATGTTCCTTTTACTTATTCCAATCCTCTTCCAATTGTGGTTCCAAGTGTTCCTCTAGTTGTGTCATCCATTCCTTCTACTTCATACACTTTACGTAGTGTTTGAAGTGTGTCTATACTTCCTATCTCATCTAATGATTCAACAATCATCAGTTTGGCTCAAATTATGTCCTCTTTACAACAACTTGCATCTTTAACTCAATCAAAATTTACCATTCCTACATGTGACATGGGAAGTCCTTTATCTCTAGACATTATTTGTGCTCTTGTTCCTCAACAAGCCGATATGCCTCATCTTGAGAATTACAATGGCAAGGGAGACCCTGTTACTCATGTTAAAACATTTCAAATCCTTTGTAGTGACTATTCTCATGACCATAAGATTTTAGCCAAGTTTTTAGCTAGAAATTTTCGTGATAAGGGCTTGCAATGGTATTTTTCCTTGCCTCCTTATTCTATTGACTCTTTTCCAAAACTTGTTAATGCCTTTATTGAACAATTTCAAAATAACATTGGTTCGCAAGTGTCCTTAACTAATTTGATGCATTGTAAACAAAACAATAAAGAAAAATTGACTGAATTTATTGGTAGATTTAAGCATTTTCATGCTCAGATCTCTTATCCTATTCCTGATATTGATATTCCATGTATGTTTATTAAAAATTTACAAAAAGATATTAGAGATAAGATTCTTCTTACTGAATTTACCTCTTTTCAACAACTTTGCGCAGTGCTTCATCATTATCAATTACAAGTGAGTCAATTTGAGAGCAACACTCCAATGGCTCCTGTCCCAATTGATAAGAGTGATGCTGCTCCTAATTCAAACAAGTTTCAAAAACCAAACAATTATGATAAGATAAATAAATGAGCGAATGCAGTTGCTGATCAAGTTGTTGTTACATCCAATAATGCTACTTCTGCATCCACTGGTTTCGTTTGAATCGTACGTGCTTGGCCAAATAATGGTATCAGAAACCCACAACAATGGACTTCCTATTTCAGGATTGGACACCCTAAATGGTTTCTAAATGAATTATTCAGTCTCATTTAATTATCGACCAGCGACGTAAACTTGGAATATCATTCACAAAGTATATGCTTCAAACTCTCTTCAATCTTATGACTAACCTACGAAATTCAAATGCTTGAGCTTTAGGAAAATTATGCTAAAACCAGTAAATGAATTCTCTAAAAAATCATGTAATCATGGGTAGGAGTTAATCTAACCACCTATGTTGCAGGAATAGTCTACCAATTCTATTATTAGTGGTTGCAGGAATAGTAGAGTTCTACTTTACTTAGAAATGAACAAGAAAATGAATTCTACTCTAACAGAGAAATTCACTCACCAAGTGGGTCCCCTTGGATGAGTGAATAGAAAATACAATCAAGATAAAATATATAAACTCAAACTATGTATTCTATTCATTCATGGAAAATGATTACACTTGATTGAAAATAATATTACAATAGTTCTGTTATGAAAATCAACTCATTCGACTAACTCCTAAAGAGTTACAATAGTCATTTATTTGAAGGAAAACTACAACTACCTCCTAAATCTAAGATCAATCCATAAATGAGGATCATTACAGATTCATAAAGTTTCAGAATAGAAACAATATTAATCATAAATAAATCTCCCAAGAATATAGCATGTTGAGGGAACTAAATCTGTGCACTACATGCAACAGAAAATAGTAATTGACTTGCCTCACTTGCGAAGATCTTGCAACAACGGTTGGCTTTGACTATTATAGTGCCACAATGTCAATCCTTGAATGCCTATGGTAAACACCTGCAAAATAATCAATGCACACACAACCTCCCATATACATATATATTCTTATCATTAATATTAGGAAAAAGGTGTAAAGTTCTAATTAACACTCTTGCAAGTCCTATGGCTACAAGAGGAAGACTACCCAAAACATAGCATAGGCAAGGAAACATACATCATCATGTATAGCTACTAAATTATACCATTCCTATCCATGAATTCAAGAAAATATCATGTCTTTAAACTATCCACATTTCTATTTCATGCCTTCACATATATATAACATATATATAAAAACCATAAGTTCATATGCCTGAAAACCATAAATTCATGTCTGTATGCAAAAATAACTGTTTGAAAGGAGGATAAAAAGAGCTAAGAAAGATGGCCTTTTAGAGGCCCACCATTCCCCCCAACTGCACTATTGTTGGTCCCCAACAACCATAAAATTTTAGATTCTGGAACGTAGTCTCAAGTCACTAGCTTTATTTTCTCCAGGCTCATCTTTAACATAATTGAAATACCCATGATTTGCTCTGAGCCTTTCCCATCGCTGGACTTCTGTAGACATATCATGATCTGCAACACTATCATTCATTACTAGTAATGGCTATAGGAGTATAGGAGGTTGAAACCTTAATGGAAACCAATAATTAAGCAAACTCCTTCCCAACATGATGTACCATAGGACCCTTCTAGTAGCAAGGGTTAAATTCTATGGAGAGTGAGGTTCCCTTGCCTTCAAATTATGTGACATTCATATCCATCTTTGCCTTGAGGCACTAATTTCTATTACAATATCTCAAGATGAATGCTGATCCCAATATGTAAAATCTTGCTCTCTTACTGGGTACACTTTGTTATCTCCGCTTGGGTTTACTGTAACAGAAAGCTAGTCTAGAAATGTCCACCTGGAATGTTGAACTTTAGGCCTCATAAGCTAGGGAGCTATCATCTCATCATTTCCATAAGGTGCAGCTTGGTGCTCCCTGCTTATTTCATTCTATATCCAGGACATAACTGACCTTAATTACACATCTCCTACATAAATGAGTGAGTTCCATTCTATATCATCTGGCACTACCAAGTTATGTAGGTATAGTTCACACAATAAATTCTTTACGGCCATTGGAGAAGATTGGAATGCATCATAGAATTCATGGGGGGTTGAAACAGAGGGACTGAGCCCTTCTATAATCCTTGTCAATTTGAAATTAACAAATTGTTCCTTAAGGAACAATGCATACACCGGAGATGGTGATCTGCATGCCATGAGCTTAGGAATCAGCTCTGTGATTTGATCAATCCGTCTCTTCAAAACCTCAATTTGGTCTAATTTCTGCTCTATTTGATGGCCTTGCTCATCAATGACTCCTTTCAATTTTTCCCTCTCTAATTTCCATTGTGCCCTTTCCCACAACAATTGTTGATATAAATTTATCCTTGCAACCAAGGGTGTAGATAAATCTGGTGGTGGCAAGGGTTCTTGATTGAGAATATCTGCTCAGCCAGATGCCAGGTGAGGGGTTTTTACTATTCTTTTTGGTGTGGAGGATTCCCCTTTCCATAGAACAAGGGTTGTCACTGCATTTCTTTCCTTACTAGATTCATCTGCTACCTTAGCCAATGTCTCTAATCCATCCTAATTAAGTTGTTCTAACACTTCTTCAACAATATCTTTTCCAAACTCTGGGTACTCTTTAGAAGCAGAGTCCTCTAAATCATTACAAATGTCTTGCCTAATAGAGTTGTCTACAAACTCTTTGGCCTCCTCAGAATCTTCATCACTTTCAATAAGTATATAGTTAACACTAGGGTTAACTTCTATTTGTAGGTTCTAGTGGCTGAATTCAGTGTCACTGGCTACATTTTGTTGAAACATTTCCTACAAAGAAGACCTCTCCACAGATTCTGAGGATTCTAGGTTAACAATTGGAACAGAAGCCTCAAAATCCCTATTACTTTCAAAAATCCTTGCACTTCTTCTTTTGAGGGGTGTGGATGAGCATGGAGGATTCTTTCATTTCCTCCTGCTAGTGGTCATTTCCTCCGTAGCTACTTCGGGAGGCTTTTCTGGAGTTTCTTCCCCATGCGAATGTAAGGTTTCATCAATATTATCATTATCACTACCACGTTGCTGCTTTGATATTCCCTCTTCTATCTCCATAGTTTTACCCTTGTCTCTTCTAGAGGTGGACCTAGTCTTTCCAGACAGTGGGGTTTCAGGGACATTATCAGTTTCTTTATTTTTATTTCTCTTTCTTCTAGAAGTGGAGGCACCAACATTGTAAGTTCTTTTCTTGGATGGTCTAGAATTGGAAGGGGAAGCTTCAAGAACATTTTCTATCCTTTGGATAACTTTTCAAACCCTAGTGGATGTTTTTTCTCTTTGCCCAACACCCTAGCCTGTAGGGCCGACCATCCTAGGTTATACCTCATTCATTTACAGAAATTCTTCCCATGTCCCAATCAATTGTTTATTTAATTCTCTCTCTACAATTAACTTTATCAAACAATGATTTGAAATAGACTAGTCTTTTCGTGACTGAACTAAGGAAGCTTGATTTTTCACAATATTGAATAGGAAGTTGGGAAGATTTATTGGTCTATTGTCATGCCAAAGATGACTCAGAATTTTAAAAAAGTAGGCCATGCAAATACTTGTAATGGCCTTCACAAGTGAAGTACTAGATGATGAATGCAGCTGGCTGAATGAATTCCAATGGTAAGGATATTCTAGAAGTGCCTTGCTTCTTATCTACATCTAGCTGGGGGTCACCATACAAGGTGAACTGAGCCCTAGTCGAGGTCCTTTGTCCTTTGTTCACCTTCCTATGGAAAACCAGTCACTTTAGCCACAATATCCTCAGTAAATTAAATTCTTAAACCTTTGACCACTACAAAGACATCCTTCAAAGTGCTTAGAAATTATAGAGCAACTTCTTCATTGAACCCCTTAAGACTTAAGTAGTAGTCCAACCACCCTTTCTTTCTGAACATTTCACAACTGGACGCATCACCTAGCAAAACCCTGTGATCCACTAGCTCATGGCTCTGAAGATCTCCCCCCATTGTTATTAACATAAAATTTAAATTTTGTAGAAGCTTGGTATTTTCACAGAGCACAACAATGGAAAATCAAAATAATTCAAAGTGTTACAACACAGGACATTGCAGATGAAAAAGGCAGCATACCAAATGCTACTTACTTCATGAAATTAAAAGAGTTTAGTGCAAGAAATCTAATGATATTTTCACTTGCATCAAATCTCATAATAGTTCACTCGTGTCAAGGTCCATCACCCCAAACACATCATAAACATATCATTAGAAGTTAAACTTTATCTTTTAATATCTCTAATTTCCTTATAGATATTATGATGCAATCACGGAAAGACAGATTAACAAGCACATGGTGGAAGTAATCTCATAAAGACAAGAAACTCAATATTTACATGCTAATTTGAAGTTTTAAAAATAGAATATTCCCCCCCCCCCCCCAACTAAGTAAAGGAATGGGTCCCACTAGGCCAGGACATGCAAGAGCAAAAAATTAAAATGACATGCATTCTTAATAAATAATGAATAAAATAAAATATGTATGAAGGTATGTGGCACGAACTTGGCGAGCACTGTAGGAAGAGTGTTATGAAAAATATCACCTGCATTAATGGAGTGATGGGATGGGATGGAAAATTGGTTGAGAGAGAAGTTGAGGTGGAGTTTATTATGAAGAATTAATTTCATAGAATGTGAAATGTTTATTATGGAGTTCTTGAATGGAATCTAGAATCGACAGAAATCTGGGTAGGATACCCAGATGCTTTGGCTACAGGAATGAATGTGTCATCACTATGTTGGAACTACTGCAAGAACTCCTTGTGACTGACTGATTTGTTGTAGAGTTTGAGTCTATGCCCATTGACAAGTAGCTTGAATCGTATAGGGTCAATGGTAGAAAGTTAAACTAGTCCATTATCAAATACTGAGATTATCTCATAGGGCTTGAGCCACCTAGTTTGAAATTTTTTTGGCATGTGCTAGTATCTGGAGTCATACAACAATGCCCAATCACCCACTGAAAATTTATTTTCTTGGATGAGTTTGTCATGCCATTTTGTTCTCTATTGCTGGATCAATTCAACGTTATGGAATGTAGATTTCTTGTATTCATCCAATCCATTCAATTGTAATAACCGGTCTTCTTGGGCTCTATGAAGATCAATGTCTAGGTCCAGTGCTATTTTGATTTTCTTATACTGAAACTCGATAGGTATGGATGTGGATTTTCCATACACCAGCTCAAAAGGGGTAAACCCAATTGTGCTTTTCCATGTTGTTCGGTAAGCCCAAATGGCTTCAGGAAGATGGGTAGCCCAGTCCTTTTTGTGAACAACCACTATCTTGGTTAGAATGGAATCTATCTCCCAATTGGTTATCTCTACCTAGCCATTGGCCTAAGGGTGATATGGTGAAGATTTACCATGGTGAACCATATATTCCTGCGTAAACTCTGAGATAAGATTTGAGGTAAACTGTGCTCCCTGATCTATGACTAGCTCCCGTGGTACTCCAAATCTGGTGAATATACATTCATAGAGAAATTCAGTGACTTTTTGATCCCTAGCATGCCTCATGGTTTTAGCTTTGAACCACTTTGTGGCATAGTCAGTACATACTAAGATATACGGCTTCCCATGAGAAGATGGTTCAATGGGTCCAACAAAATTGATACCCCACTTGTCAAATGGTGTCACCACTACCTACGGCTGCAAGGGAATTTCATCTAACTTTATTGGGTGCCCCATGTGCTAACATCTATCACAATGCCTTATATGTTTTGTTGCATCTTTATGCAAAGTAGGCCAATAGTATCCAGTGGTCAGAATTTTATAGGTTGTTCTCTTCGCTCCAAAATGGCCACCACACGGCTCATCATGACATGCCCATAGAATGTCATAAGTCTCATCCTCTTGAACACATCTTCAGGTGACCTAGTCTAGACCTGTATAGAACATAAAGCCTGAGATCCATGAGAATTTAAAACTCTTCTCAACCGTAAGTCGATATTGTTTATGCAAGAAGTGAGGCGGTGTTCTTCCTATAGCAAGGTAGTTTTCTATGTCTGCATACCATGGATTGAAAGAATTAATGGAAAATAGGTGCTCATCAGGGAAGATATCATCAATTTTTGTAGGATCATCTGGTACTTGTAATCTTGCTAAGAAATCAGCCACCACATTAGCTTTGCCTGGTCTATCAATTATCTTCACATCAAATTCCTGCATAAGTAGTAACCAACGTTCTAATTTGCCACTAATGGAAAGCTTTTTCATTAAGTATTTGATGGCTGAATGATCAGTGTATACAAATACTTCATAACTTGTGATGTAGTGCCTAAATTTGTTGAGTGCATAGATGACAGCTAACAGTTCTTTTTCAGTGATAGTATAATTTAGCTCAACACCTTGCAAGTTTTTACTAATATAGTAAATAGCATGCTCAACAATACCTTCCTTCTATCCTAGGACTGCTCCAATGGCATAGTCAGATGCATCGGTGTGGATGTGAAATGGAAACTTCCAATCAGGTCCTCTGAGAATAGGTGTTTTTGTCAAAACATCTTTTAGCTGTTGAAATGATGCTTCACAGTCTTTTGTCCATTGAAACTCGACTTCTTTTTTTAGCAAGTTGTACAAAGGTGCTGCAAGTTGGATGAAATCCTTTATGAATCTTTTGTAATAAATAGTATGGCCAAGAAAAATCCTAACATCTTTCTACTTGACCGGTGTGGGAAGTGTGTTGATGACTACAATTTTTGCAGGGTCAACTTGGATTCCAAAAGATGAAAGGTAGTGTTCCAAGACAAATCCCTCCTCCATCATCATGTAACACTTCTCACTATTAAGGGAGAGGTTATATTCCTGGCATCTCTTGAGAACCTTCTCCAAGTTAGCTTGTGCCTCCTCAAATGTAGCTCCATGAGTAGTGAAGTCATCCATGTATATTTCAACACAGTCAATAGAAATGTCAGAGAAAATACCAAGCATTGCTCTCTGGAAAGTAGCAGGTGCATTGCACAATCCAAATGGTAAGACTGAGTAAGAAAATGTTCCCCATGGATAGGTGAACATTCTCTTATCCTAGTCTTCTGGTGATATTTGGATCTAGTTATATCCACTAAAGCCATCTAGAAATGAAAAATACTTTTTACCAACAAGATTATTGTAAGATGAAAAATATGGATGGGGTCCTAGAATAATGATTTGCACATAAAAGAGATCCCAAAACCAATATTTTACACATACATTTGAATTCTAAGGGGATGGAATGTAAATCTAGAAATTCTAGTGTTGTAATGAAGAAATAAAAGTACTTACCTCCGAAAAAGAACCTGCTGCAAACCCTGTCAAACGGTCTCAAAAACTATTGATTTTTGCTATCCTAAATCGAAACTACGAGATCTACAAAACCTAGAAATATTTTTCTTTTTTGAGGGAGGTTGACCTTGACCCAAATAGCGGGGCACAATCTTAGCCCCCACTGAAGGTTGACCTTGACCCGAAACAACTCCGACAAAAATTATGTTTGTAGATCCTGAAAGGTTGGTGAAAAGGGTATCCAGATCTGCACTTTAATTTTCTATCCCACACCTGTACCTGAAATAAAAATGGTTTTGTTTTTTTGGATGAGGGGTTTGACTTAGTGAAACCCTAGTTTGGAATCAACCTTAATAATGGAATTGAAATAGAGAATGCTAGCAAGTAGTAGAAGTAGATCTAATAATGAAGCTATGATATTCAATAGATATGCAATTGTATTTCAAATATAAACAAGTATGTTGATATGGAAGCTAGAACACAACATTAAAAAATGTAAATCAAAACCTCCATGATTCTATGCTTGGAATCCACCTTGAGGGAAGAATGAATGTATCTTGAAGATGAACAAAGGATCTTGAAGGAAGATCACACCATCATGATGGATAGATCTAGGGTTTGAATGATGAATATTGGATGCTTGAACCAAATCCCTTCAAAGGCTTGAATGCTTGAATCCTTGATCTTCAATGGAGAACTTGAATGCTTGAATGGATGATTTCTTGAATGCTTTCTCACTTGATTTTCTTGGGAGAAGAATTGATCTCAAAACTTGATGGATTCTCATGAATAATTGATTGAGAGATCTTGCTCTTGATCATGGATGGAGAAAATGAGAGAGGAATGCTTCCTTTTATAGTGATCTAGGACACAAAATTCTAGAGAGGCTGACATTAGATAATTAAACCCTAACTAACCTTAACCCCTAGAAATGGACCTATATTAAATGCAATTTAAGAGTTTACCAGTCCAAAATCCGAAACAGCCAACCCAGAAGCGGGAAAATAAAACTTTCAGAAGCCTGATATCCCAAAACCTCTGGAACTTGAAAATTGGACTCAGGGTCAGGGGTGAGGTTGACTCTACCCTAGGTCAGAGTCAAGGTCAACTTTGACCTAGGTCAGAGTCAAGGTTGACCTTGACCTAGGCTGATAGATTTTAAATTCTTAGGACTAGGTGCCAGAAAAAGGCTAGAAATGGGTGGAGAGAGAAGAAGAATAGGGGGAAACAACCAGATCTATGCAAAGACCAATTCAAGGCACTTGACATGACCCCATACCACTTACTTAGAGTGCTAAACGCTCTTAACATGGAAGTGCTTCCATTTAAGATGATACAATTATCAAGCACTTGATCAATGAAAGGTAATGGAAAGTGATCCTTTTTAGTGGATTTGTTAAGCTGCCTATAGTCTACACAAACTCTCCATTTATCACCCTTCTTTGGGACAATTACTAGAGGAGAAACCCATTAGCTGTCAGAAATAGGATAAATGAAATCAGCACTAAGGAGCTTCTGCAACTCTGTCTTCACTATATCTCTCAAAGTAGGATTAATTCTCCTTTGGGCTTGTCTAACTGGCTTGCACTCAGGGCTTATATAGATTCTATGGGTGCAAAGTTTAGGGTCTAACCCCTTCATATCAGTATAGTCCCATGCAAAGGTTTGTTGAATTTCATGCAAAAGTTTAAGAAGACTAGACATCTAAGATGTAGTGAGATTCTTATTAACATTCAACTCTTTCCCTAAGGTAATTTCAACTCTTTTGACCTTATCTAGCATCAAAATTGCTGCAAGTGATGGTGACTTTATTTCATGAGGCAAAAAGGTGTGGAGATAATCAAATGTTGTAGGAGACTGAGGTGAGGTCTACTTGAGCAATATTGTTTGGAGGGAACAATTAGGGACAGCACAAGAAGATGCCTCAGAACCATACTAGTTAGTGAGAATTACTGCTAGTATATCATCTTCTTCTTGTGACACCATAAATGGATTTCTATCAATGACCATGAGCTTTTGCACTGAATTTTCTTCAAGGGCAGCATCATCTAAATCTGGTTAGACAACCTGGTCAAGCTCTACTTGGAGTTTTCCTGGAGAATATAGAGTTAGCTTCTTGGTATTTATCCCATCTGATATGGTCATTTTTCCTGAGCGACATGCAATGAAAGCATTAGCTGTGGTTAACCAAGGTCATCCTAGGATTAATGGATATCCTCCTAGAGTGGCTTTGGGTGACATGACTATGAAATCTGAAGGGTAATCTAATGAATCTAGTGTTACAACAATATCTTCAACCATGACATCTAGCTTAATAGTGGAATTATCAACTAATTGTGGTATTGTAGGTGTATCTTGTAAACCAATAATGCTAAGCCTCAAAAAAACTTCCCTAGTCATGACATTGATTGATGCTCCTAGGTCAATCAGGACATTTTGTATTTGGATACCATTAATATGAATAGTGACTACTGGACTCCTTGGATTAGAGTACTTGGGAATTAAGACTTTTCTTAGCATGAGATTAGAAAGCTGTCCTAGAACATGGACAATGTCAGGGTCTTTTTTCTTCCTTCTTGGCTACTTAATATAGGCTCTTTTATGGCCTTGTTATAAATTGGGACTTCTTTAAAGGCATCCAACAAGGGGATTTGCACTATCATTTTCTTGAGTTGATCAATTAAATTAGTTGCTATAGGATTTTCTTTTGGAGGAGTTGATTGAGCTAATCTTTGCGGATAAGGGGGATTTTTGGATATTGGTGCAGATTAAGGAATAGGTGGAACATCAGTAGGTTGGTTCACAAGTATTTCCTCAGCATTAACAACTTTAGTTATTATAGGCTCCTTAGGTGCAGGCAACGTAGTTCCTGATCTGAGATGGATATCATTTATTTTGCAGGGAATAAGCTTACTGCTTGTTGTTAGGATTTGGAGTTGGTTGGGCAGGAAGTTGTGTTGGCTTTTGAGGGTTATTATTGGCTATAGGAGGTGGAGGCATAAGAGCTTACTACTAACTAGGCTGGTTAAGTCCCCACTGAGGTTGTTATTTCTAGTTACCATGTGGTGGCCATTGGGTATTCTTTCATGGCTGCTGATAAGAGTTAAACTACTGTTGATATGGATTAAATGGTAGTTGTTGCTAGTGGGATTGGTTATAGTGTGGCTATTGGTTAGACTAGCTATAATTCCAATTTTTTCCTTGAGGGGCATAATTTTGAGGGTTATGGCTTGGCCATTGACTACTATTATTATTATAACCAAAATTATTCAAGGGGTTTGGAGGCATACCTTGTCTTTGAGCCCATGGACACCTTTGAGAAACATAGAAAACTTCTCCATTCTCCTCATCTATGGCTTTAAACTCAGTGGGCATTGAATGAGTGTCCACAGATGCAACTATCTTGCACCTACAATTTCTCTTCTTTTCTCTACAATGAGAGAAGAATTTGGCCAGCATGGTATCTGCCTCCTCCTCCTTCCTTCTTGCTTGCATACTATCCATCTAAGTGGCAACATCATTCATGATGTCTTGCTTGAATTCAGACAGAAGATTAGATAGCTCCACCTTAGATTCCCTCGAACCACTATTGGACTTATGTGGTAGGTCTCTAAGTCCCCTACCTTTCTTTACAGTAGCCCTCAAATAATTTAGACATATATTCTTTATGCCAGCCTAGTTTTTTTGTGTGATGTCACCACCTGACATAAGATCTAAGGCTTCAATGCTTCCATCATGTACACCTTTCAGAAAAAGATGCTTTTTTGATTCATCATTTAGTTGGTGCTACATATTATGCTACAGGTTGAACATGAACCTTGAGACATAATCCTCATTGCAGTCCAATCTTCTATAGCATTGGTGCCCAACCCCATGAACCATATTAAGGTAGCCTCTTTTAGAGTGGATGGAAACAACTTCAACTTTTGGGCATTAGTTGTGTAGTCATAACTCTTGCAAAGGATGTCAAACTCAAAGAGGAAGGTCTTAGGGTCTTTAGTAATAAGGCCATAGAATTTGGGAAGTGCAGTGCTAGGTATGTTCTTCAAATTTTGATTACCTTACTGAGTAGGGATAGGAAAAGGAAAGGTGGGCTGAGCCATTCTTGGAGGAGGACCTGGTGGTGGTGGCTGATAGATAATAAGAGAAAATGGGTTGTCTTGATACTCAGGTTTAGAAAAAAGGTCATTCAAATGCAGTGATCCTTCAAAGGATGAAGGTGAGGATATTCATTCTTGAGCATCAAAAAATAGATTTTCAAAGGGTTCTTCTTCTTCATTCTCATTTTGGGGTTCCTTAGGTTCTGGATAAAAATGTCAAATGGTTCCTCCTAATTATTACAAGGAAGAAATCTCCCAAGGTGGTCTCTCCTTCTATGCATAAAATGCTTGCTTAAGACTAAGCTATAGATTATTAGAACTGAAAATGTAAATGCTAAGATAAGTTTGAATTAACACCATCCCCAGAAATGGTGCCAAAAATGCTTGGCCAAATAATGGTATCAAAAACCCATAGCAATGGATTGCCTATTTCAGGATTGGACACCCTAAATGGTTTCTAAATGAATTATTGAGTCTCATTTAATTATCGACCAGGGATGTAAACTTGGTATGGCATTCACAAAGTATATTCTTTAAACTCTCTTCAATCTTATGACTAACCTACGGAATTCAAATGCTTAAGCTTCAGGAAAAATATGCTAAAACCAGTAAATGAATTTACTCTAACAAAGCATGTAATCATGGGTAGGAGTTACTCTAAAAACCTATGCTGCAAGAATAGTCTACCAATTCTATTATCAGTGGCTGTAGGAACATCATAGTTCTACTTTACTTAGAAACGAATAGAAAAATGAATTCTACTCTAACAAAGCAATTCACTCACCAAGTAGGCCCCCTTGGATGAGTGAATATAAAATATATTCAAGATAAAACATCTAAACTCAAACTTTGCATTCTATTCATTCATGGAAAATGATTACACTAGATTGAAAATAGTATCACAATAGTTCTGTTATGAAAATCAACTCATTTGACTATCTCCTAAAGAGTTACAAAAGTCATTTATTTGAAGGAAAACTACAACTACCTCCTAAATCTAAGATCACTCCATAAATGAGGATTGTTACTTATTCATAAAGTTTTAGAACAGAAACAACATTAATCATGAATAAATCTCCCAGGAATATAGCATGTTGAGGGAACTAAATCTATGTGCTACATGCAATAGAAAATAGAAATTGACTTTCCCTGCTTGCAAAGATCTTGCAACAATGGTTGGCTTTGACTATTCCAGCACCACAATGTCGGTCCTTGAATGCCTGTGGTAAACACTTGCAAAATAATCAATGCACACACAACCTCCCATATACATATATATTCTTATCATTAATATTAGGAAAAAGGTGTAAAGTTCTAAACTCTTGCAAGTCCTATGGCTACAGGAGGAAGACTACCCAAAACATAGCATAGGCAAGGAAACATTCCTTAGCATGTATAGATACTACATTATACCATTCCTATTGATGAATTCAAGAAAATATCATGTCTTTAAACTATCCACATTTCTATTTCATGTCTTCACACACACACACACACACACACACACACACACATATATAACATATACATAAAAACCATAAGTTCATATGCCTGAAAACCATAAATTCATGTCTGTATGAAATAATAACTATTTGAAAGGAGCATAAAAAGAACTAAGAAAGATGGCATTTTAGAGGCCCATCATACTCCTCTTTCTAAATCTTTGCATTCCATTATGAATAAATTTTTGATTGCAAATATGATTAGTTTACCTCCTATTTGACCTCTTTTACCTACTATGATGGCATCTAAATCCTTTAATCCTAAAGCCTTTTGTCAATATCATCATCAGAATGCCCATGATACTGAGAAGTGTTATTCTTTAAAGCATAAGTTTCAAGAATTAATTGATTCTAATGCCTTATCTGTTGATAATTTTGATGGTAGTGGGAAAAAGTCTGTCTCTCCTCCGAATCAAAATCTCCAAATTTATACGAATCCTTTGCCAACATATGATACTAATACTATTGTTCAGCCATCTTCTATGGATGTTATTTATGATTCAAAGATGGATGATCTTAATCACATTGTTAATCATGTGGAGCATGTTGTGTTGTCTCAATCTGTATCTCCACCCTAGCTTCAATCTCAAACTCAACTTCAAGTTCAAACTCAACCTAAACCTCAAAAAAAACCTAAGAATAAAAGACCTTAGGAACTCTTGATTACCTTTGATGATTCTAAGACTATTAAAGCTCCTGATGGTCCCATTTACGTCTATGCTAGGATTTCTATGATACCTACATGTGGTTGTCTAGTTGATCCTACATCCTTAGTCAATGTTATTACTGAAGAAAATATTTTTATGAAAAACTTACAACGTGATTCTTATGATACATTGAATGTGTGGATTCAAACTTGTAATGGTTTTCTTTATCCATCATTTGGTTCTATTATACTACCTATTGAACTTTGTGGAAAAATTGTGAACACTACTTTTGTTGTTGTTCCTACTTCTGATCAATTTCAAGTTAATCTTGGTTTGCCTTGGTTGAATGCCATGCATGTTGTTGCTTCTCCTATCTATAAGTGTCTTAAGTTCATTCATGATGAAGAAGTGAAGATGATTAATCATAGTTTATATCAACCTTCTAGGCCTAGGGATTGTTTTACACTTGACTTATTTTGGCCTTCATTACCTAATTCATGTCCTTCTTGACCTGATAACCTATTTCACTCATATCAAGCCTATAAGCATTGCAAGATTCTTGAGTTAAGCATACCTCTAATGGATCTTAACTGTGGTATTTTTCCTATGCCTTCCATACCTCCTTTATCCATAGTTTCTAGTTATGTTAATTAAGCTCCTAGTGTTGCTTTTCAGTCTACTAAGAACTCTACTGATCCTCCTATAGAACTTGTGAAGGAACCGGTCATCATCCCTCCTAGTTATCAACATATTTCAAACAAGAAAAAACATAATTGATCTGTTAATAAATATTTTAAGAAGCACCGAGCTCAAGCTAAGGCCCGTGCTTCTGTTATTCAAAGTTCTTTACCTTCTTTTGACCAGCCTATGCATGATGTGTTAGAAGAAGTTAATACTAATAATGATGTTAAGATGCATGATTATGAAGATTCTATTCGTATCTTAGATCCTATTTTGATTAATCTAGATGAAGAAGATACTCTTGATGATACTAGTGATGTTAATGATGAATATGAGACTATTGATATTGACATTGATTTACCTAATATGATTTCATCACAATTGATAATTACACCTAGTATCGAACATTATGATTCTCAAGAGGATCCTTGTTTGGAACTTGCTATTATTCATACCGCATTGTATATAGTCCCTCTTGCAAGTTTCCCACCTTCTCGAAATGATATAGAACAAGAGGGGGAGAGTAGGTGACACGTTTGATTGGCTTGCCCTTTGTGGTAGCTTTTTGTGTGCTTTCATGTTGTACTATGCTTCTCCCATTATGTATTTTCTAAATGTTTGTTAGATTCTTTTAAATGACCCTTTTTACTCTGTTGATGCAAGGTGATAAAGGAATAGAACCCGTTGTGCTATTCCTCTATATGTATCTTTACTCTTCTATATGTTGTTTTCATGTTATGTTGTACCTATGTTATTGTTCGTAAATATTTCCTTGTGTAGTCTTCTTGGATTTACGACTTGGTAGCACTGATTCTTTTTGGTCTCCATGTCCTCATCCAAAAAGACTCTTCTTTGTAACTCTTATGTGTTCTTTCCTACATTGTGATTGTAGTTCTACTTTCTTTGGGGAATGATGTAAATTTCTTTGCAATAATATCATATATATATATATATTATCTTATGATCATACTGACCCCACGATAGGTAGATCCCTTCTATGTTCTATGTATGTTTATGTGGTATTTCCCTTGATTTGTCTTCGTTTGGGGGCATCTCGTAGTGGAAATGTAATCAGTGGAGTTTTTTATGTTTTCATTCAAGCCATTGCTCTTGTTAAAGTGTTAGTAATGACTTTAACATGGGGGCATACACTCTTCTCACCTTTTTCACACACGCACTTTCAATACATATATTTTTCAAGCTTTCTCCATTGATGGATTAGAGACTAATCCTTAAAGCATGGATTTGGTTTTTTATAGGATCTCTTGATTCCTCCAGTTTCAAATTTTCAAAATTTTTGATCCCTTAAGGTCAAAGGTTTCCTTAAGACTGGATCTCTTTTGTTTTTGGATTTTCTCTTTTGGGATAGAATATTCCTAAGGGTGAATCCTTGATGGGTTGACTAGTGAGTAGCCACATTCACTAGGTGGTTCAATTCCATCTTTCTAGTTGCGTTCTTTCCTTGTGTAGTTCACAATGGGACATTGATGGCAAAATGGATAGCGCTCCCCTCAGGATTCTTGACATGGCTTAACCACCTCCCGTGTCTTCTATAAGTCTAGTGGTTGTATCAGGCATTAATAGGTTGATCTTTTGGTGCAACGACAACCACTACTTGTAACAAGTGGTATCAGAGCTTGGTCATAGGTTCGAATCCCCTTGGGTAACACTGAGGGGGAGATTGTTGGCAAAATGGATAGTGCTCCCTTTAGGATTCGTGACATGGCTTAACTGCCTCCTATGTCTTCTATAAGTCTAGTGGTTGTATCAAGCATTAACAGGTCGATCTTTTGGTGCAACGTCAACCACTAATTGTAACAGACATAAGTTCTCATTGGGTGAGATAATCACACTCTTTTCTCTCTCTTTTCTAGAGATGTCTCTCTTATTGTAATCTTGGAGTTGATGAAGACTTGAGTCCTTGGGGGCTTGAGGATTTATTTGTCCCTTTGATTTCAATAAGATTATCTTTTTGTTGTGATCTACTTTACCAAGAGTTTGCATCAAGTCCATACTCTTGCTAAAGTGGGGGCTAAATGTATCATCAAAAAATGGAAGCACTTCCATTTGGGATTGGTTTAGCCCTCTGAGTAAGTGGTCTGGGGTCATGTCAAATTCCTTGAATGGTTCTTTGAATTGGATTTGGCTTTTTCCCCTTGTTCTTCTTTTGTTTCCACCTATTTCCATCTTGTTTTTGGCACCTGGTCTTGAGAAACTAAGATCCTTGACCTTAGGGTCAAGTTCAACCTTCTAGGTCAAGTTTGACCTCGAACCTGACCTAGGTCAAAGTCAACCTTGACCATGACCCTGGGTCCAGATTTTAGATTCCAGAGGTTTCTGGATGTTGGGCTTCGGAAAGTTTATTTTCCCACTTCAGGGTCAATTGTTTCAGATTTTGAAATGGTAAACTCTTAAATTATATTTAATCTAGGGCCATTTCTAGGGGTTAAGGTTTAAATGGGAATTCAATTTTCCTATGTCGGCCTCTCTAGAATTTTGTGCCCTAGACTAGTATAAATGGAATCCTTCCTCTCTCACTTTCTCCATCGATCAATCATATCAAAAAAGAAAGTATCCATCTATCATCTTTCAAGTTCAATCAAGTGATCAAGCAATAATCAAGAAAGAAAGAAGGAGAAAGAAAGCATTCAAGCATTCATTCATCTTCAAATAATTCAAGCATTCAAGGTCCAATTCATCAAGGAGATCCATTGGTAGTCATTGAAGGATTCAATCTCTTTGGAGCCCTCTTGTTGAAGATTTCTCCATCCACATCCATTCAAACTTCTTCCTATTCCAAGATCCATTCAAGATTGGTGTTGAAGATCTAATAAAATTTATTTGAGACATCCTAAATACAATTCTACAATCATTTGGAGCATCCATACATGTGGATTTAAGGATTCAAATCCTCCACAAGGATTTCAACATAAGCAAGGTGAATTGTTCCATTTACTTTGTTTATTTTTTGCAATTTCAATTACATTTTAAGGTTGATTCCAAACTGAGGTTTGACCAAGGAAAACCCCTAATCCAAACAACACAACCCTTTTTCTTTCAGATTCAAGTGCATGACAATGAATGTTAGTACAGATCTAAGTACCCTTTTCGGCAAACTTCTGCGATCTGTGAACATAATTTCCATTGGAGTAGTGCAGGTCAAGGTTGACTTTTAGGGGTAAGATTGTGCCCTGGGGTAAGATCTTACCCCTATTTTGGGTCAAGGTTGACCTTTCTCAAAAAGACAAAAGGTTTCTAGGTTTTCTCTATTTCTATGCTTCCAGGCCAGATCCAGTTGCAGAATTTCCTGAAACTATAAACAGACACCAGAAAACAATATTTTCCAGATTTTCCCTATTTTGAGGTTAGTAGCTTTTCTTCAATTCAATTACAATTTTTGTATCTCCTTATTATAACAGAATATAGGGTTTTCTTCTTTCTTCATATTCTTCATCGATTGATTCATTTGTGTATTAACCATTTTCTTTTGGTTGATCAATTGGATCTTTCCTTTGGGAATTTGAGGTTAAGAGTAATATCTTACTTTTCCTACACACTATATCAGATATCTATTTTCTTCCATTACATCTTGGTGAACACACACCCCCACCCTTCATTATCTTACATCAACCAAGAAAGCAATCTCTTTCCAAGGAAGAAATCTCCTCCACTTGTTCTTTTTCTATCATCCAAACTAATTACCCAGTCTACATTAGTAAATGCATGCAAAGTAAAGTCATTAGATATTTCATACCATAAACCATAGTCCAAGGTTCCCTTCAAATATCTCAGTATTCTTTTCACAACACCAAAATGAGTTTCCTTAGTTTCATCATGGAATCTAACAATAATTCCAACTGCGCTGGATATATCTAGCCTTGTATGAGTCAAGTACTACAATCCTCCAATCATTAACATTTCAAATTCACATTTCACCTCTTCAAAAAATTTATTACTCATAGAATCATTCCCACAAAATATGATATCATCAAAAAATACCTCAACAATTAAGATACCATCATAATTAATCCTTAAATACAAATTACTGTTAATATTATCTTTTATAAAACCAAGATGTAATAAATTATTGTCTAATCTAGAATACCATGCCCTTGGTGATTGTTTCAAGCTATAGAATAATTTCTTTAGTTTGAATACCATATATGTCTGATTAGTTAATGTCAATCCATCAGGTTTCTCTATGTAGACTTCCTCTTCAAGTTTGTCATTCAAGAATGCAAATTTGACATCCATCTGATAAACCTTAAAGTTTTTATGAGCTATATAAGAAATAAATAATCTAACTACCTCCAATCTATCCATAGGTGAAAAATGTTGGAAATATAATATGGGAAGTGAGATAATAAGAGGGGGGAGGGTGAATCAGATATCTACTTTTAATTCCATTTTGACATAATTTCACTTGCATATCATAAACATAAAATTCAATACTAAAATAGATCTAAACATCTAATCTTCATCCATGAAATTGAAACATAACACAAATATTTTGGTTACCTAGAAACCCTTGAAAGGTAAAACTATGGTGGGGATGACACTCAAAAATCTTCACTATTGTAATATTAAAGTTTGCATGTTAGGGCTACAAAGTTTGATCATAAACTAATGTTCTACCCTGTGAGGGTTCTGACCTATTAAGATCGTACATACTTATACAATATACCTTGGTAAAAGGATTTAAACTTACAACAAAGTAATAATTCGGTTAAGAGATTTACATAGGCCTACGAGGACCACTCTGTTAAGAGATTTACCTTGATTCACCTATTAAAATGTCTCAGTACCTGATCCTTCAATTTGCACTATGATGCTGATAACAGATCTTCTCCTTCCAATACTAGTTTGATCTCCTCAATCAATATTTGTTCTGACCTTCACTGCTTTTCTCAGTCACTCTAACTAATCTCTTCTTATATCAAAATACTTCTATCTTCTATATATGAGATCACCTTCATTCCACATACTCTTACCATACATCATTTTAGGGTTTAAGATCTCATCTTATATAGATAACAAATCAATATTCTAGATCAAGATCAATGATTTAGATTATCTACTTATGCCACTTAAGCATTCCCTAAGTCTGATAGGCTACATAGCTTACATAGGGATTAATGATTACAAATATAAGACATAATCAGCTCCATGATTTCCTCAACAAACATTAAACATTGTATAGATGTCGGCCAAAATGGTTTACTTAAGTGTTTGTGCCATTACAAAAACATATGTCAAATATGGCTTGCTTGGCATATGAAGTCTTTGACACTCAACATTAGTTGTTCTTCATATACTAGTGCTTGACACTGACACTTCTATAAAACTTGGCATAAAACTACTCGATTATTATTGAAGTACTTGGTGACCATTGTCTTTCTCGGCAGTAACTACTGGTTGGTAAATGTACAAGATATAAGTCTAGAGTTCACTCGGCCTTAACATGATGACTCAGTTGCAGTGATGACGAACCAACATTTCCTAGAAAATCACTAAGTGCTAGACACTAATGGACAATAAAACTTAGGGATCAACAATCTCCCCCTTTGACATTAGTGGCAAAAACACTTTTTCATGACATTTAAATTACAACAAGATTACTTAGTAAAATGATTACTCCCCCTAAGACTTTGACTCGGTCTTCAAAACGATAATACATATATATATACATAAGACTCTATTGACATACAACTGAATATATACATTACAAAATACTATGTCATACCTTTCTATATTTTCACTGTATATGCCATTTTCCTTATTCATTTCCTCATGTCATTTCCCCTGTTTCTACTTTTCTTGTCACTAACATATCATTTCCCCCCTATTTTTGTCACTTGAAGTTGTTGGGGTGTAGGGGTTTTGAAATATTTATCCAAAAATGGTTTTTGGAGCTTCATTATCATACCTAATGTATTGTCCCATCCTGACCTGATAGACTCCAAAACCTGTGTCTTTATTTCTAGCTTGGCATCTAGATCAACTAAGCTTTCGACAATAGAGAGATGAGGGTCTCTCTATACTAACTCCTTTGCTATTGCTAATTCCTTCTGCATAACCTCCAAATGAGGTGTTAACATCATTTTTATGGAAATTAGCATTTCTCTTATTCTTTCATCATTATCCATCAACTCAGCTAATCTTCCTTGTGCATGTAGCAATCTAGTGAAGTGGATGGAGCTGGAGCTTACATCCATGCTCAGTGAATGACCAGTAGAATTTAAGTATAATTTTAGTTTGTCAATAAACTCTTGATTTTCCTTAGTGAAATCTTCCAAATTACATAACTTCTTGTACAGAGAATGAACATTCTGCACAACTTCCTCTAAGTTAGTCACTAAGGCAAGAAAGTTCTACCTATTTCACTGTTATTTCAATAGAAACCTTTTACAGTACTTTGGTCTCAAACTTTCTCTCAGACCATTGCATAAGTTTTTTATTTTCCTCGCTATCATCACTATTCACCTTCTTAACAATTTGAACTAGTTGATCCAAGATAGGTGTTGAGTCATTCACATCATCCATTTCAAAAGCTTCAATGAATATACCTTTAATCTCATGCAAAAATTGTTTTTGTTGATGCTCTCTTCTCAACTCTTCTTGCTTGCTTGTCTTCTTCAAGAGGTCTTGTAATATTTGCATTTTCTCATAAGTTAAGTTATCAGTGTACTACTTAGGAATCACTATAACTTCATTGATTGTAACCTATGTTCCATGAGATTTCTCCTTCTTCTTCTATGATTTCTTCCTAGGTGTATTCCCACTCAACATCTGTATAAGAGCTTTAAATGCCTCTTGTTCCTTAGGCTCTAGTTTTTCCTTTAGTGTTTCTTCTTTAGCATTCTTCTTTTCCTCCAAATTAGAATTTTAAATACTAATGTAGACTTATCTGCTTGATCTTTTAGACTCTCATCTGCTTGTTCTTTCTTTTCCTCCTCGATAGGTGCATTTTGAGTTGTAATTGTTGACTTGTCCCGTTTCTCGACACTAGTACTCTATGAGGCCTGTGGTTCAAATATGACCATATGAGAACTTATAGGTGTAGTGTCCATAGTTGATGTACTCTCAATCCTTGTATTATCTTGTACCTAAATTAATATTGGATTGGTTCTTGGTAGAAACTTATCTGAGGCTGCATGAAAAAGCATTTATTTCTAAATTTCTTCCTCAGTTAATACATTGGTTTTTACTGGGGTATCCTTAGTGATATCCATAATTGTGATCACATCCTATGACTCACTAACTTCTACCTTCTATCCTACTTGCTCCTCTACATTCTATGGTTCATCAATGTCCTCCTTATTATCTAACTCCACTTGACTGGTTGTGCCTTCACTTGGTTGTGAACTCTTCTCAATTATTAGTCCAAAAATATTTCTCCACAACCTAGTGCTTTGTTGCACAACATCTTCAACCTTATGTTGTAGAATAGAATAGGCTTGGAGCTTGGGTACAAACCTATTCCTATACTTCTCCATATATTTCTTTATGTATGTTGGGGATAGATCTGGCATGACCTGTGCTAGTGTACTCTCCCTTATCTATTTTTCAGTCATCATGGCATATTGCCATTTCTGATCAATCCTTTTGTATATCTCATCAAGGATGAGATTCACCATCTATAAAGGTGTCATCTTGAATGTAAACAACATCTCAAGAATTTCTTCCTCCACTTTCTCTTTATCCCCATTGCTTAACTTATCAAATTTTATTTTCTTAAAGCCTACTAATCCGACAATGCTCTTGATATTGTGGCATATTTCATCCACAATCAATTGTCATCTCTATGATGATGCTTTCACCTTCGTATTTTCATTAGTATATGTCTCTTCATCATCATCATATTTCTCCAAGACTAACTTCCTAATTGGTTTCTTCCTTAGATTACTTGACACAACCTTAGTTTGTACTGGTTTCCTTTTTCCTGATGCCAGTGTCTTTTTCTGTGGCTCGATAGCTATGATAGTAGAAGCTACCCTTGTTCTTAGTCTAAGTACTATAGGAGTGGGTTTTTGTTAATGTAGTTGTTTCTTTCTAGGCTCAATAATTGCTACCTTCTTTCCCTTCTTTGTGATTTCAATCTCCTCCTCATCACTTCCTTCAAACTCACTAGTCTTATCTTCTCCTAACCCTTGTGTTAGTTCAAGAGGTGCATTTTCCTCTTCTCCTTCTTCTAGCATCTTTTCTAGGTTCTTAACTAGTTTCTTTCTTTTTCTCTTCATGGTTTACAACATCAACCCCATAGTATCTTAGACTTAGCTTCTTGATAAGTCCCAAAAGATTTAGTCTTTTTATCAATTTCCTCAGCTAGTAAAGTAGTTATGGCTAATGTTGTCTCATCTACATTGACCTCATAAGGTAGTGTCCTAAGCCATGATACCCTTGGTATAACAACCTGAGCATATGTATAGTCAATATCTACTAAGAAACATATATCATTATAGTGCTTCTCTACTAGTGAAATAGGGATCCTACTCCTTTTTCTCATTTTATTTTTGAACTCTACAAAATAACTATCCATATTACTTTCAAATTTCTCTCCTAACTAATCAATAAACTCATTTATTTTCTGGGTGACTGGTTAGTCCTTGTTCCATACAATATCTCCAATGGTAGGAAAACTATTCTAAACATAGAAGAATAAATAGGTAAGAAGAGAACCGAACTTACCAATTGAATTATTTTCTTTTCCAATTGAAGTAAGGTTCTCGGTAAGCAGGGTCAATTGCAGCTCGACAAGATCATAAGTATGATCTTTCTTCACCATCTTCCATGCTTGGTCAACTACAATACATGGAAAATTGTCTAGCCTGCTAGACTAGTAGAATTTTTGAGCAATCACTCTCACTAAAAAATCTATCTTTGGATCAGTGATTGTAGAAATAGTCATCCCTCTTTTGTTCCACACTACCTAAGTGTTTTCTTGTATAATTTCCTTACTCTGGCATCTCATTGTCTTCTTCCCTATTAGACTAGGATAATCGATGACTTGGTGTATCATATCCTTAGTAATCTTGACCAGCCCATCCTCCAGCCATATCTTCATATCATGTACACAAATTAACATAATCTTTATCCATTCAACCTTAAAGTTTTGTGGGAAATCAAGTGCACGCACTAACCCTTTCTTGACAACTTTTTGATGTTCATCCTTCAACACTCCATTGTTGCATAACTTGTCATAAGATTTCCTAATATCATAATCTCCTATTTCTACAATCTTACACATGTAGCATGTGCATACATCATTAATCATCAAGACCCTAGGAGGGATCGATGACAGGGTACCCGTAAGATCTCCCTTCACTGCACTTTCAGGAATGACTTGAAATTTTTGTGGTTTACATGCATAGTTCCTTACAAGTTGAACATTTAACACTTCCATTCCTTTCTTCTTGGCTGGAACGGATGAAGTAGATGCCATATTCCTTAAATATAGGGTTCAAATTACAAATAAAAGTTACTTGGTAGTATCTTGATAAACAATCCTTTTGATGTTTGTCGATGACACGTTATAAAGATCTTTGGAAATTTTACTTAGCACAAATAGCTCTGGTTAATCACCTTAAAATTACTCTGCAAGTTCTCAAATTGCTGGTGAAATGAGAATAAATGGTAACATTTGGCTTTATAGACTTCAAACGGTTGGATTAGGGCTTCATTAAATGATTTGTACATTGAGTAGGTGTATACAGTTGTCTCGACCTTCTTATGTCAACTTGGTTATCATGTACTTAGTTAATACTACCATTTAGTTTCAGCTCAGTACATATCACATCTTGGCTATCATAAGAGCTCGACATACACTAGTGACTCGGTCACTGTGCTTAATTACTAATGCTCGACATCAAATATGCAATATACTTTCTTTCTCAGATCTTTCCTAATGCATCTTAATTTATGCAAATATGGACTTTAGCATATCGAATGTTAGGAACTAATGTAAAATAAATCATTATAAGATTCAGTTCCTCACATACCTTCTTTTCTTAGTTTCAAGTAGTGTGATTTCTTTATTTTTCCATGTCTTACTCATCTAGTTCCTTATTTGTTCAATAGTTTCTTCATTTCTGGCTTATTCATTGCTTGATGCATGTTCTCTGTAGTCTCTTTATGTGACCAATCTTGTTGCATTTGTAACAGACCAGACTTCCACTCATCCAAGTCTTGGATTTTCCTCTAAAATGTGTCTTCAAATAGTTTACTCCAATATGACCATACTCTCCACAATAATGACAACTATACCATGTATTATAGTCCCAATTGTATGTGTTACCTTTCCTAGGTGTTTTATTCTTCTTATTGGACATCCATTTAGCTTTGGATCTCCATTCTTATGTTCTATGACCATATTTCAAACACTTAAAACAATGTCCTTGAAATCTATGTGAGGTGGGTGGATTACTGATCTTTGACCTACATTCATGTGCCCGATGTCCATGTTTATTATAATTAAAACAATTTCAATTGAACTTTGGTTTAGGATTAGGTCTACCATTCTTTCTTCTACAGATGTTGGATGTTGGTCCTAGCTTTCCACAATGATGGCATTTGGGTTTCCTGTTCTTTGAATTTGCATTCCTTAGTTCTCCACTCTTTGATGATTCTCCTTCTTCAGTGGATGATAGGTGCTCATCATGTCTAAGTCCAGAAGTATCACTAGATCTTCTTGGTGACCTTAATAGTTCTTCAAAGTATTTCACAAATTCATTTGGTTTGTTCATCCTTTCATTAAGTTCCTTTTCAGATCTTAGTTCATTCTTTAGGTGACTATTCTCTGATCTGAGATTTGTGATTTACATATCTTTTTTTCTTAACTCTTGATTAGCAAGTAGTAGTTGATTCACCATGTCCAATTGATTGTTTATTAGCCTTTGCATGTCACATGTCTTTTCATCAAGTATTATAGACATTTTTCTTTTGTCTTCTTCAGCCATTGTCTTGTCTTCTTCAGCTTTCTTTTTCTGTTCAATCACTTCACATTATCTTACTAATTGGATTTCCTATTCTCTCTTCATATTTTTTATGTCTTCACTTAGTATGTTGTTTTTCTCTAGCAAATCTATTATAGATTTGTCGCTTTCTGTAGAATTTCGATTGTCAAATAGACCTCTAGTATCTTCTTCTTGAAATTATGTTTCATTATGTTAAATTTCCAATTCTATCCTTCTACTTAAGGATTTCTTTAATTCACCTCTGGCTGCTTCAAGCTGATGTGATGCAAGCTGAATGTCAATCTTATGATTCTCTATGATCTTTCCCAACTTATAGACCTCCATCTCCAAGACCTTAACTCACAAGTGATTACACTTCTTTAAGAGACTTAGCTATGATACCAATTGTTGGAAATCTAATATGGGAAGTGAGATACTAAGAGGGGGGGTGAATCATATATCTACTATTAATTCCATTTTGACATAATTTCACTTGCATATCAGAAACATCAAATTCAATATTGAAATAGATCTGACAATCTAATCTTCATCCATGAAATTGAAACATAACACAAAGATTTTAGTGACCTAGAAACCCTTGAAAGGTAAAAATAGGGTGGAGATGACACCCAAAAATATTCACTAGTACAGTATTAAATTTTTCCTATTAGGGATACAAATTTTGATCATAAACTAATGATCTACCCTGTGAGGGGTCTGCCCCATTAAGAGCTTACAAACTTATACAATCTACCTTGGTAAAAGGATTTAAACTTACAACAAAGTAAGCACTTGATTAATAGATTTACATAGGTCTGTGAGGACCACTCTATTAATAGATTTACCCTGATTCACCTGTTAAAATGTCTCAGTACCCGATCCTTTGGTTTGCACTATGATGCTGATAATAGATCTTCTCCTTCCAATACTAGTTTTATCTCCTCAATGAAATATATCTCTGTTCTTCCCTTCACTGCTTTTCTCGGTCACTCTGAATGATATTTTCCTATATCAAAATACTCATCTATTGTATATATGAGATCACCTTCATTCCACATACTCTTACCATACATTATTTTAGGGTTTAATATATCATCTTATATAGAGAACAAATCAATCTTCTAGATCAACATCAATGGTCTTGATTATGTACTTATGCCACTTAAGCATTCCCTAAATCTGATAGGCTACATAGCTTATATATGGATTAATGATTACAAATATAAGGCATAATCACCTCCATGATTTCCTCAACAAACATTAAATATTGTATAGATGTCAGCCAAAATGGTTTACCTAAGTGTTTGTGACATTACAAACACATATGTCAAATATGGCTTGCTCAACATATGAAATCTTTGACACTCAACATTATTTGTTCTTCATATACTAGTTCTCGACACTGACACTTCTATACAACTTGGTATAAAACTGCTTGGCTATTACTAAAGTACTCGGTGACCACCGTCTTTCTTGGTAGTAACTATTTCTCAGTAAATGTACAAGATACAAGTTTAGACATAACTCGGCCTTAACATGATGACTCGGTCGTAGTGATGACCGACCAACATTGCCTAGAAAATGACTAAGTGCTAGACACTAATGGACAACAAAACTTAGGGATCAACAATTCTCATCAAATTCAATACCTTCTTACCGTGAATATTTCTTACAACTTCACCCTACTCATTCATCTTATTCCTAAAAACCCATTTAGTTCCTATAACATTTTTGTCCTTAGGCCTTGGTACAATCCCCCAAGAATCATTCTTTTGAATTTTATCTAGTTCTTCTTGCATTGCCTTAATCCAAAATTCATCTTTCTGAGATTCATTAGTAGTATTAGGTTCTACTTGTGAAATTAAGAATAATTGATTTCTAACCTTTGACCTTTTCATCACACCTTTTTTTACATCTCCAATTATTTTTTTATCAGAATAATTAATTGATACATACCTTAGTGTTTTAGGAGTCCCTTTTGGCTCAACAATACTTACTTTTATCCCATTTCCAATCTCAAAGAATTGTTCTACTTCCTGCTCCTAATTTTGATTCTAAATATTAGAATCCCGATTACCTTCATTATCTGATCCATTACCATACATTCTTTCCTGAATCTAAAATTTATCACCAATCTTCACACTAGCACTTTCAATTATCTTTTTCAATCTAAGATTGTAATACCTATATGCCTTACTCCTATTAGAGTATCCAAGAAATATTCCTTCATCACTTCAAGGATCAAAATTCCCTAATTCATCATCCCTTTTGATATAGCATTTACTACCAAATATTCTAAAGTATTTAACTGTAGGAATGTGATCAAACCATAAATCATATGGATTCTTACCAATATCATGTCTGATCTAAACTATATTCAATGTATATATTGTGGTTTTAATTTCTTCCGTCCAATGCATTTTCAGTACCTTTCCTTCAAGCATTGTAGTCCTAGTAGCATCAAGAATGGTTCTATTTCTCCTTTTTGTTATGCCATTCTACTATGATGTTCTAGGTGCAAACGTTTGTCTGTGTATCCCATGTTCCTCACAATATGCATTAAACTTACCTGATGTGAACTCACCACCTCTATCAAACCTTAAGCATTTAATCTTCAATCTTGTTTCATTCTCAACTTTTTCCTTGTAAATCTTGAACTTATCAAATGCTTTAGACATTTCTTTAAGAAAAGAAATCCATATCATTCATGAATAATCATAAAAAAAAATCATAAATTACCTTTCAACATAATATGACCTTGTTCTTGTAGGAACATAGAGATATGTATGTACAAGATACAATCTCCCTTTTGTTGAATAAGTCTTTCTTTGAAAGATAGTTTTGGTTTATTTTTCCATAACACATTCTTTGCACAAAATGTTAGTAGGCTTCACAATCGTTGGTAAATCTTTGACTGCACTAGTGTTACTAACCTTCACAATTTTTATTAAAATTTATATGATAGAACCTTTTGTGCCATAACCAATTTTCATCTATCTTCACAACAAAAAATCTTTCTTTAGTTGAATTCAATTGAAACACATTACCTTTAGTCTTAGTACCTATTGAGATTAGATTTCTTGATTGATCTTTGATAATACATTTTCCATTCTTGAATTCTAGATGTTATCCTTTATCCACAAGTTGTCCAACACTCAACATATTATTCTTTAGTCCATCAACAAACAAAACATCATCAATATTAGTGTTTCCATCAAGAGTTACCTATGATGAAGCGAAGAGTATTATCTCCAAATTTGACTACACCTCCATCATACTTGTTAAGCTGCACAAATTTATCTTTTTCACAAGTCATGTGATGAGAGAATCCACTATCTATAAACCATTCAGATTTCTTTTCTAAATGTGAAACCAAAGATTTTTCTTCATGAACAGGATCTTCATCTGTAATAGAAACAAACCCAATCTTATCTTCATCATTTAGAGATCATGATCAGAAGTACCCTCACTAGAAATATAACATTCCTTAAGATATTTAGACTTGTATGGCTTAGGTTTATACTTTGGAACTCTAGTAGGACATATAGAGGAAAAATGACATATCTTCTTGAATGAAAAATACTTGAAGGGTAATTTCCTTCATACTTTCCCTTACCTTTGTTTTTCCTCTTTGTGACCAGGGCTACAAGCTCATCCAATTTCCTTTCTTCTTCTTTTATTTCTACCCATTCCTTAGTATATTCTCCAAGATTTGCATACTTGTTACTTCTACTAGTGCTTGCATTATTTGTTATCATCTTCTTATCCTTATGAACGGTAGCCTTAAACAAAGATTCAACTTTAGGTAAAGCATCTTGTAATTTAGAGGTTTCAATTGTAGATAACTTATCAATCAAATTCTCCCTTGTAAATCCCATTGTGAGTAGTATAATCTCTTCAATTTTCATGACCTTGGTGTCATATGTAGGTGTCAAAGATCTCAAAATATTCTCAATGATCTTTTCTTATGTAATAGACCCTCTTGTATTTTTGATGCCAGTAATAGTCTTTATCACTCTCTAAACATATGCTTTAATAGACTCATCTTCTTGCATCCTCATGTTCTCCCACTTTGTTTCCCAACACTCCAACTTGGAATCTTTGGTATATTTGAATCCTTCATATAGTGCTTCCAACTTTGTCCAGATTTTATGTGCCAACTCAAGCTCCTTTACCTCTATAAATTCTACCCCCAAAAGTACACTGATTAGGGATTATCTTGCAATAATATTGCAATTAAATTTATTCCTTTCATCCTCTTTACTATTTTCCAATTCATCCTCAATCTTGACATCTTCTTTGTTCTTTTTAATATAACCAGTATTCAATTCCCAAGCAAATCAAATGATATCCCCTCTTATTTTTCTAGCTGTCAAAAATTTCTCCATCAAATTTAGGACTGTCCTTCCTATAGCTTGTTATTCTAGATCTCCAAGAGGACCAATAACTCTGATACCAATTTCTAGCAATAGCAAGCCACACCACACAACTTTGAGGGGGGGGAGGGGGGGGTGAATCAATTATGTATAATAATTGTAAACTTTAAACTTATGAACTAGAAAACTATTTAAGAATATAACAGTGCCAAACAAGATGAAAAAGATAGACAACAACACCAAAACACATAGAGTTTTATTCTCAAAGAAAAAATTGTTAAGGAAAAAACCCTTGTAGGGATGGAACCCACTAGATAGTGAACTAGTATAAAAATGTCCTTATTAGGAGACCTAGCCCTATTAGGAGCTAATACAATACATCTAGTACAACCATCCTTATTAAAGGACATAAATCCTATTAAAAGGTCCTTCAACCCTGTTAGGAGTCGATGAGAATAAAAAAGGTACACTACTCGAGCACACTGCTCCAAGGAGAAGGTTAAACCCACCTTTAGGACTCACTATCCAAATACAATAAAGTGAACTTATTGTTCAAATGACTGAATTGGCTGTATTTGTCAAAAAATGGAAGCACTTCCATTTAGGACTAGTTTAGCCCTCCGATTAAGTGGTTTGGGGTCATGTCGAACGCCTTGAATGGGTCTTTGACTTGGATCTGGATTTTTCCCCTATTCTACCCCATTTTCCACTTCCTTCCTACCTAATCCTGGCAACCTGCTCTGAGAATTTGAGGTTCTTGACCTCAGGGTCAAAGTTGACCTTTTGGGTCAAGGTCGACCTCGACCCTGCCCCAGGGTCCAAATTTCAAATTTTAAAGGTTTCCAGATGTCATGTTTCAGAAAGAATTATTTCCCACTTCCGGGTCTGCTATTTCGGGCTTTGAAACAGTAAAATCTTAAATTTTATTTAATTTAGGTCCACTTCCAAGGGTATAGGCTTAATGGGAATTTGATTCTCCTATGTTTTCCTCTCTAGAAGTTTGTGCCCTAGACTAGTATATAAGGAGGCCTTCTCCTCTCATTTTCTCCATCAATTATCTTATCTCAAGTGCAATCAAGTTTTCCATCAAGCCATCAAGAAATCAAGAAGAAAGAAAGAAGGATAAAGAAAGAATTCAATAATTCATCCATCTTCAAGCATTCAAGCATTCAAGATCCAATTCATCAAGGAGATCCATTGGTAGCCATTGAAGGATTCAATCTCTATGGAGCCCTCTTGTTGAAGATTTCTCCATCCATATCCATCAAAGCCTCTTCCTATTCCAAGATCCATTCAAGATTGGTGTTGAAGATCTAAATAAAATTGATTTAAGACATCCTACATTCAATTCTACATTCATTTGGAGCATCCATACTTGTGGATTCAAGGATTTGAATCCTCCACAAGGGTTTCAACATAAGCAAGGTGAATTTTTCCATTTACTTTGTTTATTACTATAATTTCAATTCAATTTCAAGGTTAATTCCAAAAATAGGATTTGACCAAGGAAAACCCCTCATCCAAAAAAAAAAACCATTTTTGTTGTAGGTATAGGTGCAGAACAATGAATTACAAAGCAGATCCAAACACCCTTTTTGGCAAACTTTTAGGATCCGTGAATAGAATTTATGTCAGAGCAGCGTAGGTCAAGGTCAACATAAAGGGGTCTAGGTTGACCTTTCTCAAAAAAGGAAAAGATTTATGGGTTTTCTGTGTCTCTATTTTCCTGCCCCAGATCTGGTTGCAGAATTTCTTGAAACTCAACACAGACACCAGAAAACAACATTTTCTAGATTTGTCATACTTTGAGGTTAGTATTTGTCTTCAATTCAATTAATATTTTAATACTCTCTTCCCTAATCTTATCTATTCATAGATATCATTCATACCACACAACATTCACATACATTACATATTACATTCTGGTAAATTGGTGATTCCCTTTTTATCATTTTACACTGGTTGATAGCAACTTACTGTCCTTTATAGTTCCATTGAAGTGCACAAGGACTAGTCATAGATTCCACTCATACCTCTTCTCTTCATCTCTTCTCTTATTATAATTCTTTCATGCACAATCACACATACCTCCCATACATATTCCTCACATTACATTAGAGAATTTAATCTACTTTATACAAGTTACAAGTCTTAATTAGGTCGACCTGTTAGGACTTCCCTAATGCACAAACAATTACATTACACAATTATAAGGCACACACGGTACCTAATACAAATATAAAAAAAATTAAAAATATTAATTTACATGCCAAGATCCATATTTAATGCTCACCAATCCATGGAACACGTTACACCACCTATTCGACTCCCAAAATCAATTATCCAAGTTTATATGCTAGTATTGTCATTATCATGAAAGCCAAAAATTCTAGAGTGAACTCCATCCTATGTTTTCTTCCATGCCTAAATCTTGCATAACACAACTGCATCTCACAACCAACTTATGCACAAAACTCAACAACTAACTCAGTCAAATTCCTTATCTTTGTCCTGTAACTAGTCTTCACCACAACAATTGTAACACACTCAGATCATCATATTAATCCATGAAAAGTTAGACATAAGGTCTATACATCTTTAGATTGATAAAAAAATATCGCATACTCTGAATCGTCATACAATGCTCTTACATTTCTGTCCAACTTCCTGTAGTAACTAGAAACACAATGTGTTTGATATAACCAACTGAAAACTGAAATATATTTCATATGTTGACATCAATGACAAAACCTGAACAACAACAACAACAACATCAACAATTCCAACCAATATCTAATGTAGATGTTGATTTTGATAAGGATAATATAGATGGAGGAATGTTTTGGATAAAAATTTTAAATGTGGAAGCTGAAGATGGAGGATCCATTAATAGATCAAGATCTATGGCATGATATTGGTGAGAATGTCTTCAACCATATAGATCTTACTCTAGTTACTCAATATAGTGTTAAGGTCCATAAATTCAAGGGAAAAATCATTTTTTTTTCTCAAGAAACTCTATTTTAATCAATGTCCATCATGGATAAATTTAAGAACCCCCCTCCTCAAAAAACTTGGAAAATATTGACAAATTTTTCATTACTAAAATGAATCACATGTAATTATATCATCCATTTTTTTTTACATGGGAACATAACATTAATGTGGTTGGAAAATGATTTCTAATTGTCCAAAATTAGTCCAAAATGTTGGCAAATATATTTTCTTTCATATGGTGGAGAAAAATAATATTGTTGGTGATTTCCCTTGTATCCAAATAAATGTATTCATTCTTTTGACAAATCAAACACTTTTTTAATATGAAAAGGATTGTTTTTAGTGGCAATTTAAACTATCATATACAATAAATGAATTAATTTTACTCAAAAAAATTATATAATTATATAAACTATAAAAATTTATTTGGTGAATAATGTTTTGATACGAAACAAATAAAATCATTTTACTAGAGAATTATATAAATCTAGAAAAATATAATAGTTTTGTTGGAAAAAGTGTCAAATGATAAATGATAATAATTAATTTCTTCAACAAATTTTCATTTCTAGTGACGAGATAAGTTTGAAGGCCTTTAGAACAAAAATCAACATGTTTATTACTATTTTAGTTAAACTCATGTTCAAACATTCTAAAAATAAATGAGAATAGGTTTTCTTTTCATTATGTATTTTAAAGCTTTAGAAATGAAGCAGACCAAACTTTTCTTCAACATCATACATCTGAAAGACTAGATTTATTTATTTAGAGTTTCAAATAGTAAACAGTAAACAAATTGATAATTGATAATTGAAATGTCTAATATTTTATCATATTTAGTCGATATTTAAAAAATACAATTTTTTCATGGTTCTTGGTATATTACCCATTGTAAATGGATTCAAATTTTCAAAATTGACAAAAAAATTTAAGCATTAACAAAGACTGAGAGAGTGAAAATTAACCAAAAGCCAATGAGCAAGTAACATAAAGAGGATATTACGACATCTTAGAGATGTCCTTTTGCAACAACTTGAGCCAAGAATTTGTTAATCCACAACATGTTGTTGATAACATCAAGCATAAATAAATTCTATACAAAGTGGCATGCCTTACATGTTTTTCTACGACATGCATAGTTAGAGTAATTTACCAAACGCCTCCCAAAAATTGATATCAATGCACATGACCCTGGGTCTCAAGATAGAGTTCAATATCTTGATGTAGAGGCACCCCTACTCCAAACTAGGTTGTCTCCACTACATTGTCTAGGCCACTTAAAATAACCTCTTTGATCATGAGATCGATCAACTATAACATTATATTTGTATTATCTCTTAATTCTAGGAGAGATTCAACAAAGTGAGAGGAAACATCTATGTTAACTCTATTTCTAGATTTCAAAATAAAAAAATCATCTTTGAGGATCCATTTTTCCACTATTATATGACTAATTCTATGCCAATTACAAAAATATGTCTAAGATGCACATCTAAAATTCTTCCTAAGAATATCATTTGCCTCAAATCTATTGTCAACCTTATGGGTGTTTACATGACTAAATTATTTTTTAGATAAAATAGGAAACTCTAGCTAGTTTTACTTGATTTGGAAAATTAAATCCTGAGAGTTTAAACCTTAAAAACATTAGGATAATATGAATATAATCAAGAAAAAAATACTTTCTTACATTGATGACATGAGGTTATGCAGATCGAATTTCAATCAGATTAATTAATCTTGTTAGGTGTCACCTTTGTGTTGTGTCACAAAAGGTTTTTATTTCATAACTTTATGGAAGAAATCACAGTACCGATACCACCCTTAGAGTAGAAATGCTACAAAATTACTTGATGTGACTACTATCTACTTGACGTAGACTTGAGATTATCATTTGATGTGACTACTAAATTTATTAAACAATGTATATCAACTTGATGTTATTCTCTAAGGACTACAAACCATCCATAATACAAACACGTCTCCAGTACACATTTTTTTAATTTTGCATTTGTGTAAAACCATCCTCCAACAAAAATATGATATTTTCTAGTTGATAGTGGAGAAGATCATCAACTTGTGTGAACATCCAAGCCTCAGATATCTCAAACTTGTAAAACTTGCAATATTACATAAACCATCTAATTTAAGGGATTGGTCCCTTATATACCCAAACTATGGAGTAAAGTTCCCTACTACCTTGTTAATATTATTTAGAACAACAGAGAAGGGGGGGGGGGGGGGTGAATCAGTTGTTCTCAGGTCCTGATGTATAAAATAATCTCCAAAACTTATCCTTAAATCAGATCCAAAACCAAAACAAACTCGGTCATCACTGATTCAATAATAGAAACATCTAAAAATGCAGTCCACTACCTAGCTGTAACTTAACTTGTAAAACATAGCAATGTTCAGATCTAAAAATTCACACAAGTATAAACACTAGGTTTTATAGTGGAAACCCAATTTGGGAAAAACCACTTTGTAACATGCTACTATTATTTTCACTCTTCTGAAGTGAGCTCAGTAAAAAGCCAACCCTGTCAAAGGTAATAATACACACTGTCAAATGTGACCTGGTTAAAGGATTTCAATCACCCTGTTAAAAGTGAGCCTAGTCATAGGACTTACATACACTCCATTAGAATGCAACCTTGTTCAAAGGATTTAACATATGATTGTTAAGTCAACCTCTGTTAAAAGGATTTTGACTGTTACAATGGTTAGAAATTAGCAGCAGTATTATCTAAAAAATATACAACTCACTTTGCAAATATCAAATCTGATTCCATACACTAATGCTGGTTTACTGACTTTGAAAATTTTCCATTTCCATCTTTGATCTGCTCGAAACTTTTCTTCAAGCAATCACCACACTTCTCCTTTAGCCTTTTCTAGCTTATTCAATCAGTACAACTTTTCTCTTCCAACATTCTTTGTTCATCATGTACATACATATCACAATGCTCAGGTTCCCTTATATTTTCCTCAATTAGGTTAACTCATCTTTTTCCACTCAATATCATTCATAGATCTTAGGGTTAGGTCAGATTCATTGAATCTACCCGCTTTATGTTCTTTGGCTCCTTTTCTAGAATCATCTCAAATCTCTTAAAGATTTACAATAAAACATTTTACAAAGAATTTAATGCTTCCAAACAATCAATAAATAAAGTCAACATGTTTTACATAATCCAAGAATTCAACAATGTCAGCTCCAAAATTAAATTCTCTTCAAATATAAAATTGCTAATGCTCGGTCAATACTGTGATTGTTCACTCGGTCTCCATGTAGAACGCCCGGTCAATACTAAAACTATCTCCTCGGCTTGCACTGTCTTCCTTAGCAATTTATTGATGCTCGGTCGACACTATAATTTTACTCAACATATACTAACTTGGTCGACACTAACATCACTCGGCTTAAAAATGATTTTTCATTCTTTGCTCGGTTAAGCCTACCAATTTAGTCTACATTCTTACTAAGATAAACAATACATTATCTCATCATAGTGCAACATAGTCAAGTACACTTTATAGTATCAAGATAACTCAACCTTTCCCTAGGTGCTATTGTTACCAACCTTGCTTAGCCCCTTAGCAACACTCAAATAGATATGGTACTTTCCTAAGTAGCAACAGTCTTACCAATTAAGGTTTGACATCAATGACAATACAACAATTTTTTCAATTCAGTTTCCAACAATCTCCCTCTTTGGCATTGATGGAAACACCATATGATATCATCTGAATAACACATAAATTACCAACCAATCCAAAATCTTATCTGTCCATCAAAAACTTATTTATAATATCCTTATCTTCATTTTGATTTAGAATCTTGTAGCCTCACTCCTATGACCATCAGAAGTATTCAGATCTCCCTCTATCTTGATTCTTCATTTCAGTTCATCATCCTCTTTTCTTTTAGTTCCATTAGCTCATCAATTCTTAGTTTTCAGTATCATGTGTTATCATATCTCATGTGTTATATCATATCAGTATATTCTCCCTCTTTGACAAAAATGCCAAAGCAAGAACTAAAACTTACATCCATCAAATGTAGATAATATCTGTGTAGCTCAGTGTTTCTCCCTCTGTCATCTTGCTTATGACTGATTCCTTGTCTTTGCTTCTCTTCACAACTCTAGGCCAGCCCTAAAGTGTGACAATCTTCTGCATCAATTTGTCCAATGTTTTGTTGTAGCACATTTGATGCAGTGCTCCTAGCTTGTCTAGGCAGCCTCGGTTAGGGAAAGAACCCCTAATTGACTTCTCAAATACTCATGAGCTTCTCTAGGTAAAGCTTTAGTGAATATGTCTACTAATTGTTCTTTTGTATTCACATATTCCATTCAGACTTCTTTGTCTTGTACTAATTCTCTCAAGTAGTGATACTTGATTGCAATGTGTTTGGTCTTAGTGTGTATCACTGGATTCTTAGAAATATTGATAGCACTTGTGTTGTCACAAAAAATAACAATAGGTTCAGTGATTTCTTCTTTCATACCTATCAATAATTGTTTTATCCATACCAAGTTTGAACAGTTCACTGCAACAACAACATACTCGGCCTCAACAGTAGATTGGGAAATGCAATTTTGTTTCTTGCTTGTCCAGGAGACTAATCTCTGTCCAAGAAAGAAAGCTCCACCACTTGTACTCTTTTTTTCATCTACATTTCCTACCCAATCAACATCTATATAAACTCAAAATTCAAATTTGTCATCCTTCTTATAATATAGACCATAGTCAACAGTTCCTTTCAAGTATCTCATAATTCTTTTCACGGCCATCATATGTGTTTGCTTAGGATTAGCAGAGAATCTTGCCACAATCCCAACAACTAATGCAATATCTAGTATGTTGTGTATAGCATATTGCAATTTTCCAATCATAGATATGTACAGAGTTTGATTCACTTCTGCAGCATCATCATTCTTAGATAACTTTTGTCCAGTAACCATAGGAGTTCCTACTGGTTTAGCATCTTCCATCCCAAAAGTTTTCAGTATTTCATTAACATACTTAGACTGTGTAATGAAAATTACATTCTTCCTCTGATATACTTGTAAACCAACAAAGAATTTGATCTCACTAAACATACTCATTTCAAATTCAGTTTGCATTTTGTTTGAGAAACTTTTACATAATGCATCTTTTCCACCAAAAATAATGTCATCAACAAAATTTTTTGCCAACAAGATACCTTTACCTTCTTCATCCCTCATGTATAGATTGCTTGTGTCATTTTTTCTTGAAAATCCAATATGTATCAAGTAGTTGTGCAACCTCTCATACCATGCTCTAGGTGCTTGCTTCAATCCATATAATGCTTTGTTCAGTTTGCACACCATGTGTCTTCTGTTTGGATCAATAAAACCTTCTAGTTGTTCTATGTAAACTTCTTCTAGTATACCATTTAGAAATGCAAACTTGACATCCATTTGATATACCTTGAAATCTTTATAAGTAGCATATGCAAGCAGAGTTCTTACTCCTTCCAATCTAGCTACAGGGGCAAATGTCTCCCCATAATCTATTCCTTCTTCTTGTGTGTAGCCTTTGCATACCAGCCTAGCTTTGTTCCTAGTGATTTCACCATTTTCATTCTTCTTATTCTGAAATACCCACTTTGTTCCTATAACATTCTTATTTTTAGGTCTCAGCACCAGAGTCCAAGTATAATTCTTCTCAATTTGGTCAATTTCTTTATTCATTGCTTGTATCCAGCCTTCATTCTCCAATGCTTCTCTAGTTCTCTTCAGTTCAAATTCACATAGTAGACATGTTGGATCTATAGTCTTACTTCTGGTCTGGATTCCAGTATCTTTGTCTCAAATTATCTATTCAGGCTTATGATGTCTTCTCACATATTTTGCCAAAATAGGTTCAGTTGTTTTCTCCTCTATTTCATCATGTTCATCAACAAGATTGTCAGATTCAACTTCAAAATGGTCGACAACCTCTTCCTGATATTCAACAACATTTTCTTGTAGCTCGACATGTTCTTGTTCTCTCTCGACACTATTTTCCTGACGCTCGACAGCTTCTATTTGTCACTCGGCATTGCTTACCCAAGAATCGGCATTAGGTGCAAATCTGTTACTTGTCTCTTCTTCTTCTTCAATATACACAAAAGATCTATAACCTTCTAGTTCTCTTTTACTGTCAACTTCATTTCTTTCTGCATACTCATCAATTTTGGCATTCACACTTTCCACAATTTTGTTAGTGTTAGAGTTCAAACACTTATAAGCTTTACTTTTTATGGAGTACCCTAGGAATATGCCTTCATCACTCTTAGCATCAAACTTTCCATTCCTAGTGTCTTTTAATATATAGCACTTACTTCCAAAGATTCTAAAGTATTTAACACTTGGTACATGTCCATGCCATAATTCATAAGGTTTTAGATTTGTACCTTTCTTGATCTGTACTTGGTTGAGAGTGTAGACAACAGTGCTTATAGCTTTTTTTCAATATTTCTATGCCACATTCTTTTCAATCATCAATGTCCTTGCACAATCCAAGATAGATCTATTTCTCTTTTCTACTATACCATTCTGTGGAGGTGTTCTAGGTGTAGACATCTATCTTTTAATTCCTCTATCATTGCAAAATAGATTAAATTCATTTGATGTAAATTCTCCACCTCGGTCAGATCTAAGACATTTCAGGTTCCTACCTGTCTCCTTTTCAACCTTAGCCAAATACCACTTAAAATATTGAAAAGCTTCAGATTTTTCTTTTAGAAACATCACATGCATCATCCTATTATGATCATCAACAAATAAGATAAAGTATCTAGCACCACAGTAACTTTGTACACCCATAGGTCCACAAAGGTTAGTATGAACCAAATCTAAAATATTTTCAGAAGTAAAAGATTTGCTCTTGAAACTTGACTTCGTCATTTTTCCTAACTGGCATTCCTTGCACATCACATTCTCAGGTTTCTTCAATCTAGGTAGACCTCTTACCTTTTTCTTCCTACTTATCTCTACCAAATTGTCAAAGTTAACATGACACAGCCTTTTATGCCATAACCAAATATCATCAAGTTGTGCAATCAAACATGTTTCTTCAGATAGGTCAAGATAGAACAAATTACCTCTAGTCTAATCTCCACTTCCAATCAGTTCTCCAACAACATTAAATATTTTAGCTTGCTTGTGATGAAATTCCACTCGGTAACCAATTTTGTTAAGTTGAGCAACACTTAGCAAATTGTAATTAAGACCTTCAACCCAATATGCATTTTCATAAGATATCTTATCAGTTAGTTTAATCAAACCTTTTCCTTTAACAGGACATGGTGCATCATTACCAGATTTTACACTTTTACCTCTGTAATGATGTAAGGTCTCAAACTTATTTTTGTCACCATTCATGTGATGTGAACAACCACTGTCAATAATCCATTTATCATTCTTGTTCACATAGGATATCAATGCAGTTTTCGCATCCTCATCAGATTCATCTTTCATTGGCACATAAACTACCTCAATTTCAAAATCATCACTATCAGTGTCAGTCTCTTTTTCAATAATGTAACAAGATTTCTTACCTTTTCCCTTGTAGTCTCTGTTCCATCAGTAGCTTCTATCATCTTTTTTTATCTTTGTGTTTTCTTTTCCTTTCATCATCTTTATCCTTCCTACCAGGACATCTAATAGCTATATGACCAACTTTATTACATGCAAAACATATAATAGGGAGTTTACCTTTATACTTTCCTTTTCCCCTTCTCAGTCTTCTAGCCATAAGAGCTTCTAGATCTTCTAGGTCTTCATCAAAAGTGTCACTATCACTTTCACTATCACTTTCCCTTTCACTGATGAATCTTTCTTTTTCTTTCTTTGGCTTGTTCAAAACTAGCTGTGACTTAAAAGTAGATTCAACATTTCCAATGCTTCCAACAGTGAAATTATCATAATTAGAGAGTTCAAAAGCAGTCAGCTTACCAACCAAACTTTCCAAAGTAAGCACATTAGTAGAGTTACATCTAGATTCCTGAATAGCAGAGATCTTAATAGCATATATAGGATGGATGGTCCTTAATAATTTCCCAATTATAGTTTCATCATCAATAGTCCCATTAGCTCCTCTAATAGAATTCACAACTTCCTTTATTCTACTACAATATTGTGCAATGTTTTCTCCTTCTTGCATTCTCATTTCATCAAACTTACCTCTAAGACTCTCAACCTTTTCTTTCAACACATTCAAGTCACCACCATAGATCCTTGCAAGAGTATCCCACATATCCTTTGCAGTTGTGTAGTCCTTAATGTCCTCAAATTTTGGATAGCTTAGGGCAGATGCAATTTCCAGCATTCCCTGATTATGTTCTTGCTTAGCACTCATTTCTTCAGCAGTCAAAGGTGCAACAGGTGAGACATAGTTGTTTTCAATGTAATACTTTGCAGAATCACCAATATTGGCCAGATGTAGCTTCATCAAGCTTTGCCATGCAGGGAAATTTTCTTTGTTCAGCTTTGGTACCTCCTTCTTATACATCCTAATCATTTGCTTCAAGCCCCTTTCAACTTGATATCTGTCAACACTAATAATAAGAAACTTAGCTCTGATACCAATTGTTAATATGATTTAGAACAACAGAGAGGGGGGGTGAATCAGTTGTTCTTAGGTCCTGATGTATAAAACAATCTCCAAAACTTATCTTTAAATCAGATCCAAAACCAAAACAAACTCGGTCATCACTGATTCAATAATAGAAACATCTAACAATGTAGTCCACTACCTAGCTGTAACTTAACTTGTAAAACATAGCAATGTTCAGATCTAAACATTCACATAAGTATAAACACTAGGTTTTATAGTGGAAACCCAATTTGGGAAAAACCACTTTGTAACATGCTACTATTATTTTCACTCTTCTGAAGTGAGCTCAGTAAAAAGCCAACCCTGTCAAAGGTTACAATACACACTGTCAAATGTGACCTAGTTAAAGGATTTCAATCACCCTATTAAAAGTGAGCCTAGTCATAAGACTTACATACACTCCTTTAGAATGCAACCTTGTTCAAAGGATTTAACATATGATTGTTAAGTCAACCTCTGTTAAAAGGATTTTGATTGTTACAATGGTTAGAAAGTAGCAGCAGTATTATCTAAAAAATATACAAGTCACTTTGCAAATATTAGATCTAATTCCGTACACTAATGCTGGTTTACTGACTTTGAAACTTTGCCATTTCCATCTTTGATCTGCTCAGAACTTTTCTTCAAGAAATCACCACATTTCTCCTTCAGCCTTTTCTGCTTATTCAGTCAGTAAAAATTTTCTCTTCCAACATTCTTTGTTCATCATGTACATACATATCACAATGTTCAGGTTCCCTTATATTTTCCTCAATTAGGTTAACTCATCTTTTTCCACTCAATCTCATTTGTAGATCTTAGGGTTAGGTCAGATTCATTGAATCTACTCGCTTTATGTTCTTCGGCTCCTTTTCTAGAATCATCTCAAATCTCTTAAAGATTTACAATAAAACATTTTACAAAGCATTTAAAGCTTCCAAGCAATCAATAAATAAATTCAACACATTTTACATAATCCAAGAATTCAACAATGTCGGCTCCAAAATTAAATTCTCTTCAAATATAAAATTGTTGATGCTTAGTCAATATTGTGACTGTTCACTCGGTCTCCATGTAGAACGCTCGGTCAATACTAAAACTATCTCCTCGGCTTATGCTATCTTCCTCGACAATTTATTGATGCTCAGTTGACACTATAATTTTTCTCGACATATACTATCTCAGTCGACACTAACATCACTCGGCTTAAACATAATTTTTCATTCTTTTCTTGGTTAAGCCTACCAGTTTAGTCTTCAGTCTTACTAAGATAAACAATACATTATCTCATCATAGTGCAACATAGTCAAGTACACTTTTTAGTATCAAGATAACTCAACCTTTCCCTAGGTGCTATTGTTACCAACCTTGCTTAGCCCCTTAGCAACACTCAAATAGATATAGTACTTTCCTAAGTAGCAACAGTCTTACCAATTAAGGTTTGACATCAATGACAATACAACAATTGTTTCACTTTAGTTTCCAACACACCTATCAGAAGTGTAGCAAGGACAAGGAATAAGGTTATCACAACCTTAAGAGCCTAAAGGAAACCTAATCATTAGGTTATACCAAGTCCCAATTACCAATAACCAAGATTGGCTATGAAACACAATTAACCCAATTTGTGAACAAACCCCATGAAATGACTAGTAGGACTAGGGGTGACCTATGCTCATGGATCTAGCCTATTTAGGTCCTATTCAATTAGTTCCAATGGTTCTTTCATTCAAAAGCATCACATACAACATAGTTGCTTCCAAAATCCAAAACTAGGCGTGTAGCCCTTCCTAGGAGAGATTTTGATCCTAGACCAAAATACTTCCATACAATGTATTGAAAAAGTTGGAGATTAAGATACCCTTTTGGGCTTTAGGGATCATATCCAAGCACCAATATGTGAAATTGAAAGGGGAATAAGAACACACCTAATCTAGGCAAGGGTATTAGGCCTAATTAGGTCTGCAATTGCACTACAAGTGCTATTTCCTCAAAACCAATGCCCAAAATAATTATGGGAACATGTGAGGGTATATATAAGGTCCTTAAATCCTAAATTTGAGGTCTTGGTGAATCCCCAAAAAAGAGTTATGTTGACTGTACTCAGTCACTTGCAGGTGCACATAGAGGGATGTACACCTAGGGCATCATGGCGAATTCATCTCCCTACAAGTTACCACCTCTAACCTACATACTTTGAAAGTACATAAACAAAAATGAATTCCACCAAGGGGCATCAGATTCCCATGGTGGAATCGATTAGTTCTTTCCCTTGGGCACTGATTTTGAAATCAGATGGTAGTTCTACTAGGTCCAATGGTCCTTTGGGGTGAAGACCATACACTGCTTGGAAGGGGGTCTTGCCTGTTGACCTATTCATGGAGTCATTGAATGCAAACTCTGCTTGGGGAAAGAGTAAATCCAAACTCTAAGAATATTTTTTGGTTAGGCATCTTAGGAGATTGCCTAAGGATCTATTTACCACCTCAGTCTGCCCATTAGTTTGTGGGTGATAGGCAGAGATGTAGGTTAGATTAGTTCCAAGTTTCTTGAAAAGTGTCCTCCAAAAGTGGCCTTGAAACTTCACATGCCTATCAGATACAATTGTTTGTGGTAAACCATGGATCCTAACTACCTCTTTAAAGAAAATATGTGCAATATGAGAAGCATCATTTGTACTTTTACATGGTACAAAATGGACCATTTTACTAAATCTATCCACTATCACAAAAACACTATAAAAACCTTGTTTTTTTCTAGGCAACCCCATTACAAAATCCATTGAGATTGAATCCCATGGTCTAGAGGAAATTGGTAAGGGTTGATATAACCCTTGATTTTTTGACACACCTTTAGCTTGCTAACAGATGGTGCAAGTCTCTATGAACTTTTTAACGTCATTGTTTAGCTTTGGCCAAAAATAACTTCTTTTCACCATGTCTATTGTCTTGTCGATGCCAAAGTGTCATCCTAGGCCACCACAGTGCTTCTCCCTTATGATATTTGTTCTCATTGAACATTTGGGAATGTATAGTTGAGCTCCTTTGAATAGGAGTCCATTCTGAATTAGGTATTCAGAAAAATCAATATGGTATCTTCCAACCATCTTTGTGCAAACTTGAAAAAACTCTACAAAATTAGGATCATCAGGGTACGTATAGGTGGTTGAGGGAATCAATTCCCACACTTTGAAGTTCTATCTCTTCAACCAAACCAACCCTCCTACTAAGGGCATCTACAACTTTTTTTCTACACCCTTCCTGTGTTTGATTTTGAAGGTGTAGGCCTGCAACTGTTCCATCCATTTAAGATGTTTGATCGAGAGCTTTTCCTATGAATTGAGAAAAATTAATGCATGGTTGTAATTATATACCAAAAATTATTTGGGGATTAGATAGTGCCTCCATTTCTTGAGGGCTTGGACCATGGCATATAGTTCCAAGTCATAGGTTGAGTACTTCCTTTTGACCTCATTTAGTGTCTTAGATAAGAAGGCAATTGGCTTACCTTCCTAGCTTAGGACTACACCTATGGCTAAATTACTTGCATCTGTCTCCATAGTGAAGACTTTGTTGAAATTAGGTAGAACCAAGATAGGGTATTGGGAAACTCTATTTTTCAAGTATTGAAATGCATCATTTGCTTCCTTTGTCCAAGAAAACTTATTCTTTCTACCTCCTTTAATGGTGTCAAGCATTGGTGCACACACATGACTGAAGTTTTTGATAAAATTTCCATAGAAGGTGGAAATTCCATGGAAGCTTCTTACATCACCTTGTTTCTTTGGTGAAGGCCAATTGATGATTGCGTCAACCTTCTCAAGGTCCATCTTAAGGGTACCTTGTGAGATCACAAATCCTAGGAACACAAGTTCCTTCTTCATAAACATGCAATTTTCCAAGTTGATCACCAACTTGTGTTTATTAGGTCTCCTTAGTACCTATTCGACATGATCAAGATTCTCCTCGTTGCTATGACTAAATATTAGTATGTCATGAAGGTAAATAACAACAAATTTTCCAATAAAATCAATTAATATCTCATTTATAAGCCTCATAAAAGTACTAGGGGCATTGCTTAACCCAAATGGCATTACTAACCATTCAAACAAACCTTTAGTAGTTTTGAATGTTGTCTTCCATTCATCTCCTGGTTTGATCCTGATCTGATGGTATCCAGACTTTAAGTCTATCTTGGTGAAGAAACAAGCACCTCCTAGTTGATCCAATAGATCCTCAATCTTGGGCATGGGGAATCTATATCTTATAGTGATCTTTTTTAGGGCTCTACTATCTGTACACAACTTCTATTTTCCATCCTTTTTAGGGGCTAAGACTGATGGCATAGCACATGGACTGAGACTTTTTTGAATGAGTCCTCTTTCCAATAGTTCACTACCTATTTGCAATCTCTGTATGCTGTAATGGTGTCATCTTCTATGGGGCCTTATTAGTTAGGTATGAACCAGGTATCAAGCAAATTTGGTGACTGATATCTCTTAAGGGAGGGAGGCTTGTGGGCAGGTCACTAGCAGTGACATCTCTATATTTTTCAAGCAATTCCTTAGCTTCATTTGGTATAGGATCACTTTGATCAGACCTTATATTATCCTTGGGCTTAGAAATTAGGAAAAAAGATTCAAATTCAAGTTTCTTTAATGTTTTCAACATCTCTTTCTCACCCATGATGATGACAGTAGGTTCTTTCTCATATTTGTTATCAGGCAGGGACTTCATAGTGAAGGTTTTTCCATCCTTGGTGATGGAGTAGGTGTTTTTCCTACAATGGTGCATGAAATCTACATCAAATTTCCAAGGCCTACCTAGAAGGATGTGTGAAGCATCCATTTCAACAACATCACAAAGAACTTTATCTTTAAAGTCTGCAATTGAAAATTCTATCCACGCTTGTTTTGTTACTAAAGTTTGTTGACCCTTTGTTAACCAAGAAACATGATAGGGAAAAGGATGTGGCTTCTTAGGAAGATTTATTTTTTGAATGATTTCACTAGATACCAATTTTTCAGTTGAACTAGAATCTATGAGTAGATTACCTACCTTTTCATGGAATTTGATCTTTGTTCTGAAGAGTTTTTTCCTTTGTGGAGGTTCTTGGTTTTGTGGCACTTGAAGAAAGACTTGTCTCATCATCAAACACACTCCCTCTTCTAGTTCTAAGTCCCTTGCATCTAAATTTTCTTCTTGTTTGTCCTTTTGAATGAGTTGTGCTATTCTCTCACCTTGATTGTTATTATTCCTCTTCTCAGGGCACCTTCCAGCATGATGTCCTAACTGATTGCAGTAGTAACATTTTAGGGGTCCATTTTTGCTCCCTGTATTTTTTCTCCCTCTATTAAAGGGTCTCCTTCCTTTGTAGTTCCCTCTTGAGTTTGAATCACTATTCTCTTTGTCTCCTTAGTCAAGGGTTCTACTGCTACTACCACCATTTTGTCCTTTAATGTTCCAAGAGGTTCGTCTTCCTCTAAAGTTCTTCCCACTGTCATTTCTCTTTCCCTTGACAAATTCCTTCTTTCTCTTCCATTTCTCCTCTACCTTGAGTGTCATTTTTGTTGACTATGGTAGGGCAGTGTAGGCTAAGTTCCTCTTGAATGGATACTTTGAAGCCATTCATATATCTTGCTAGTTTTTCTTCTTCATCTTCTGCCACATTTATCTTCATAGATAGCTTTAGGAACTCCTCAGCGTATGAGCCTACATTCATGTCTTTTTGTTTTAAACTTTGCTTCCTCCTATGGATTTGTACCCCATAATCTTCTAGTACATATGTCTCTTTGATAAGGGCTATCATCTTGTTCCATGAATTTATCATGCTCTTCCCATTCTTCACCCTCTCTGTTTGGATGAAGTTCCACCAAGTTAGGGCTGCTCCCTTCAACTTGGATCTTGCCATTTTCACCCTCTACTTCTCAGGGATGTCTTCACATTCAAAGAATGTTTTCAAGGCCTCTATCCAATCCAAGGCCAAATCTGTATATATCTTACCATTAAAAACTGGTAAGTCTATCTTCTCCTCCATGGTCCTTCCCACATACGTTAAGGCATCAATGAGAGGTCTTTGGTCTACAAGGATGTTCTGATCAAAGGTGTCTTCCTCCTCTTCACTCCCTTATTCATTTTTAGACCCATCCTCTTTGTCCTTATCTAACTTCTTTTCAAGTTCTTGGAGCCTCTTAGTTAAGGCTGTATTTGCTGCCCTTTGTTCTCTCACCATCTTTGCTAATTCACTGTTTGTGACCCTTGGCTTTCTGAAATATGGTGCAAGACTCGAAAAAATTCCTTACCTTAGTGGGCATCTTGGGCCAATGATAGAACCTCTTGACTTGTTCCAAGTTCTTATCCATGCCAAAGTGTCCTCCCATGCTTCTTGCATGATTCTCTATGATTATGTTCTCTCTCATAGAACACTTTGGGATACATAACTAATGTCCCTTAAACAAGAGTCCATCCTGAATTAGGAAGTCTACATATTGGTTGTGATATGCCTCTAAAAAATCACAACACATTTGATAGATGTCTTTTAAATCTTCATCAAACAGGTACATGTCCTTCAAAGACTCAATACCCACACTTTGGAGCTTGATTTCTTGCACTGTCATGGTCCTTCTTCTTAGAGAATCTGCCACCTTGTTGGCAACTCCCTTCTTATGTTTTATGGAGAAGGTGAAGGGTTGAATGGATTTAACCCATTTCATATGTTTGTGGCCCAACTTTTCTTGACTGTTTAGAAAACTCAAAGCCTAATTATCTGTCCAGACCACAAACTCTCTTGGTAGGAGATAGTGTCACCATTTCTTTAGTGCTTGGACCAGTGCATATAGTTCCAAGTCATAAGAGGAGTACTTCCTCTTATTATCATTTATTTTTTCACTGAAAAAGGCTATTGGCCTTCCTTCCTGGCTTAGTACTACTCCTATTGTAGTGTTAGAAGCATTACACTCTATAGTGAAAACCTTTTGAAAATCAAGAAATGCTAAGACTGGTCTGTCAAATACCTTTTGCTTCAAATGCTGAAAAGAGTCTTCTATTTCCTTAGTCCACACAAGCTTATGCTTTTGTCCCCCTTTGATAGTCTCCATCATTGGAGCACACAACTGGCTAAATTTCCTGATGAACTTTCTATAGAATGATGCAAGGCCATGAAAGCTCCTCACCTCCATCATTGTCCTTGAAGAAGGCCAAGATAGAATAACCTCTATCTTATCAGGATCCATCTTTATGTTTCCTCTTGCAACCAAAAAGCCTAAATACACAAGCTCTTCCTATATAAAAACACATTTCTCCAAGTTGATGAAAATTTTATCCTCTTGTAATTTTTTGAGACTAGATCTAGATGTCTTAGATGGTCTTCCTTTATTTTATTGAAAATAAGGATGTCATCTAGATATACAATGAAAATTTTTCCCAAGAATGATTTGAGCACCTCATTCATGAGTCTCATGAATGTGATAGGGGCAATAGACAACCCAAAGGGCATCACCCTCTATTCATACAAGCCTTTATTGGTTTTGAATGCTTTTTTCCACTCATCACTAGTCCTGATTATGATTTGGTGGTACACACCCTTCAAGTCCACCTTAGAAAAATACCTTGCACCCCCTAAAAGATCCAATAGGTCTTACATTCTAGGAATGGGGAGCCTATATCTTATTGTGATCCTATTGATGGCTCTAGAGTTAGTGCACAAACTCCATGTGCCTTCTTTCTTTGGGGCTAGAAGGGCAAGTACTGCCCAAGGCCTCAAGCTTTTGGTAATCAACCCTTTGTCTAGAAGTTCTTGTATTTTCCTAGCCATTTCTTTATTTTGTTCAGGGGTTATCTTATATGTTTCTTTTTTAGGCAAGGTGGCTCCAAGCATAAGATCAATGTGGTGTCTTATCTCTCTGATGGGAGGAAACTCACTAGGCAACTCCTTAGAGAAAATGTCTTTATACTGCTCAAGCAGATCAGTCACTTCCTTGGGGCTAGTCCCACTCAAGGTTTCTACTTTGACTTCCTTTCCCTTCTTCCTATCATTATTAGGAAAAATAACAAGAGCATAACAAGGATTTCCTTCCTCCTTAATAGTTCTTACAAACTCCTTTTCACCTACAAATAGAAATTTAGATTCATTTTCAACATGATCAGAATGGGGTAGGAATGTTACCTTCTCACCTTTGTACATGATTGAGTAAGTGTTTAGCCTTCTATCATGGCATGCTTCCACATCATACTGCCATAGCCTCCCAAGGAGTAGATGACAAGCATCCATTGGGACTATATCACATAGTACCTTGTCTTTGTATTTCCCAAGTTGGAACTCCACCCAAGCCTACTCTTCAATGATAGTTTGCTAGCTCTTAGTAAGCAAGGACATTTTGTAAGGGGTGGGGTGTGGGACCCTTCTTAGTTTCAACTTCTCTAATGCTTCAACATATATCATATTGTTAGTAGAGCCACTATCAATAACCAACTTACATACCTTGCCTCCAATTTTGCATGAGGATCTGAACAGATTCTTCCTTTGGGGTGGCTCTTGGGTGATTGGTGTCTTCAGAAAGGTTCTCCTAAGCATCAAGTTTTCTCCCTCCTAAGGAAATACATAGGATCCTTGGCCATTGTTCCCTTGATCCTCTTCTTCCTTGACAAGGTTATCTCTCCTCTCCCCTTGCTTGTTCTTCTTCTCAGGGCACTTAGATGCTAAGTGTCCTACTTGATGGCATCTATAGCACTTCACACCTTCTAGGCCTCTTCCCCCATTTCTTCCTCTAGAACTATTCCCTCTTCCTATAAAGGTATCTCTAGGAATATTTTCCCCTCTATGGTTATCTTGGCTTGACTCCCCAAAGTCTATGGAGTTCTATATTCCTTCATTGTGTTGGCTTCTACCTCGGAAACTCTTGTTGTTGTTTGCACCTCTGGTTTTGTTTGCTTGGTCTTATTTCCTTCTCATCTTCTCCTCTACCTTTAATGCCAACTGATAGCATTGGTTGATAGTATTTATGGTACTCATGCTTAATTCATCTTGAATAGACACCTTCAAGCCTTACATATACCTAGCAAGATTCACACTCTCAGGTTCTACGAATTTGGACTTCATTCCAATCATCTTGAATTCCTCAGTGTATGTTGAGACATCTTGGTCTCTCCATCTCAGACCCATCCTCCTCTTATGAAGTTGGAATTCATAATTTGTAGGGATATATGCTTTCCTCAATAGACCCACCATCTTCTTCCAAGTGGTGACCGGTCTCTTTCCTTCCTTCACTCTCTCATCTTGAGTGAAATTCCACCATGTGAGGGTAGACCCCTACAACTTTGACTTGGCTATCTTCACCCTTTGGTTTTTAGGGATGTCCTCATAGTAAAAAAAACTAGAGAGAGCATCAATCCAATCCAAGGCAACATCAGGGTCTAGTTTCCCATTATAGACAGGCATGTCCAATCTTGCATCCATGGTTCTTCTCTCCATGGACTTCAATGTCTTCAGGAGCATCCCTTGATCACCAGGCACTTGTTCTTCCTCCTACTCAGGGGGTTCTTCTTCACTCCCCACTACATCCTCATCAAATTTTCCAATGCTTCCCTTATACATCTTCTCTAACAACATCTTCATATATCTTGCCATCTTCTCCAATTGGGCCTCATATCTTGCCTTTTGCTCTCTAAAACATTTTGCCAATTCTGCATTTGTTACTCTACTTGGCACTTCTTCCTCACTATTCTCTTACATGGTGTATTCTTCCTCCTAAGGACCTTAGGAGCTTTGATACCAATTGATGTAGACAATCCCACAATCCCTAAGTTTGAATCCACAAACCTCCACTAGGAATGAGTAGGACCTCTACAGGTAGGAATTCTTGGCAAAAATGTTTTGTTCACCCCAAAACCTCCTTGCCAACTTGATGCATGAATCAACACCCTCTTGACTCCTTCTTGACAATCTCAACTTGAAAGTATAGCATTCTCTAATTTATAGTTCTAGGAACCTAGCCAATTTCCTTGTAGCCCCCCTACTAGGGTATTTTGGATTTTTATCAAAACTTTCCCACACAACCCAAAAATATAAGGATAGATTCAAACACCCTTTTTAGTGATATTTTAATTTTTTAAAGGTTAGGATTTGATTCTAAAGTTATCCCACCAAAGGACACTCAAGACACCTAGGGCTAATAGGGCTAATTAGGGGCTCTAAAGAAGGAAATACTCTCAAATGGATTGATTTACCCTCCTTAAAAATTGGAGACTCTTACAATAGGACAAAACACTCCAAATACAAGGTTTGGTGTTTTGATTCATCACCCATCAAAAGTTATGGGGTCTGTTGCAGCCTATCTAGAAGGTAGTCACATACAAATGCCTACCTAGGGCTTCCTGTTTCTCCACCCTTCCTTGCATGGAAAATTCTCACCTCTTGGAATATTAATATAAACAAGCCATTCTTTCATGCCACCAAGTTGCATCAGATTCTCATGGTTGATTTTCAAGAAATGGCCAAAAAGCCTTAAAACCCTAAGGTCTATCCTGAATTCAGGGCATTGACCTTATAATTCCTATAACACAGAGACCGGTTGGAATGAGGACTTAAAATCTCTTGGATGATGAAGGTAAGAACCATAAGATAATTCTCCAATCAATCTCCCTTCATCCACCATTTTTACCAGGCCGTACAATTGCTGCTGCAGTCCAAAATTTGCAGAAAATAGGGTATATTTTATTAATTTTCAAAATCTATTACATTACCATGCACTCATGCATTGGTATGACAAAATTAATGTTTAAATAGACCCCTCCCAACTATTTTAACCATCTTTGGTTAGTTAGAGAGGTAATACATTCTGTGGTAATAGATTTTTTAACAAGTTGCTAAAGTTGCAAAGCAACTTTTTTAGCAACTTTTGCAAGTTTTTTGCAACTTTTCAAATTTGTCGCTTATCCTTTAATCCCTATGCTACCTAGGCCTATGGTGATGACCTAAGACTTCTTAGGGCCTAATAAAGACATTACATTCCTAATTAAGACTAAATCTAAATTAAAACACCTCTTTTATCAGTTCCCTCAATCTAAGTGTCTTAGGTTTATATGGCCACCCAAAAGCACTTGATTGAACATTAGGACTCTTACGAGGGTACATAGTCATCTAGGAATATAAAGAAGACTTTTGATCTCCTTAAAATCAGTTATTTTCCTCTATTTCATTCTTTTGAGGGTACTCCTACACCAAACATCCAGGCCTCAAATATCTCAAACTTGTAAAACTTGCAATATTACACAAACCATCTAATTTAAAATGGGACCCAATTAATGAACTCAAGCATAAATCACTCCTTTGATTGGAGAACTAAAGTAAAAAGTAGGTACGTCCTTGTCAACTTTAGTTTGATCAATGGCTCACATTGATTTGGAATTTTCACAAGAGCAAGGTATCTCCAAAGGTACATCCCAAGAATCAGTGAAAAGGGACCCACCTTAGAAGAATGTATGATATGTTATTTGTCATATGGTGCCACCATGCTAGCATGTCACACATTATTTGATCTAGCCACTCACAAAGGTTTCACAATTTCACAAAAATCATAGTGGACCCAAGTTTACTAAGGTTAAATTTCAATCATAATGAAGATATATGCACTATTAGATGATCAAATATCAATGGCATAGGTTTAATTTATCATAACTAGTTTCCTTCACAGTGTCACTAAAATCAAGACAAGTGTCACCTTGAAAGGATTTTAAGTCTAAGATTTGTCAGACTTGTTAGATCCACAATATTGCACAAACCATTTCATCTATTCTAGGAACCAATTATCCAACTCAAGAATAAATAAATTCTTTTATTGGAGCATGACCTTGTGGTCTTAGAACTATCATTACCTACTCAGCCTTGTATTGTTGTGGTGCAATGGTGACACATGTCTAGTCCTACATGGCTAGAGGATGTAGCAATGTGGCGTGAGATGATATGAGGCCCATTCTTCCTTGTGATGATGTGCTTTGATTATTTTTCATTAAGTCCTCATCAACTTAATTTTGATCAATGCCTCATATTGATTTCACAATTTTGTAAGATCAAGGTACCACCAAAGGTACATCTTACAAAAAGATGAAAAGGGACCCACCTTGACCTAAAAACATTATTTTAAATGTCACTTGGTGACACCATGCCAACATGTCATACAACATTCAATCCATCCACTCACAAAGGTTTAGAAAGTTTGTAAAGCTGATAGTAGAGCCATGTTTGCTAAGGTCAAATGTTCAATTGTAATGAATAGAATACACACCTTTAGATAATTGAATATCAATGATGTAGGTTCTATTCCATGGAAAATGTCTAATATAGAAAATTTCCTACATAGAGTCACTTGAATTGAATTTGATACAAGTGTCACCTTGAAAGGATTCAAATTTTGAGGTTGGGAACTAACCTAATAGGTAGCCAATGCAAGTCCAAACTCCCAGAACTAGTAGAGAAACCATAAATAAAAATAGTTTCTAAAAGTATTTAGACATAAATGAAAAAAGAAATAAATTTCATCTTCTATCTTGTGATTTTATTCACCTTTTAAAATAGATTCCTTATCTTATCCTAGCTTTCATTGACCTTCCCTTTATCATGTTGTTTCTATTTTGACAGATAAAAACTCCTTACAAGTTTTCCTAATTGTATATTGTTGGCATTGTGATGTATTTTGGTGAGTGGTCACAAGTAGTTGTGATTTTGGTTGTCATTAATGCAAAAATAGTCATATCATGTGACTTGGACAATTGGTAAGGTCAATTTTCAATCAGTAAGAATGAATCAACTAAGTACAGTAAATGATGTACAAGAAGAACTGCTATAGATGGAGATTTTGGTAGTGGTAATGTTTGAGAAAGAATTAAGTAGAGCGGTCTTAGACATTGCATGGATATACTCATAAAACTTTATGGTTGTGACTGCAACTCATTTGGACAATTGATGTGCAAGCATTTCATTGACATAAGAGGTCACAAGCTAGATAGCTTAAGTTCTTGAGCTACTACTGGTAGATCTTAGATTGGTGACTAGTATGGATATTCTAGTGTGTATAGTTTTTATGATGATGTATCTTAGATGATAAGGATTTTATGAGTTTTGATTTATATGCTCAAGGCAATCAAGGAGAGAAGATTCCATAAGATATTTGGGATATTCAAAAGGTCTTTGACCGTTCTTAGGAATATCACATGTATATCTCATGATCGATCAAGGTGGTGCTAGAAAACATTTTACAACATCGAGATATGTGTTTAGACAAGATGTATTTATGCGGGAAGATTGAAAGTTTAATTTTGGTGAAGGTTAAAGTGATGCTAGTTAAGTATTTATTTGGTATTGCTCTTATTTAAGATGATGATGAAGTAAGTTGTTGATGATTGTATGAAGTAAAATTTGTGATTTCTAGGGCTATGATCAAGATTTTGGGAAAAGGTAGATCAGAGAGAAGAGAGAAGATTGGATCTGATAAACAAGGTATGTTATATCCAGATCATTATGTATTGTTCCCTAATTGTTGTAGCAAGAAAAATCCCTTAATCGGGTGGACTTTAACATGTCTTCTATTGTAAATCCCTTAACTGGGTGGACTCATAGAAATAGTGTTAAATCCACTAGCAAGGTAGATCTTAACAAATCTTATTATACTTCTAACAGTGTACTAGTCACTCCTAATAGGGTGAACCCTCAGAAAAGGTATTTTTAGCTCCTAACAGGGAAAACCTTTTTACTACAGTGAAGGGCTTGTGAGTGTAATCCCCACTATGGTTTTCTCCCTCTAGTTGATGGTTTTCGCATGAAGAATTAGTGTGTTATGTGTGATGCATGTATTGATGTTTGATGTTATTTACTTTTATTCCATTGCATCATTTATATGTTTTATTATTTGGAAGTTTTTGGTAAAGTTAATTAGACTTGTGGTTGAATTAGTAGGTTACCTATTTGTACTAATTCACCCCCCTCCTCAGTACTATTAAACACTAAGATATTTAGCAAATTTCACGACTATTAAAAGATAATTTCACTTTGTCAATAATAATAAATACAAATATGGTAAAAGCAAGGTTGAGACATTTAAATTCAAAATATTAGATGTATTATTGTAATGTGTTTTACTTATAGGAGATTTGAGAAAATCATAACACTAGTTTTCCTCAAGGCTTATGATGCATTGTAATTTGTATATAAAATATTGTATCTTAATGCACATCAAAAAATTAAAGTGTTTATCTCAGTTTTCACTTATCTCCACTGATATTGTACTCAATTTTCAAATCTTTTGAAATTAATGAACAAGGTCCATTGATTTAATCTATGTAATTTTTATGGTGTTTGTTTTCAATTTGCTTTCAACATCTTTTTAAGGAAAGGATTAAATTGTTTAAAGTTAAAGTAATAACACTAATTATATCTAAAAAATTTTGTAGGTTAAAGAAAAAGAACTTAGAAAATTAAACAAATCCACAAAATTATAATTATTCTTTATTCCAAATAAATAATGAAGAATATTAATACCCTTAAACCACAACCATTAATTAAATTATAATATTGAATTATTATTAATAGAATAAATACTAGGGTGCTCACCTAATAAAATAAAGGCACAAGAAAGGCCACAAAAGAATAGGTCACAACAAGCTTCTTACAAAACACACACCAAAAGGCCATTAATAGAACACAGTCCAAAGGGCTACATACATCATATAGATAGGGCCACTTACAACACATAGGTCAAACAAACCAATAAAAATACACAATCTAATGGATGACTAACATCACAAGATACAAACCTTAAATAACCTGCAATAAGGGTGGAGCACACTTACAAACAAACCCAAACACTAAGAACACTCTTTGGGTAGGATACAAGAGAGCAAAAACACCCTTGATTTTAAGAGACCAGACCTTAAAACCCCCCAAAATTTCCACCTCCATAGAATATTTTAATTAGAATTTTGGTAGATAAACCATATCCATGCCTAAGAGAGGCCTTGAATGGTTACATAAAGGTAGTCAAATGCTCTCCACCTCCATAGGAGGCAAAAAAACTAGTGAGGGAAAAGTTGACCCCCAAGATTGGAGCTCCAAAACTACAACCAGCATAACATGACCACTATCTATACCATCATAAATTATAAGCACCTAATTGGTGTGTACAATTTCATGATTGTTTAGTACCCACCTTAAAGTGTGTTTTCATAATAGGACGTAATATGACACTTAATATACACCCAAATTCAAATATAAGTCCTCTATCAATTGAAATTCATTAATCAAAATCAAGGTATGCCCTTATTTCTAAATGTGCTCCTCTATTATTTCTCCAACCTAATAATTCATTTCATCACTTAGGCCCTATGTTACCATTTGCAACCTTTGTGTTATGTCTCGACCTTGAAATCAGTTGTACCTATTAATCTAACATCCTCTAATTACCTATGATCTATGGTTTTGGTTTAAGTCCTAATTGGATGGAACATAATGCCAAGGGAAATGGTTTCTAGGAACATAACACCCAGGACATTGTGTTCACCGAGGTTTGGGCTGAAATTGGAAATTGGGCCCTGTCTTGGAAATTTAGTGAGGTATTTGGATTTATAGTTGGTCATCCCAATTTTTAACCCCCAAAATATTTTGAGAGGTATATAAGTTCCCTATCTCTCCCCATTTTGGTAATCAAGGTTCATTATCAAGCAATCACGTTCAATATTTGAAGGTGAGCATTCAAGATCTAACATTCTCAAGCATTATAAAGCATTTTCAAGGAAATAGTCTCGATGGATCAAGCTTATTTCCCTCATTTAAGGAAAAGAAAAGGATTTTACTATCAAGGAGGGAGATCTACATACATCTACATTTATCCAAGTCTCCAACTCTTCAAAGTTTTCTTTCTTCTTCTTAATCAAATAATGTGGAAAACTACAACATCCATTACATAAGGTTTTATCTTTCATGATTTAATTTTTGGTTTTTTTTGTTAAGTCAAAGCTATTGCATCAATATATTTGATCATATTAAAATAAGCATTTGCATCTCCAAGGTATGACATACTTCATTTTTTAGATCTAGCCTCTACTATATGACAACACACTCTTATTTAATTTATTTCATTTCAAGGTTGATTCCAAATAGGGGTTTGACTGAGGAAAACCCCCCTATCCAACCTTATTTATTTCTTTTCTATGTGCAGGAACATGTAGTGAAGTTGTTGGACGTAATTCAAAAAGTGTAGGATCTGATGAAAGGACTGCAACTAGTTTCAGGAAAAACTGTTGGGAATAGATCACCTTAGGCTATCTGTTCCTGGGAATAGAACAACTAGGGAATTTTGTACCATGAAAATCTACCCTAGGTTCAAACTGCAAGTTGGTACAACTCTCTGGTCTTTGTTTTAGGTCATTATAGTTGTCTGTTAGTTTTTCATTGGTTTGTATTTTTTGTAACTTGTTACATTTTCTTATTTAGCCTCATTTTTTTTATCATCATATTATTTCCCCTTATATCCAATTTACCCAATTCATTATTGTTAAGGATCATTGACTCATTCAAAACTTAAGTCCTACTTGAGCCTATTGGGTCATCTTTCTTCTGAATGAGCATTAGGAAAAGGGGAGCAATCTATCTTGCTTACCCTTTCTTGTTGTACATTTTAGTGAACCTGACACATAATATTTTCACTTTTGATTTGGTGTTTGAATATCATACATTACATCCTTAGATCTGATTTGGGTGCACTTCATTTTCAACATGGAGTTTGCTAAGTTAGATTGGTGTGTGATACTCATGTTTTTACATTTCTCCTTACTTCTCTTTACCAATAACCTGGAGCGGATAATACTTTCTTGCATTTCATGATATTTATACTCTTGCATGGTGTTATTGCATATGAAATTGTGAGACTTTCAAACATTCTTCCTTCTTGAAAACTATTTTTTAAGACTTTTATCCATATTGTATGTAATTTTCTCATAAGAATTTTAATAAAATGCATCCATTATGTTGAACCTAAAAATGACAATAGCATAAACCACCTTAATACTTCTCTTATGGTTCCTATTAATCATGAGGATAGAGATAAAGCTCCTAACAATCTCATCCTAGAGAGACCTAGATCCTCTCCTCCTCAACCCACCTTAATGGCTAGTCTTGTTGAAAGGGGGAGTTTGTTATAGAATTTTTGTTGTAGAGTTGATTTTGTTGTTGTTGTTGCAATGATCAATATAGTTATTTTTGTTGAAAGGGAAGTTTGTTAGAAAACTATTTTTGTAAGGATTTTCATGTTGTTATTGTTGCAATAATCAATATAGTTTCCATTGAAAGTGGGAGTTTGTTGTAGAACTATTATTGCAGAGTTGATGGTGTTGTAAAGTTATTGATGTTACTATAGCTGATGGTGATGATGATGAAGACTGACCAAGATTAGAAGAATATGAAATTGTAGAATGATTAGATCAGTTATTATCTATTAATTTATGTCAAGCAATTGATATCCGATTTATATTGTGTTTCCATATCATTCAGAGTATGATATAAGTGTGAATGAGATAAGAAGAAGAAGACGTAAAATGTTATGAATTTGAAGAACTTAATTAGACAATTGATACATATCAGAAAATGTTAAGATTATGTTGATATATTTTTTTCTACCTAACATATGATTATATCAAGTCGGTAAAGAATGGTAAAGAAGATTAGTCAAGTCAGTAAGCAAAAGAGTTTTGGCTACCGAGCAGGAGAAGTCATTCGGTAAGAGCAGAAAGGTCATTCGGTAAAAGTAAGGTAAGTGTCAATAAAAAGAGAAGGAACAAGTTTCAAGAAAGTTCAAGTTCTAAGGTGATGATAAAATGTGTTACCGAGATCCAGATTCAATGAATAAGTTTGTAAAATGAATTGGATGGATGAGATTAATCAAAAGAAAACTTAATAAAGGAGATTAAGCAGTGAACCAATGTCTATATAAAGAAAGAATTTGTATGAAAAAATGGCTAGGAAATTGAAGGGTTGATAAGTCATCGACTGATGTAGTGAAGAAGGAAATTCTGAGTCACTAAAGCAAGATTTCATGAATTGTTGAAGCCAGTGGAAAGTAAAGGATTGAAGTGAAGATAGAGAGTGCACAAAGGATCTAGTTATGCAAAGATAGTTACTAATTTATAGGTCAATATATTCACTATTTATTATTAACATTTGTAACAAAAAAATCTCTTAATCGAGTGGACTTAACATTCTTATTGTAAAATACTTGCAAAAAGTAACAATCTAAAGAGTCTTTGAAGCCCTTTAATGAGACCACTCCTAATAGGGTGAAGATCCTAATAGATATGAGGTAAATCCCTTGACCAGATCACACCTAGTAGTGTGTATTGTAATCTTTAATAGGATTGGCTCTTAACTGAGCATACTTCAGAAGAGTATTTTTTTTAGTGGGTGACAATTACCATAGTGGTTTTCCCAAAGCTAGGTTTCCACATTAAATACTGGTGTTATATGTGTTGAATGATTTATTTGTTTGATTTTTTGATTATTAACATTAATTTACCATTGTCATTAAATGTTGAATTGTGTCTGACCAAGTTAATAGGAGAAAAAATTTTAAGGTACAAAGAATCAAGGATTACTGATTCATTCCCCCCTCTCTTAATCCAACAATCGGTATCAAAGCTAAGTACTCCAAAGGGATAAGTTTGAAAGAATTGAGTAAAATACATGAAGATGTATAGGAGAGAAGTATCGAAGTTGAACAAGGAAAGTCTCTCAACATAGCAAAGCAGGGTGAGATTGTACCTATCTAGAATTGGAGAATCTACACTCAATCTTTTGGATAATGACTATACTCCACCACCTCCCAGACCTATTACAATTGATCAGATGAAAGAAGAGAAGGAAAACAAAGTGATAATGATATAAATTTCTTCTTCCCTGATTGATTCTGAATTCAATGATGTTAAGGACTGTATTAATTCAAAAGAGATTTGGGATAGGCTTACACTTATTTATGGAGGTGATCAACATGTACAAAAAGCTAAGCTTGATAGTCTCAGACAAAAATTTGATGAAATAAGAATGAAAGATGAAGAGAACTTTGCTCAATATAGTTTAAGAATCAAGAAATTTGTTAATGCCATCAGAGGTGTTGGTGGAACATTAACTAGTGAAGAAGTGGTAAGTAAAATTATAAGAACTCTTTCATCTAAGTATTATAGTTGGGTATCTTCTATTTTGGAAATGAGATCCATACTGAATAATGTTGTTACTCTTGAAGCCTTAATCGGTAAGCTGACTGCATTTGATCTTAGTAATTATGATAATAGTCTATCAACTATTGAATCTGCATTCAAATCATCTCTAAGTATTGGAACTTCAAGAAGACAAAGATAGACTCATAGTAGTTCATGTGGAAGTGAATATGACAGTATCCTAACCGAAGAGAAAAAACAAGAAGAGTTAGAGGCACTGATGGCTAAGAGGATACCAAGAGATAAAGGAAAGTATAAAGGTAAATTTCCTTTGAAATATTTTAATTGCAATAAGATTGGTCACATTTCATCTAGATGTACTGACAATGTTAGGAGTGATAAAAGTTGTAAGAAGGAGAACCAATATTGAAGGTTTAGAGACTACAAGGACAAAGGAAAGAAATCATGCCACCTAGTTGAGGAAGGTGTAACCAATGATGAATTTGATGACACAAAAGAAGGATTTGAAGTTGTCTATGTTGCTATGAAGGAAGATTCTGATGAAGATGAAAAAGCCCTTATTTCTCATGTAAGTAAAGCTGGCCCATGGAATATTAATATTAGATGTTCACATCATATGACTAGTGATACTAATAAGTTTTGAGAACCTAGAAGAGTATGATGGAGGACTTGTTATATTTGGAAATGATGCTGCATGTTCTATAAAAGGAAAAGGATCCATTATATTGAATGAAAAGATGAGATGTGATGATGCTTATTGGGTTCAAGGACTAAACTATAACTTGTTGAGTGTTTCACAACTGAACAACACTGGCCACTGACTAGAATTTCAAAATAGAAAAGTGAATATTTATGGTGTTGATGGAGAATTGATTGGAACCGATGAATAATCTAAAGGTAATCTATTTTATCTTGATACTACTGCAAAGAGTTTCTTATTTTTTAAAGTTGAGGATGTATGGCTATGGCATAAAAGACTCTATCATGTAAATTTTGACAACATGATTAAGGTGAGAAAAAAAAATAGAGTCAGAGGTCTACTAAAATTAAGAAAACCTAATAAAGTGATGTGTAAGGAATGTTAAATTGGTAACATGACAAAATCAATTTTCTCAAGAAAGTCTTACTCATCTAATGGTATTTTGGAATTAGTTCATACTGACCTTTATGGTCCTATGAGAATACAAATCTATTATGGAGATCAGTATTTTATTTTGTTTGTTGATTACTATTCAAGAATGATGTCGGTAATGTTTCTAAAGAGAAGTCTGATGCATTACAAATTTTTAAGTGGAATAAATCTAGAGTTGAAAAGGAAACATGCAAACAATTGAAATGTTTAAGATTAGATAGAGGAGGAGAATTTATCTCTAATGAATTTATTGTCTTCTACAATGAAAATGGAATCAAAAGACAAGAATGTACACCAAGGACTCCACAACAAAATGGTATAGCTGAAAGAAGGAACATATCTATAGTTGATTATGCTAGAACATTGTTGATTGACAAATAGGTTGCACAAACATTCTAGAGAGAAAGCATTAGTGATATTGTCTACACACTCAACTGAGTAAAATTGAATAAAGGCATCAACAAGACCCCTTATGAACTATGGTATAGGCATACATTGAATTTTAGTTACTTTAAAATCTTTGGAAGTAGGTGTTACATACTGAAAGATGCTAGGAATGGAAAGTTTGATTCTAAAGAAGATGAAGGTATATTCCTAGGATATTCATCAAAGAGAAAAGCATATAAATGTTTGAATAAGACTACTATAAAAAAATTTGAAAGTGAAAATGTGAGGATTAATGAATTTGCAGAAAGAAATGAAGATAGAAAAAATGAACCTGAAGATTATCAAAGATTTGTATATGTACATGAAGGTATTTTGGGCACTGCACCCAAGATGCAACAAGAAGAAATCAAGGAACAAGTTGAGCCTCCACTAAGAGATGAAAATAATGATGAACAATCTACCGAGCTTGTATTAGAAAAATATGTGAGAAGACACCACTCACAAAGCAAAATTGTTGGAGACAAAAATGCAAGAGTCATGACAAGATGTAAGTTGAAAGATAACACATGTTTGATTTCTGAATTTGAGCCAAGATTAGTCAAGGATGCACTTGAAAATGAAGATTGGGTTAATGCAATGGAAGAATGAATTGATTAGATTGAAAATAATAACACTTGGTCACTAGTATCAAGACCCAAGGATAAGACTGTAATTGGAACAAAGTGGATTTTTAGGAATAAACTCAATGAGAATGGAGATGTGATCATAAACAAAGAAAGAATGGTCTGCAAAGGGTATGCACAAGAAGAAGGTATTGATTATGGTGAGACATTTTCCCTTGTTGCTAGATTAGAAGGTGTAAGAATATTACTTGCATATGATGCCTATAAAGGATTTAAAGTTCATCAGATGGATGTTAATTCAGCATTTTTAAATGGAATTTTTGAAGAAGAAGTTACATTGAACAACCTGAAGGATTTTTTGAAAATTGTAACAATAATATGGTATGAAAACTACACAAGGAACTCTCTGGTTTGAAGTAAGCACCCCGAGCATGGTATGAAAGAATACACTCATATTAAATCAAGATTGGATTTCAAAGGACAAGTAACAATAATAATTTGTATATGAAATGTGATAGTATTGATAAAATTCCACTTGTTGAAATTTTTGTTGATGACATTATATTTGGAGGAAATGAGTCAATGTCTAAATAATTTTATAAAGAAATGAGAAAGGAATTTGAGATGTCCATGATAGGAGAGATTAAATTCTTTATTGGACTACAAATTCAACAAGTCAAATATGGGATCTACATAATACAGTCAAAGTATATCAAGGAGATCCTAAAGACATTCAATATGGAAGAGTTAAAACCAGTTGGAACACCGATGGATAATGGTTGTAAATTGTCAAAGGAAGATAAGACAAAGGAAGTGAATGAAACACTTTACCAATCCATGATTGGTAAACTACAGTATGGTGTACATAGTAGGCCTGATATTGCACATTCTGTTGGTATTGTGGAAAGATTTTCTTCCAATCCAAAGGAGACACACATGTCTGCAGTGAAAAGAATATTTAGATATATGAAAAGGACTGAAGATTTCAGTCTTCTATACACAAAAGGAGGATATTTTGATCTTAAGGTGTATACTAATGCTGATTGGGCTAGAAACATTAATGACAAAAAAAGCACAAGTGGCAGAGCTTTCTTTTTAAGAGAAAGGTTAGTGACATGGTTAAGCAAGAAACAAAGTTGTATTTCACAGTCTACTACCGAAGCTGAGTATGTTGCTACAACTATTAATTTTTCAAACATAGTGTGGATCAAATAATTAATTTGAAGGTATGGAAGAAGATATTACTGATCCAGTTACTATTTTCTATGATAATACTAGTTCTATAAACATATCAAAGAATCTAGTGATGCATTCAAAGACAAAGCACATTTCTATCAAGTATCATTATTTGAGAGAGAAAGTACAATACAAGCATGTGATATTGGAGTATGTGAATTCAAAAGAAAAGATATATGATATATTTATCAAACCGCTACTAAAGGATGATTTTGAGTATCTCCAAGGTAAGTTAGGGGTTCTTCCCCTATCCAATATTTACTAAGGAAAGTTGCATGTTGCATCAATTCAATTATTCATTAGAATATTAATTTTGTGAGTTGATGCTAGTGTTCACTCTTTGGATGAAACCTGAAGTTGTGAAGATGTTTATGACTGCAATGGGAAATCAATACATTTGAGGTTTGATTTACTGCTGGAGAAAGTTTTTTACGAGTATGTGTCTTTGGCATTGTTGTCAAAGAGGGGGAATAAGAAAATTGATTAGTAAGGGAGAATTTACCAATGTTTCATAGAGGGAGAGTATTAATGATGATTTCCAGAGAGGGAGAATAATGCAATTGATTATTGAGAGAGAAGATTAGAAAAGTAGTTGTCAAAGAAGGATAGTAAAGAAGATCTATTGAAGGAGAATATTGTTAGTGATAGAGAAAGAATATAAACATAAGAAGATAAATCTCAGAGGGAGTAAAAGACAAAGAATGATAGTGAAATGTTACCATCATCAATTAAACAATGAAGATTGTTAGTGTATTTCCATCAATGCCAAAGAGGGAGATTGTTACTATAATTGATGGTGATGATGATGAAGACCAACCAAGATCAAAAGAATAGAAGATTTTATAATGATTAGATTATTTATTATCTTGTCATTGATGTCAAGCAATTGATATCTTATTTATATTGTGTTTCCATATCATTAAAAGTATGATATAAGTGTGAATGAGTTAAGAAGAAGAAGCAGTGAAATGTTACAAAGTTGAAGAACTTAATTGGGCAACTGATACAAATAAGAAAATTTTAATATTATGTTGATATAATTATTTTCTACCTAACTTATGATTATATAAATTTGATAAAGAATGGTAAAGAAGATTAGTCAAGCCAGTAAGAAAAATAGTTTTGGATACCGAGTAGGAAAATTAATTCGATAAGAGAAGAAAGGTCATTCGGTAAAATAAAAGTAAGTTGTGGTAAAAAGAGAAGGAAAAATTTGCAAGAAAGTTCAAGTTCCAAGGTGATGATAAAACATGTTACCAAGATCTAGATTCAATGAATAAGTTTGTGAAATGAATTGGATGGCTGAGATTAATCAAAAGAAAATGTAATAAAGGAGAATAAGCATCAAAACAAGGTCTATATAAAGGATGAATTTGTATGAACAAATGGTTGGGAAATTGAAGGGTTGATAAGTCACCGACTGATGTAGTGAAGAAGGAAAAGGTGAATTTTGAGTCAGTAAAGTAGGATTTGATGAAGTGTTGAAGCCAGTGGAAAGTAAAGGATTGAAGTGAAGATAGAGAGCACAAAAAGGATCTGGTTATGAAAAGATAGTTGTTGATTTATAGGTTAATATATTCACTATTTCTTATTAACATTTGTAACATAAAAATCTCTTAACTAAGTGGAATTAACAGTTTTATTATAAAATCCTTGCAAAAGGTAACATTCTAAAGAGTGTTTGAAGCCCTTTAACCAGATGAATCCTAACAGGGTAAACATCCCAATAGATCTGAGGAAAATCCCTTGAACGGGTCACACCTAACAGTGTGTATTGTAATATTTAATAATATTGGCTCTTAACCAAGCACACTTCATAAGGCTATTTTCTTTAGTGGGTGACAATTTCCATAGTGGTTTCTCCCAAAGCTGTGTTTCCACATTAAATACTAGTGTTATATGTGTTTGATTTGGTGATTATTAAAGTTAATTTACTATTGCTGGTAAATATTGAATTGTGTCTGACCGAATTAATCAGAGACAAGTTTTTAAGGTACAGAGAATCAAGGATTACTAATTCACCCCCCCCTCTCTGTAATATAACAATTGATGATGGTGTTGTTATTTTATTTTTGTATGTTTTTCATTGATGGAAACATACTATTTTGGTGGATGATTTGTATGTTACATATGTGTTTTTATGGTTTTGAGGTTTCATTGGACCAAAGGATGGTGCTCTTAAATAAAGGTGCTTTGGAAGATTTTTTGTAGTGGTGTATGTAGTGATGAGCATGTTTGATTATGGTCTATAATTATGTTTTGTTTTGAAGATGGTACTATTAGTTTGGTTTTGTATCTCTCAGTGTTTTAATTTGTAATTATTTATATTTGGGTCATGTTGATGCAGTCCATAGGCATAGTTGCTAACAATATTATTTATCCTTGGGCTCTGAAATTTGTGGCATATGGATAATATTTTTTTTTGTTGAGGCAGTGTGTGTAGTGTGGTCCACTTTTTATTCCTCCCCATCATAGGAATGTTTATTTTGGACCCATTTCAAATTATGCTTTTTTGGTTGGCTTGATGATTTCATATTTTAAAGATCCATATAAGTAAGATGATGATTTTGATAGATTGATAAGGAATTTATTTGAAAAGAAGATTTATCAGATATTGTGTGAGGTTATGTGGAAGTGTGAATTTGGGTTGTGAGAAGAGCGTGTGTGTTGTTCTTAGACATTGGAGGTAGTGAGCCAAGGGTTTCTTTTGGTAGTTGTATTTCAATAGTGAATTTCCTTTTCATTCTTCTCTCTCAAGAAAATGATCCTATCCATAGTGAACATTCTAATAGTGAACCACCTTTTGTAAAAACTACCTTAATTGGTGACATTATTCATGAGAATTAGCTTCTCTAGGGCTTTTCCCATTTTAGTTTTTCCATGTAAAAATATGGTGTTCATTGTGTATGATTCATCTATGTGCTTATTCATGTTTATATCTGATTTGGTTGAGTATATAAAGAATTAATTTGTTGGATCTATGATGTGAGTGTTCTAAGGCTTGCTTGCACATCTACTACGAGACTTAGCTTGTCTCTACCAATGATCCTATTATTCACTAGGACCTTCCAAAGGCTTAGATGATTAACTAAGGCCTTATCTATCTCCTCTCCAAAAGCCTATCACCTTTTGCTTCACCTTGAAAGACCAACACCATGTAGATACTTCACTTCTTCTCCTACACCTAGAAAGCTCTAAGTGCCAACTTCTCACAAACATCCAATTTCATTGTAGGGGTATCTATCATCTTGAAAAAATTCCATTTTCTCTCATTTGGATCCATTTAGAAGGATCTTCAAGCCTTTCCTTATCAGGTTCAAGGTTTCACCATGAGGAGGCCTAATTAGGCCTATTTCCTTGTAGCCTTTTGCAGGGACCTTTTGTCAGTTCTCGACCAAAATTCTCAAAAAACTTACCAAACCAATTAGGGATTTGGATGCCCTTTTGGATTACAAAGGATTCTACAAATTTTAGACTCCTAGGTCATCCGTACACAGGATTCCTACATACTAGGGCTAATAAGGCTAAAAGGCCTATTTACTAGGAACTCACTGATTTCTCACTCAAAACTCAGCCTAATGGATTGGTATGACCTCAATCCTCATAGCATGTTAGTATATTACTAAAACCTACCTAGAAATATAATTTTTCCATATAGTACTTCTCTCCCTTGCATATACTCTTCAAAAGATCATTGTCTAACCTCTAATCGAGCTCTCCTAGCTTGCCTAGGGCTTGACATTTAAAATAGTAACCTTACTTCTCTGGACTCCTACCTATATATACATTATCTACAATGGCTCCACTCTAAGATTCATCCACTTTATTGAAGTTTCAAGGGTTGAATCTCAAGTGGGCGCCATGAAACCAAAAATAGACTAACAGAGACCAACACACTGTCTAAATCTAACTTATTTTCTCACAACTAGTAAAATAACTCAAAAAAACTATCACTTTGAATGAAAAAGTCTTAAAACATGCTACAATAATCAAATCCAATGATAAATTTCAAGTCTCAGACCATATTATGTCACTGTCATAATGAAATGCTCGGGTTCTTCTCTAAACAGAGTTGCAGAGCTAAATTCTCATTACTCAAACTTGTTACAATGATGTCTAACAATGAGATTTGAGCCTTCCATTAAATTAGATGCCATTTCCATGTTTTTAGGGCCTGTTTTTCAATCTCCCACTTCCTATCTTCTAGGGGATCCTATGTAACCGAGTTGCATGCAACATTTTCCATTGTTGCAAATGTTGTCATGACAACTTTGTAACAACATTTGGCATCTTTTTTTTATGACTTCATCATACTTCTTAGGACCTCTACCTCCTATATCTTGAGGAAAAAACATCATTTAATGGCCTCAAGGCACCTTCCTAACATCATTCATGTGTTTAAGACACATTGAAGACTCTAATCCAACCTTTAAGCTTCTTAAGACTAATCAAATTAAAAGTTACTAACAATGACTATTTTGGTGACCTTAGTCCTAATGACTAACTCAACTAGTCCATAATAGAAATGACCTTCTAAGTTCTAAAACTAAACACACAACTCAACCTACCAATCTGACTTGGCTAATGTCAGATACAAGCCAAAAGATCAAACTATGGAGGTTAGCCTAGGTGTGCTCCTGCACCATCTTCCCCAAAACAAAAGAGTTCAATCCACCCTTGGATTGAGTAAGCTTGGATCAATTCCCATCTTTTTGAATTCAGCTTCTTTGATCCACATTGCATGATTGACCATGCCACTTGATTAAGTGTTCCTTGTACTCCTTGGTTCTAGTCTTTTTGTAGACCCAGGTATCCAATATAGTGTCAGTCTTCTTGACTATTGCAGCAAGTAGTTGAAGCTCTTCCATGTCTTGGATTACTTAATTGAGAATATGATCCATGTTTGGTTATGTTCCTTTGTAATGAACTAGATCTATAATGTTAAAGACAAGGGATAGTCCACTATCTTCTGGTAGTTCAACTCTAATGTATTATTACCATACTTGGCCAAGATAGGACAGGGACCTATCCTTCTCATCTGCAACTTGTGAGGGACTCCCTTTTGAAGCCTAGACTTGTTTAGATGTATCATTACCAAGTCTCCCACATTAAACTGAACTTCTCTTCTACTCTCATCCACCTTGGTCTTATGCTTCATGGTGTTCTCTATCAAAGTCTTCCTCACTATATCATATATCTCCTACATTGCATAAGCAAAATCATCAGCATATCCACTTCCCTTCACTCCATCCTTTAAGTCTCTTAGCTCATAGACTCCTCTAGGATGTAGTGCATATACTATCTCAAAGGGACTCTTCCCTATGGATCTATTTATAGTATCATTATATGCATACTTAGCCTACCCAATCAATTGATCCCATTATTGACCATATTCCTTGGTCAAGCACCTTAGTAGATTTCCAAGACTTCTATTTACCACTTCAGTCTGACCATTAGTTTGAGGATGGTATGTAGATCCAAATGATAAATTAGTTTCCAATCTTTTCCAAAGATTCTTCCAAAAGTGACTCATGAATTTGGTGTCTCTATCTGACACAATGCTGATAGGTAACCCATGAATTCTTACTATCTCTTTGAAGAAGAGAGAGGCTATTTGACTAGCATCATTAGTTGTCTTGCATGGCACAAAGTGAGCCATCTTGCTGAATCTGTCCACAACTACACAAACACTATCCATGCCTTGTCTTGTCTTGGGTAATCCAACTACAAAATCCACGCTCAAGCATTCCCAAGGCCTAGTAGGAATAGGTAGTGGTTGATAGAGGCCTACATTTGAAGAAGTGCCCTTGGAATTTTAACACACTATACAACTTTCCACATACCTCCTAACATCAAGATTCATCCTTGGCCAATAATAGAACCTTTGAACAAGTTAGTGAGTCTTAGTGATCCCAAAGTGACCACTCAAAGCATCATTATGCTTTTCTTGAATCAAATTCTCTCTAATAGATCCTCTAGGAACACATAATTGATTTCCTTTAAAAAAAAGATCACTTTGCAAAGTGTATTCAACATATTTTCTATGAAAAGGATTCTTATACTCAACACATACCTTCTAAATGTATGCAAAATCTTCATCATCTACATATAGATCCTTGAAATGATCTATCCCCTTGCTCTTCAACTGAATCTCTTGGATAGTGAGAGCTCTCCTAGACAATGCATCTACCACCTTATTGACCACTCCCTTTTTATGCTTGATATTAAAGGTGTAAGCTTGTAGTTATTCAACCCACTTCATGTGCTTGTGACTCAACTTCTCTTGTGAATTTAGGAAACTAAGGGCTTGATTGTCTGAATACACTATGAATTCCTTGGGAAGAAAATAGTGCCTCCATTTCCTTAAAGCCTAGACCAATGCATACATCTCAAGGTCATAAGAAGAGTACTTCTTCTTGGCTTCACTTAGCTTCTCTGAATGAAAAGCCACTGGTCTACCCTCTTGGCTTAAAACAACTCCAATAGCCACATTACTTGCATCACATTCAATGGTGAATAGCTTCTCAAAAATTGGCAAGACTAAAATAGGTTGGGTAGCTATCTTTTCCTTCAACAACTCAAAGCTCTTGTTAGCTTTCTCATTCCATAAAAACTTAGTCTTCATGCCTCCTTTAATGGTGTCCAACATAGGATCACAAATAGCACTAAATTGCCTTATGAATTTCCTATAGTATTGAGCAAGGTCATGAAAACTTCTTACCTCTATTTTTGTCCTTGGAGTAGGCCAATTTAGAATGGCTTCTACTTTGCTCCTGTCCATTTTCAGATTTCCATGTGATAGAACAAATCCATGGTACACTAGCTCTATTTTGATGAACTCGCACTTCTCCAAGTTGATCATCAACTTCTCATCATGTAGCTTCTTGAAAACAGTCTCAAGATGTTCTAGGTGTTCACCTCTTTTTTTTCTATAAATCAGTATATCATCTAGATATACTACTACAAACTTGCCTATGTAGTCTTTGAGGACTTCATTCATGAGCCTCATGAATGTGGAGGGGGCATTGGATAATCCAAATAGCATGACAAGCCATTCATACAAACCTTCATTATTTTTGAAGGTTGTTTTCCACTCATCTCCTTCATGTATTCTTATTTGGTGATAGCCACTCTTCAAGTCTATCTTGCTATAGTACTTAGCTTCACCTAGGCAATCCATTAGGTCTTCAATCCTGGGGATAGGGAACCTATACCTTATAGTTATCCTATTGATAGCCCTTGAATCAATACAAAGCCTCCAAGTTCCTCCATTCTTAGGTGCAAGGATAGTGGGTATGGCACATGGACTAATGCTCTTTCTAATGAGGCCTTGGTTTAGGAGTTCTTGTATTTGTCTAGCAATTTCCTCATTTTGTTGAGGGGTTGTTAGGGATTTTTCTTGTGTGAATCACAGTGCTTAAAAAACTACTTGAACACTATGCCTCCTAATACTAATTCAGACAAAATAAATGCCTAATTACTGAGGATTGGATAAGATCCTCCTTCATCTTTGAGCCTCACATCACTCAGGTGGGTATTGCCTTATCTGCACACTCATGAATCCATTGGGACAAATACAAACTTGCAGATATAACTTTATGGAATAGTTTTCAAATTCTTTTAGGTAACAACTACCTCAATATTTCCTCAAATCTTATACAACATTCTTCTTACATGTAGTAAGTCTAAAAACCAGAGCAATCCTAACTCCTAATAACATGAAATGGAAATGGTTTCTCAATTTTGTTTTGATGAAAAGGATTTCAATAACATCCAAAACCTTGCATAGACCAGTGCCTAATTCATTGGGCATCAGATTCAAACATGAAATTGCAAAGAGATTATGAACAAAGAAACATCAGCATAGTTTGAAATGTTTACATGCCTTACATAAAACAAATCTCATCAATCAAGTTCTTCTTATGAATCCACCTGTGTGTTTTAAACATGCAACTCCCTACTCACAGGATTTAACCCTCCCCTTGGAAGAGACCTTTAGAATAGACAATACATAACCAGCATCCACTAGAAAGACAAGATTAAAATACCCTTGATATTCAATCTCATACACATTCGAATACAAATCTTAAACCATAGTTATCCCTTGAACAACTCTATTGCTGATCATTCCTTAAATGACTAACAATAGACAAGAATAAAACATCCGTAATGCCTCATTCTATATGATTCAAAGACATAGATGGAGACAACTTGATATCAGAATAACAAATGCTACAATTCATTCATAAACAAGCAAAAACTGCCTTTTACAATGATGTTCTTCTCTGAGAATAAGAGGAAATCTGAACACTAAGTATGCAAAGAAAGGAAAATACTACAATAGTTCACATGGAATCCTATCCTGAACTTCAAGAAAAGAGGCAGACACAGTCTGAAACCCCCCAGAACCTGGTGGAGAACCAAAATAGGAACCCCTAAAATAGAAAGGAGAGAAGAATAAAAAGAAGAAGAAGAAATCGTAAAAGCCATGCTGGATCAACACCTATTTTCTCTACAATATGATCTCTCTTGTCTTTTCTCTCCTCTAAAAATTGATATCCTTGGGCACCTCCAAAATTTGATTTGATCTGCCACTTTAAAATTCTGATCCGATCTTTTCATCTTGGAAAATTTGATTCAACAACCCTCAGTTCCTTAAAAATCAAATCTCATCCTCTGCTCCCGAGAGGATAATCAAATAATGAAAGCCCTCTGTCAAATCTGCAAAATAAAATATACCTGGGATAAAATATCTCTTCAATTTCTGATCATGGATGAAAATCTCTTACTGCTCCCAGGAACTCAATCTAATCATATCTTATCCGCCGCCATTGTGTCTACCGTCTTCTGCCATTTCTGCAAAGATATTATACTGCTATATTCTGATAAAAAATGAATCTGCAGTCGCTAAATCTTTGAGCAGGTTCCTGGCATGAAAAATTTTGAATTTATCCCAAGGTTTGAACTTTATGATTTTTAAATCTTTTATAAACTTTTTAAAACTACACATGCCACCAGAACTTGCCATGTGTCATCATTTCATTGGTTGCTCAGGCTGGCTCTGCAAACTCAACCTTAACCCCAATTGATCTGGAGATTTGGAGACTACACTAGTCTCCAAATCTTTGGAGTCATCTCTTAACCACAGTTCCTTTTTGAGACTTGGAGAATGTCTCTATTCTCCAAACCTCTAAGTCTCTAGATCTCTAAATAACTCTTCCAGTGACCTGGCGACAAATGCTATCTCTCAATCTCCAGATTTTATTACTTAACTGCTTGCATTATGAGATTAGGCAACTGGGCTAGTCTGGAAATCTCTGAACATTTTATGCTAACTGCTAGACCTCAAGAGACTGGGTGACCTTGCTTATCTGGAGACTTGGACACTTGGAGACTTGGTCTCTAAGTCTCTGAATCATTTCTTTCCTTTGTGATACTTTGGAGACTAAGTTATTTGGAGGAGATTTGGAGACTAAGTTATCCAGAGACTTGGAGACTGCTCGACTTGGAGATTTGGAGATTTCTCTTACTCTCTAGGTCTTTGAATTAATTTGTTGACCATGGTTTTCCTTGGGGACTTGGAGACTACCTTTAGTCTCTAGGTCTTCAAATAATTTCCTTGACCATGGTTTCATCTAGAGACTTGGAGATTGCTTGCCACGTGTCCCTTCATCCTTGTCTTCATTTGCAAAATTTAGTCTCAGTCACTCGGGCATGGAAATCAAGGTACCATTCACCATGCATGTGTGGATAGCCTCTAGCTCTACTTCATATTTCATGTGTGTGTAATTTCATATAAACACTTCAAATTTTGAAATTGGGAGCAATGTGGGACTAAATTCTCAATGTTTTAAATGCCTTGTCAAAAATTTGTCCAAGTGCCCAGCTGCCATGCACTTCAAGGTGAACCTGTAAGGAAGAGGCTTCACAAAGCCTCTCTTTCCACTTCACTTTACCTTTACACTAGGCGGCCATGTATTTAAACATTAGTTTTACATGAAAACTCATGAATGTGGGATAATTGCTTGTGACTGTTTATGGGTAGTTTAGATAGTGCTGCACTCAGATGACTATATCTCACAAACTAGGATGAATTTTTAAAATCTCTCTTGTGAGAATCTAGAGAACTAGATTTGTGACAACATAGCCGAAAATGAGCCCGATCCAACGGTTCAATAAAAAGTTATGTCCCCCAAAAAATGACTATTTTTCTATCTTCTGCAAATCCGTGTTTGCACAAATTCATGTTTGCAAAAAATTTATTTTGTGGGATCCCATTCCAAACAACATTGTGTTGGGTCTCTTATTCTCTTATGTATAACTCAATACCTCCTTTTTAAAAAGAAACACATCATTTCATATTGCACAATCATTACTTGTCATTCTCTCTAGTGCAATCACATTTTCTCCTTTTATAGACCCGTTCATTAAACTCTTTCATATCCATGTTAGAGGCAAAATCTTGTGATCCATTTACTCGATTCACACTTGATGAAATATGTCCTTCATAACAAGATATTGACCAATGAACATTTCAATCCAATCATAACATTTCTGCAAACCGACCATATAACTGCAACTAGTTTCTGGAATGAGTTTTAAAAAACTATCTAAATAACACTTTGCAAGCATGGGAACTAAAAAACCCTCTCATTTCCAGCATCTAAACATACTCTCTGACTAGATTGGCATGAAAACATTAGGGCCAAAAAATAATAATATGCAAAGTAGGCCAGTTCATTATATTCTGCAACTATCTGAATTCAAACTTGTGCAAACCCTGCCAAATGTGCCACTTGGAAAGTCATCATGTCACCACTTGAAGCTCTATCACTTGGTGAAATGACTCATTCATCCACATTGAATACACATGCAAAAGGGATTTTCCAGATTCATCATGCCATGAGAATGATTCCAAAATTGGTTCTTGAAAACAACTCTCATAAAATGACCATTCTGTTCACTTCTGCTCTACACTGTCAAACTACACAAACTGCTTTTGAAACTAAAATCATAAAGTCATCAAGATGGACATTCAGAATCTGAACCTCTGGGGCTTGATTCATCTTCACACATGGAACATGAATCCTTTACTAACTTGCACTGAAGGTGAACAGAAAGATTAGCATCAATCTGCAAATCAGAATCTTACAACTTTTCTAATTTTAAAATCACCAAATATGAGGAATTTGGATTTGGAATCAAGCTGGGAAAGTGGACAAATAGATTGGTACGAGTGTAAAAATATTTAGGAAAGTATATTATCATGTTTGCAACATAGGGGAAAACTCAAATATGCAGGGCATTCAACCGAATACAAATAACAGGACCTCAAAGTAAACTATTCAGAAATCTGCATTTGACAATTTAGCACACTGATAGAAAATGCAAACGGAATGGGCTTAGCGAACTGGGCAAATGAATTCTTCATGATCTGAAAATTGAAACATAAGAATTATTTTACCACTAGAATATAGTACAAAAGGAATTCTCTCAATTGGGTCATAGGTTCAAAAGTTATAATTAGTCAAACAGGGCCACTCAAAAAATTGGGTAGAATAGAGAAACAAGACATTTCTGGAAGATCAACCTTGGGGGATGAAAAACCTATCAAACTGGCTCAAAATGGCTTGAGCTTTGAAACATAAGCTTTTTGATATACATTATAAACATTCCCAGAGTGGCAGGCTATGAAACCTAGTAGGGCATAAGATATTCAAAGGTAAACAGGGCCTGGTACAACAATTTGACACTTAGGCAAAAATATATATTTAAGTGACCACCTCAAAATGGCTACTCCCTAAACATGTCAAATTTGAAACTTAGGAGCTAGAACCCACTGTATATGTCAAATGAAAGGTGTTAAACATTTTTCCCAAGCTGTACCTCATGAAAATCATCAGGGTGTCTTTTACAAGCACAACAATCAGGCCTTCTCACAAAAATTTTAAGAGCACCCACCTTGCCCTCTAGAAAATTTTAATTGGTCACTCCAAATTTGTGCCAAATTTTGAGAGCACCAATAGGGGTCATCTTGTAGGATTCTTTATTGGGAAGGGTAGCTCTTGGGATAAAGTCTATCCTATGACTTATGGCTCTTTTAGGGGGTAAGGTTGATGGTTGTCCATCACTTACTATACCTTGATAAGTTTATAGCATGCTTTGCAACTCCATGGGTAACTCTAATTTCTTAGCTCCCTTACTTCCATCTACCTCCCTTGGTCTTAACACCAATGCATAGCCAACACCTTCACCTTCTTCCATAGCCTCTAAGAGCTCTTTTTCACCAACCATGAGCACATTAGGACCTGTTGTCTTCACCTCTGCATCCTCTAACAATGACTGAATTTTAAAAGTCACGTTGTCTTTCTTAAAAGTATAGGAGTTCTTTCCTCCATCATGGATAGCTTGGTGGTCAAATTGCCATGGTCTACCTAGGAGCACGTGACATGCATCCATAGGCAACACATCACACAAAACTTTATCCTTGTGCCTTCCAATTGAGAACTCCACCCATGCTTGTTCATTTACAAACACATGCTAGCCTTTATTGAGCCATGTGACCTTGTAAGGATTGGTGTGGGGTACCCTTGTCAACTTTAGCTTGCTGACTACTTCCTTTGATACAATGTTGTCCATAGACCCTGAGTCAATGATGACTCTACATACTTTCCCCATCATCTTGCACTTTATCCTAAACAAGGACCTCCTTTGGCTTGTCTCTTCCTTCACCAACTCCTTGATCAAAGTTCTCCTCATCATGAGGTTCTCACCTTCCTCTAAATTCAATGGTACTTCAGCATGCTTCTCTATTGTATTTATCTCATCATGAACTAGATTAGTTCTCTTATCACCTCCTTGAGAAGAACTACCCTTCTCTAGACACCTATAGGTAGGATGTCCCATTTCATTGCAATGATAACATTTCATATTGGCAAAGTAATTGCCTCTTCTTCCTCTAAAGCTAGAGATCCTTCCTCTACCACCTCTACTAGAGATTCCTTCTTATTTTTCACTAAATTTTATTTCTCCTTGAGGCTTTGTCTCTGAACTCCTTCCACCATAGCCACCTCTTTGTCCTCTACTATCTTTTCCTTTACCTCTTCCTTTGGAGGTTTGTTCTTGCTTCCTTTTTTTTTTTCTCCTCTATCTTCAAAGCCATTTGATAGCATTGGTGGATAGTTTTGAATTTCACAAGACTCATTTCTTCTTGAATAGACCATTTGGGGCCATTCAAGTACCTAGCTCGTCTAATACTTTCATCCTCAACCACTTGTCACCTTAAACACAACTTTTGGAACTCCTCGATGTATGCTTGGACATCCAAATCTTTTTGTCTAAGAATTTTCCTCCTTATATGTAGCTGAACTTCATAATCATTACGTAGGTAGGTCTGCTTTATCTTAGTCAGCATGCCCTTCCATGAAACTGTAGGACTCTTTTCCTCTTTCTCTCTTTCAGTTTGAACATACTTCCACCAGGTGAGGGCTGAACCTCTTAACCTAGACTCAGCCACCATTACTTTCTTTGCCTCAGTGACACCATCACATTCAAAGTGATTTTCTATGCTATCAATCCAGTCCATGATTGAATCAGGATCTATTTGTCCACTAAATACTGATAAACCTTCCAAATCCTTTTTGGTTAAGGCCTTGAGTGCCTTCAAGAAGGGTTCTTTAGTAAGAACAGGGTCAGGGGTTGGAGCTTCCTCCTCCAACTCTAAATCCTTTTCCCTTGCTTCTTTCTATTCCTTTGATCAATTTTCTCTTTGACCTTATTAGCTTTGTCTTAGACTTCACCCAAGAGGTGCTCCATTTGAGAAAATCTTTGCCTTAGCAATTTGCTATCCTCCTCCTATTCCTCAACCTTCTTGGCTAACTCAATGTTAGTCACCATGGTTTTATCTTCCACTGATCCAATAGGTGTATTTTCTCCTATTTATTTAGTAGGCTACAACATCAACCACAAGCCTGATCAAAATAGGCTCTGATACCAATATGTTGTGAGTGTTCCAAGGCTTTCTTGCACATCTACTAAGATACTTAGCTTGTCTCTACCAATGATCCTATTATTCACTAGGACCTTCCAAAGGATTACATGATTAACTAAGGTCTTATCTAGCTCCTCTCCAATAGCCTGTCACCTTATGCTTCACCTTGAAAGACCAACACCATGTAGATACTTCACTTCTTCTCCTACACCTAGAAAGCTCTAAGTGCCAACTTCTCACAAACATCCAATTTCATTGTAGGGGTATCTATCATCTTGAAAAAATTCCATTTTCTCTCATTTGGATCCATTTAGAAGGATCTTCAAGCCTTTCCTTATCGGGTTCAAGGTTTCACCATGAGGAGGCCTAATTAGGCCTATTTCCTTGTAGCCTTTTGCAGGGACCTTTTGTCCCTTCTCGACCAAAATTCTCAAAAAACTTACCAAACCAATTAGGGATTTGGATACCCTTTTGGATTTTAGAAATTATTCTTCAAATTTTAGACTCCTAGGTCATCCTTACATAGGATTCCTACATACTAGGGCTAATAGGGCTAAAAGGCCTATTTACTAGGAACTCACTAATTTATCACTCAAAATGCAATCTAATGGATTGGTATGACCTCAATCCTCATATCATGTTAGGATATGACTAAACCCTACCTAGAACTATACTTTTTTTGTACATTACTTCTCTCCCCTGCATATACTCTTCAAAAGATCATTGTCTAACCTCTAACCAGGCTCTCCTAGCTCGCCTAGGGCTTGATATTTAAAATAGAAACCTTACTTCTCTAGAATCCTACATGTATATACATTATTTATGATGGCTCCACTCTAAGATTCATCCACTTTCTTGAAGTTTCAAGGGTTGAATCTGAAGAGAAAGCCTTGAAACAAAAAATAGACTAATAGAGACCACCACACTGTCTAAATCTAACTTATTTTCTCACAACTAGTAAACTAACTCAAGAAAACTATCACTCTGAATGAAAAAGTCTTAAAACATGCTAAAATACTCAAATCCAATGCTAAATTTCAAGTCTCAAACCATATTATGTCACTGTCACAATGAAATGCTCGGGTTCTTCTCTAAACAGAGTTGCAGAGCTAAATTCTCATTACTCAAACTTGTTACAATGATGTCTAACATCAAGATTCGAGCCTTCCATTACATTAGATGCCATTTCCATGTTTTTAGGTCCTATTGGTTGATCTCCCACTTCCTATCTTCTAGGGGATCCTATGTAATCGAGTTGCATGCAACATTTGCCATTATTGCAAATGTTGTCATGACAACTTTGTAACAACATTTGGCATTTTTCTTTATGCGTTCATCCTACTTCTTAGGACCTCTACCTCCTATATCTTGAGGAACCAACATCATTTAATGGCCTCAAGGCACCTTCCTAACATCATTCATGTGTTTAAGACACATTGAAGACTCTAATCTAACCTTCAAGCTTCTTAAGACTAATCAAATTAAAAGCTACTAACAATGACTATTTTGGTGACCTTAGTCCTAATGACTAACTCACCTAGTCCACAATAGCAATGACCTTCTAAGGTCTAGAAATAAACACACAACTCAACCTACCAATCTGACTTGGCTAATGTCAGATACAAGCCAAAAGATCAAACTATGGAGGTTAGCCTAGGTGTGCTCCTGCACCAATCTAGATCTGTAAAATTGATAAAAGTTTAATCTACAACTAATTCACCCCCTCTTATTTGTTCAAGATATTCAACAATTGGTATTAGAGATTTGGTCCCTAGAAAACATGCCTAACTACTCAATGATATTTGAAGGGACATAAAGTTACTATTCCTACCTTTGATGGATCTGACTATGATTTTTGGAAAGTGAATATGAGAGGATATCTAATTTATTTGAGTTACAAGACTTGGAAAGATGTGGAGAATAAATATCTAGTATTGATAAATGGACCTACTACTCCAAATGAGGTAGGAGCTTATGAAGAAAATGAAAGAGAAATGTATGTTATTTTAAGTGAATTATCTAAAATGGAATTGGCAAAGGTTGTTGCATTAGAAACTGCTTATGAAGTTTGGAAAAAATTGAAAAACCATCTATGAAGGAAATGATAGAGTTAAACTTGCTAAGATACAGATTGCTAAAGGTAGATATGAGAACTTGAGGTTGGAAGGAGAAAATTTAGCAAGATACCTTTATAAAATTGATGATGTTGTAAATGACATCATAAATATTGGTAGAACTTTGGATGACAATGATTTAATAGAGAAAATTTTGGGGTCTTTACTAGAAAGTTATAGTGACAAGGTCTTAGTAATTGAAGAAACTTATTATTCACAAAAGAAGAGTTGTTTGGCACTCTGAGCACATTTTAAATTAGAAACTTTGGAAAAGACAAACCCATATTTGAGACTACTTTCAAAGAAACAATGGTTGACGAAGATCCAGATGATTAGAGCACAGATGAAGCAAAAGAAAATTTTGTAAGCAAGCTTAAGAAAGGAATGGTAAGTATAAATGTATCTTACCTCTTAAATATTATAGGGGTGGAAAGGTTGGTCATATTTCTACTAGATGTCTAGAAAAAGGAATAAGACCAAAACTAAAACTCACTAAGAAGGCATATTATGTTAATAAAGATGATAGTATCTCAAATGATGAATTTGTAGACACCTAAATCTGATTAACAATATTATAATCACATTTATTCTCTTCTAAGCATCCTAATTAAATATTATTATTTAATTAAGATTTCTCAATTTCTTAATTAATTAATTATAGTCTGATTAATTAAATAAACAACCCTCGCTATTTAATTAATTAATCCCCTTCTTCCATTAATTAGATCAAACACATTAATTTGATTTAGTCCAATTAATTAAATAAGTAACCACTATTATTTAATTAATTGATTCCCCTTCTTCTATTAATTAAATCTAATTTACTTAAATCCATTTCCCCCTTCTATTAATTAAACCTAATTTAATTAATTATCTTTCCCCTTCTTCTATTAATTAAATCTAATTTAATTAATTCTCTTTCCCACTTCTTCTTTTTTTTACTTAAATAAATTAAATTTATCCTATCTATTTTCAAATCAAACCTTTGTTGATGTTGGTTTCTACCTGATCTCACAAACTTAAATTATCTTTACAAGAAGATGGCATTTGCATAGCAAGAGAGGTCCCTGAATTGGAATCTCAAACTTCCTTCATTAATCATGACCAAGGGGATAGTCTCCCAAACCTTTTTGAAAAGAGAGTTGATAAAATGGGTAGAAACACAACATATCATGATTACCGTCATAGGGGAAACAATGAAGAGCAAGGAACAACAAATCAAGAAGACATTAACTGAGAAAACCAAGAACCTAAAGAGACAATTGAAGATAAAGCCAATAGGGTGGCCCAAGATCCCAAATTTCTTGAAATCATGGAAAAAAATTTAGAACAAAATAAGGAACGATACTTCCTTAACTTAGCCCAATTAGGGGTAAAACTTCCTCACAACTATGACACCGCAACACTTAAGAAAGATGATGAAGAATATAATCCTATAGGGGCTATGAATAAACAATTGAAAATTTTTCAAGCACAAATCGATCCAATGAAGAAAGCAGACGAACCTAAGCCATTTTCCATCAAGGCTTTATGCCCATTTCCCTTTGATAAGAGCTTGGTTATGGCACCTTTTCTGGTTAATGTGGTTTTCTTTAAATATGATAAATACATGGGTAAATCAGACCCACAAGACCATCTTAGATAATTTTGTGCTCTAAGTATCGAATTCATGCACGACACCACCTATTTAATGAGGCTTTTTCAGAGGATTTAGGAGGACAAGCCATGGAATGGTTCTCCAAACTTCCACAAGGAATTAAAACATTTGAGGAATTAGCTTCAAAATTCATGACTCACTATTCCTATAACATAGAGCATGAAATTGCCATGCTTAATCTATGTGATACTAAACAATGAGATGGTGAGTATTTTCTTGGATTTCTCCAAAGATGGAGAATGGTCTTCACACAATATCCACGAAGCATACCCGAGAAAGAAAAGATGGAAATATTTATGAATAAATTAAATATGGAGATGAACTATAGGCTCCAACTTCAATGTCCCCCTACATTTGAAAAGATCATAAAAAATGGGATCAAAATTGAAGAAGTGTTGGTAAAAAGAGGTGAAATCAAATTATTCAAAGATAATAAAACCTATCCCAACACCAACAATAATAATAATTTAAATAATTATAATAATAATAAAGGATCCAATAATCACAATGATAAACCAAGACTATGGTTGAAAAAAACCAATAAAAATGTTGTGAATGATGGAGTTGTGGAAGCACACAACTTGAAGGCTACTCCTTTTACCTTATCGAGTGGGTCAAACCCAACATATAATGTTAATAAAATGACCAAATCACCTTACACTAACAAAAACACCACCACCAACAACAAAAAAAATAATCCTTTCAATAACTCCAATGTTAATAAGCCTAAACCATTCTTTTCCACATATCAGAAAAGGAAATTCACATTTCTAGGTGAACCTTTGGAAAATGCATTAAGAACTTTAGTGGGCAACAAAATTATTATCCTACCCGAATCAAGGCCATACAGACCACAAGTCAAGCCAATGTGGTGGAATGACTCTCATCATTGTGAATATCATCATAATAAAGGATATAAGACAAATGAATGTATGAAATTAAAACACCTTGTCCAAGACCTATCCGATGATGGAACCATAAAGGTAGAAGGACCTCAAAATAATGAGGATCACACAGCTTTTAAGAATCCTTTTCTAAACCATGAAAAGGGAAATCATCAACTACCAATCACAATAATAAAAGGGGTAACGAAAAGGTGAATTTTTCCCATACTTATGACAATACCATAAACACTTTAAGTGGTGATGAAAACACAATAAATGTGATTATGGTGAAAGAAAAACCAAGGGAGGAAACATCTAATGTTGTGACTAGGGGGAAAACATCAAAGATCACTCTATCAGGAGGTGCTCCTATAATTATCCTACCTAATCAAACATCTCCATCTTCAAATCAATACAATTTGGTGGACCAACTACAAAGGACCCCTGCTCAAATTTCTATCCTATAATTGCTTAAACTTTCACCTACTCATAAGGAGATTTTGGAAAAGGCACTTGTTGAGACTAATGTACCTTTGAATTTGGATATGGACAAGTTCCAAAACATGGTAGGTCATCTTGTCACACCTCATTGTTTATCCTTCTTAGAACAAGATGATATGTCTTTGAATCACCCACAAAACTTGCCTTTGCATATAGAGGTTTTGATCCACAAGCATAGGGTTAAGATAGTCCTCATTGATGGAGTTGGCTTAAATATCTACACCTTAAACTTGGTTAAAGCCTTAGGATTTTATGAGGAAGCTATTGATCCAAAGAAGAAAATAACCATTCAATCTTATGACGATGATGAAAGATCCTCTAAAGGTATCATAATACTCCTCATTCGAGTTGGCCCAATGCAAAAAGAGACCATTTTCCAAGTCCTAGATCTGAATTTGACCTACAATATCCTATTAAGAAGGCCATGGATCCATGAAATGCAAGTAGTACCTTCGACATATCATCAATGTCTCAAATTTCCATACATGGGACAAGAAGTCATGGTAAGTGGAGATTCAAATCCTTTCCAATATTTTAATAACATGAAACCTATAAATGACTCCTTAGTCCCACATAATGTAGAAGGGTCTATGTCGAAAATAATAGAGCAAGGACAAAGTTCCAAAGATCTTCCATCCTTGAAAGGAAAAGAAAAGGAAGAGAAAGATGATGTTGAGAAATTTAGTGAGGAAAGTACCTATAATGAAGAAAAATAAGACCAAGCCAAATCCATTCAAATCTACACCAAGGAGGCCCATTATCAAAAGATGGATAGCATGATGAAGAACTTTGAGAAGAAATGCCAAATCAAGCAAAAGGGTGTGGGTGAATACTCCTTATCTATGATGGATCTACCCTTATCTCTCAAAGCCCATGGAAAACCATCTAGCCTACATACACCTCATAAATACAATGACCAATTTGTGAGGGATAGTACTTCTTCATCTATGGATGAAGAAGCTAATAAATTCTTAAAATGGCTATACAAAGATAATGAGTCAAGTTCCTATGAAAAATGCATTCAAAACATAAGCATTCCTACTCATCAATATGGTAAAGGATTTCAAATAATGTAGAAGATGGGATATAAAGGACAAGGGCCTTTAGGTACAAGAAACAAAGGACTAATTGAACCCATCAAAATTTCATGGAGGGATAGAAAAGATGAAACTGGATTGGGGTATCTTGAACAAGGATACACTCAAAAGAAGTATCCTAGGGTTTATGATCAAATCTTTCAACTAGGTTCCCAAAGTGATGAAGATTAAAACAATTGGGAGTGGGAATCATTATCAAGTGAGTCTTTCCATGATAAAGAGGTGGATGTAATTCACACTTATACTGCCAACAAAGAAAAATAAAAGGAGATAGCTCCAGGATCAAATCAGAATCAAGCTTCAAGTTCTAGCCAAGAGGTCTTAGAAAATGTGCTAAATCAAGAAATTGAAGAAAATCCATGGGTAGGAGAGCCTTATGTTCCATCATGGATACCTACTATAGGAGAATCTAACCCTAGGTTTAACCCAAGAGATTTTTACCCATTAGAAACCCGAGAGGATTCGAGTGAGGAATATTTTGACTCGAGTTCTCTAGAACACCAAGAAGAGGCACATCTTATAGATTTGAGTGATACAATGTTCAAAAATTCCAATGAGGTCATGTCCCTAAACCCCATTGAGCCAAACCAAAACATTGATCCCTTATCCCTTATCTATCCAAAGCTCATTGAATGGAATTCCATCGAACCTACTATCCTTCCCACATTCTTGAATGATAAAATAGTGTCCCATACCTTAATGCAGTTGAAACTTCTTCTACCATTGGATATCAAGAAGAAGTGATGAAGGGAAGTATCCAAACTCTCAGTTTAGATAAAAATGAAAAAAATAAAAAAAATAAAAAAATAAAAAAAATAAAAAATGGAAAGAATCTAATGTCAAAAACCACATTGTGGCAGCATTAGGTCAAAAAGAGAAAGAAATAAAGAACATTTCCAAAGGTGAAAACCCAAAAGAGTCACCTAAGGAAGGGAGTTTGGATACTTTTCCCGAGCACTATGAGGAAAGATCACCTATTTTGATTGAACCGATAGAGAAAGTCAACATTGGGTTAGAATCAGAACCAAGGATCATACACCTAGCAACATCTTTATCTAGTGGAGAAAAAGAGGATTTCATAAAATTCTTCAAGGAGAGACAAATCAATTTTTCATGGTCATACGATGATACGTTGGGACTAGATCCTAGTATAATAATGCATCATTTAAACATCAAAGAAGGAGTCAGACCAGTCAAACAAAAATTGAGGAAAATGCACCCACACATAGCGCTCCTTGTCAAAGTGGGGTTAGAAAAATTACTAAAAGTGGGATTCATAAGAGCCATTGATTATGATGAATGGATATCAAACATTGTGCATGTTTCAAAAGTAGACAAGTCAATCAAAATTTGCACGAACTTCAGAGATCTTAACCTCGCATGTCTGAAAGATGATTTTCCATTACCGAGTATAGATGCCATAGTAGATTTGACAACAGGTCACTCCATGTTCTCTCTAATGGATGGGTTTAGTGGCTATAATCATATTAAGATAGCACCTAAAGATCAAGATAAAATGACATTTACATTCACATGGGGGACATTCTGCTGGAATGTTATGCCCTTTGGTCTAAAAAATGTAGGGGCAACATATCAACAAGCAATGACTACTATTTTTCATGATATGATGCACAAATTCCTAGAAGACTATGTAGATGACATACTTGCAAAATATCATTAAAGATAAGAGCATCTACCTATTCTGTAAAAAGTATTTACAAGGTTGGAGCAATTTAAAGTAAGACTCAATCCTAAGAAATGTTCATTTGGTGTCCAATCAGGAAAATTGCTAGGATACATAGTTTCAACTAAGGGAATAGAGGTAGACCTCGCAAAAGTAAAAGAAATTATGGAAATGGGGGAACCTCAAAATGTAAGCCAAATAAGATTGCTTCAAGGTAGAATCCAATCGATCAGGAGATTTATATCACAACTAGCAAAGAAATGTCACTCTTTTACTCAAATCCTTCACAAGGACATAGTATTTATATGGGACAAAAAGTGTGAAGAGGCATTCACATTTCTTAAAAGGTATTTGATGAATCCACCTACTTTGATGCCACCAATAAGAGGGAAGCCATTAATTTTGTACATTTCAGCAACATGACATGCTTTGGGGGCACTTTTGGCTCAAGAGGATGAAAATGGTAAAGAAAAATCCATCTATTACATACGCAAGACTTTGGTAAAATATGAGCTAAACTATACATTCATTGAAAGAGCATGTTTGGAAGTAGTTTTTTCTTCACAAAAACTATGACATTATATGTTATCTCATAAAATCATACTTATAGAAAAAATTGATCCATTGAAATATCTCTTAAGTAAAACAGCCCTCATGGGAAGATTGGCCAAATGGATCATGGTTCTAAGAAAATTTGATATTGAATATGTGGATCGAAAAGAAATCAAAGGCCAAGTGATAGCAGACCAACTAGAAAAGTCACCTTTACAAGATGAAAATTCTATTCAAGTAGAATTTCCAAATTCAAAGATAATTAATGTTGAAGCAAAAAGATGGAAGTTATACTTTGATGGCTCTTATACCCAACATGGCTTAGGTGTAGTAATATTAATAATTACTCCTCAAGGATCAACAATTCCTAAGTCATACAAGCTACTATTTCCATGTACAAACAATATAGCTGATTATGAAGCACTAGTTATCGACATCAAATTAGCATTGGAGTGGAAGATGACATAGCTGCAGATATTTGGAGATTCTCAATTGGTTATTACACAGATAAATGATGAGTATCAAACCAAAGATGATAAGTTTATACCCTACAAAAACATGATAGAAGATCTCAAGAAGTACTTCACCTTGATAACTTTTGAACAAGTGCCAAGAGACAAGAATAAAGTAGTAGATACTATGGCTACATTAGCTTCACTTCTCCAAATACTGGATCAAAGCACCATATATGAATTCTTGGTAGAAGAATATGGACAACCCACATTTGACCCCTCCCATCCCTACACCATCTATCTATTAGTAGGAGATGAATCACCTTGGTATGGATCCATTTATACATACCTAAAAGACCAAACTTTACCCATAGACCAAACCCGAAACCAAAAGAAAAGTTTCATAAGACAAGCCTCTCGATATACCCTGGTATCTGACACATTGTATCATAAAAGTTTAGATGGAATGATTTTAAGGTGTTTAGAGAAGGATGAATCAACTTTATCCTTACAAGAAATCCATGAAGGAATTTTTGGGTCAAATTCAAATGGTTTAACCCTAGCTAAGAAACTTCTTAGGACAAGATATTATTGGCCTGCTATGGAAAGAGATTCTTTTCACTTTGCAAAACTTTTTCAGAAATGTCAATACCATGGGAACCTGATTCATGTGCCAGAACAAGAACTGGATCCAATGACTACACCTTGGCCATTTTATCAATGGGGTTTGGACTTAATAGGAATGATTTATCCACCATCCTTGAATTGTCATAAGTTCATCATTAAAACAACTAAATATTTTACCAAATGGGTAGAAGCTGTGCCATTATCCACTACCACAGGAAAGAAAATCTCCATGTTCATATTAAACCACATAATTTGTAGATATGGTGTTCCTCATGCCATCATAACGGATAATGAAAAACATTTCAAGAACAAGGACTTGAAAGAATTATGCACAAAATTTCATGTGGCACATCACTCATCTTCAATATATTACCCACAAGGTAATGGACAAGCAAAAGCTACAAACAAGAACATCCTAAAAATATTGAAGAGAACAGTGGATAATTCAAGCATAGATTGTCACATTCAAATAAACCCTACTCTATGGGCTTATAGAAAAAGCATCAAAATGCCAATAGGAGCTACATCATTCTCACTAGTTTATGGAGCTGAAGTAGTTTTACCTTTGGAGGTAGAAATCCCATCTTTAAGAGTCTCATTGCATGGATTACTGAGTGAAGAAGACTATAAGGTTGCTAGGTTACATGAATTAGAGCTACTAAATGAAATACAACAACAAGCTTTTGACCATTTAAAAGTGTATCATAATCAAATGTCGAGGAACTATAACAAGCACATTAAACCAAGGACATTCCAAATAGGTGACCTAGTCTTGCGAGAGAGCCCTAAAAATAAAGCAGAAAGAGAGAAGAAAGGGAAATGGGAAGAAAACTAGTTAGGACCATTTGTGATCACTTCTTCTTTTGGAAGAGGCACCTACAAACTAGCTGATTGTGAGGGAGAAGATTTGCAAGAACCCACCAACAGTATACACCTGAAGAGATTTTACACATGAAGCAGATGAAAGGGTATAAAGAAAAAGAATCAGAGAATTAGATGAGAGAGCATCCTATTTATTGTACATAGTCAAAAGAGATCCTAAAAAAATAAAAAACATTGAAAAACATAAAAGAAGAAAACAAATCAAAAATGCAGAAAAGATAAAAAATAATGGAAAATTGAGCATGAAGAATTCCAAAAACATTTAGAAATGATCCTCAAAAATATGTTGTCTTGGTGAAAACCTAGCAAATAGGTGCTTTGATGATATGAAAACAAAAAAAATTAAAAAAGAGAAAATACCAAAAAAAAGGAAAAAGAAAAAGTGCCTTGGTGAAAACTTAGCAAATAAGCACCTTGGTAGCAAAAAAAGAGAAAAAGATTGAAAAAGAGAAAATCAATTCAATCGGTGAAAACCTGGTAAACAGGCACCATTGAAAGTCCACATCAGTCTCATGCCTAGTCATCATCCTTGTAAATGTTGCATTCCCCAACATTTGTATATATTGCATAATTAAACCCCACAGTTACATTTGCAAGTACCTAAAAATTTTGTCACCAATCTACAAACTGTCCCAAGTCCAACAAGCGCAATCACATCAAACTGGGGGAAAATCTATTCTAAATGGGGAAGGATTCATCAAATAAAATGGCAATCTGACACCAAATAAATTCATCAAAATACAAGTGCAACACTTACACAATCAAATCCTACTCCTAACATAAAACAAATACAAAATTTTGATCCAAGTTCTCACAAAGACCTTACCTTTATCAGCATTAAAAGTATGAAATGGATGGAACTATACTTAAAATATGGATTTGAAAAATAGTGCAATTTTTTTTTAAGTGATTACTTGATTGATGAAATCATGTCTTTCTAGAAAATTGATGAAATTTTTAAAGCTAGACAAGCTATGACGAAAGCATGATATTTTATTGGTTTTTGAATGAGTGTCTTATGATCAAGGTTTTAAAATATGTATAATTCATCTAAGGACATGATCATCAAAGAATCGTCAAGGACATGTACAAAGGGAAAAACTGAGATCTTTGTTTGTTTATGCAACATGATACCTTGGATATTTGGATGTTAAATATCATAATACCAAAATCCACTTGCAACATAGAATCTAAAGAAAGTGGCATTCATACTCTCATGATTGATTCCAATCAGTGATAGTTGTACCAAGAATGGGAAGGCAACATGGAAGGAAAAATGGTATTCATATCACCATGGTTGAACCAGTGATGATTGTGCCAAATTTCAGTTCTCAAACTTGTTCAATGATGAAAATAAGCTCCTAAATTTGTGAATAGTGACTACCTGCATCCATCCTAGATTAAATGCATTTAAGTTGTTATTTTTTTCCTTAAAGCTCAAAAACTAATTTGAAAAAGAGAAAAGAAGGGGGTGGAGTTTAATCAAAAATCAAAATCAAAAGTTCATCAAAAACATTATGTGATAGAGTGTGTTGGAAATCATCAAAAATTAAAATCAAAAGGTACAATTGCATTACATTAATTGCATTTAAATCATATTGCATTAGGATTCATTTATCATCTTATTATATGCATTCATTGCATCAATCATTATAGCTCATATCATTAGGTTCATTTAAAATTGCATTGCATTAGTTTGCATTTATTTAAATTCCTACCACCTAGTTGCCTTAATTACATCATTTTAGTTACATCAGGACATTATTAATTGCACTTGCATTAAGTTCATTCTAAGCATTGCATTTAATTTCATCTCATTGGTATGTTGCATTATGCATTAAGGTGCATTCATTAGGTTCATTTTATTTAAAAATTTGAATTTACATTTAGGAGTATAAGTGTATTTAGTGTATCATTTCATTGCATTGCATTAGGATATTCATTTGCATTAAGATCATCCTTAATTACTAGGTGATTTTAACAAAACATTAAGATCGTGTATTACATCCATCTATCATGTATTGCATCCATATATCATAAATTGCATCCATTTATCATAACATTAATCATAAATAATCTAAATCCATACATTACATCATATAAGTGCATTAAAATCCATCCATTTCATATACATCTATCATATTACATCCATCACATTACATTGTGTTACATCATCCATATCATCATTCATTAATGCATCCATAAGTATCATCACATAAAATTAATCATTAAGTCATTAAATATCATCATCTTACATCATTAACATTAAACCATGTATTACATGCATTCAACTACTCTATGTCATAAATAAGACATTCTCATTTGCATAAATAGACATAACATGTGCATTCATATCATAAACTGCATTTGAAATACATAAAAACAAAGCATGTAGAAATAAATCAAATATATCTGCATATCATATAAAGCACCCAAAAAGAAGTCCAACACATGATGACATCATATAATGTAAAGATATCAAAATGAATATCAAAGTCCATGGTATCATCAAAGTCCATATCAATATGTGAATCAAAGTCCATCAAACATAAAAAGTATCAATCATAAACAAACATCATCTGATTAAATAATATGAGTCCAATGTCTTTATATCAAAAATATCATAATATACATCAAAATAATGGCTTAATCATATATCATCAACTACCAGAACCACTATCACCATCAATACCAGGACCAGTATCAGGACCCTAACTAGAGCTCGCATGTAGCCCGTGTTAACTCATGGAAGCCATAAATGTTTGCATCACACTACCTAGCTGTGTGACCTTCTTCCTAATCTCTAAAACCTTAGACTGTAAAGACCAAACATCAGAAGCTGACATAGGTTCCTCTGTAAGAGGAGCTTGTGCAAGGGGAGCCTGTGGAGGATCCTGTGCAGGGGGAGCTTGTGGAGGAGCCTAAGGAGGAGCCATAGAAGAATATGGAAGATGACAAGAAGAAGATAGAATATGACAAGAAGGAGGAAGACCCTATGGAGGAGGAGGTGTTGGAGGTGACTGAGCCTGATCTACTAGAATCTAGGCCACTCGTGCATCCAAATCCATAGCAACCTATGCGCCCACTAGACTATAAACCCACACTTTGTGATGACCCCATCTGGCCAGTCTATCAACTCCCACCTTATGGAGTAATCTATAAGGACCACCCCTCACCCTAACCCATTTTCCTCTCATCCAGACTCTACCTCTGATAGGAGTGGGGGAAACAATAACAGGAATAACAAGCCTACCTACTTGTCTCACCCTACCAGCCTGCCATCCCTGATGACCCCATCTCCCACCACCACCACCATCTCCACCATCATCATTAGACACCTCCTTAATCCTGAGCACTGGCACTTTTAGATCTGCAAATCTAGGAAATGGGTTCTATAAGAACCACTATGCATAATTGTCAGTCATGTCGGTGTCAACAATGTGATCTCTCATATCCCAGGCAAGGTGGGGTAGCTGCAATAACTCATCTTGTATCATCCTATAATCAATCTGAGGAGCCCAAAGGGATCTCTCAACCTATACACGAGCATAAAGGGCCAACCCCTAAGGCATCCCCTACACTTGACCAAACTGACATAGAACCCAGTGGAAACATAACCACTCGATAACCAAGGGTGTTTGCCCTATCATCCAATGAGGCATGCACATATAGGGAAGCTCAGTTGCATCCTCTAGCCATGGATCACATCTAATGTATGGTCTCCAAACCACCTGATCAATATTGTCAATAATATACCACCAGTAATCCATCTTACCCAGGTGTGTCTGCACAACCATCCCCTCATATATCCATGCAAAAGGCCATCTGACATCTTGATGGTGCATGGAAATAGGTCAAGTACAAGAATATGCTCCCATGTCCATAACTAAAGTAGGACTACTCCAATAGAGAGAGTAGCCCCACACTGATATACAACATCATGAAACTCATGATATAACTGAGATAACACATAGGAACCCCAATCAAACATACGAGGATGAGCGTTCAAGTCCTCAATAATCCTACCCCATCCCACTAAAAATCCATGTCCCCACCGATTAGGAACCAAGAAACCACTACGAGTACCCCTAGTACTACTGGAAGCACGAGGAACAAAGGAAACTAAGCCCATTGGATGCTCTCATCTCTAATGGTCAAATCAACAAAGAGGCATCTCCATACTGTACCATCATAGACCTGGTCATAGTATACAATCTCCCTATGATTAGGGATCTGCAGCAAACTCTATACATCCTCAAGAGTGATCATCATCTCCCCCATCGACAAATGAAAAGTATTATGGTTAGAGTACCAATGCTCTTCCATAGCGGTCAAAAGACCTCGATTCACACAGAATAAAGGGAGAGAGAGTAGAAAGGACAAACTACATCAGACAATCACTTGATGCTCTGGCCCACTCAAATCATCAATCATATCAAAAAATAAAGGAAATAAGCCTCAGACAGTTAGCTTCCAAAGCAGAGCCTGCAGAAGAAAGTTTAAACACATCAAAAATCAAAATCATCACATATTGGATTATCTTAAGTCAATCAATCAATCAAATCTAATCAAACCACAATCAATTTTCCTAATTCTTTTCAAAGAGGACAAAAAATTCATCATCACTATCAACCATCTAAATCAAGATTGACCATCAAACATTCAATATCGAATGACTCGAACTAACATCACATGTCTTTCTATAGACAAGACTCAAAAACCTAAGCCAAACGACTAATTGATGACATCAGACAGACTGGAAAATTGACTGAAAGGTTCACAAATTTTACCAAACAGGGTGTACATCCTATTTCATTGTTTAAAAGTGTTGAAAATCAAATGCATAGCTTAACACATCAAAATTGCAGCAAAAAACTATTGTACGTGCTACAAAAAAGTGTAAGCATTGTAGGATTTAGTACGCGCTATAGGAATACCCTGTACGGACTACTAAAATTATTAAACACATAATCAAAATTGAAAGCGCTGCAAAAATTTGTAAAAGTGAAAGGATGCCCTAAATTTAGTGTTTGTAAGCACTCTTAAAAAGTTTGGATATGCTTTAGAATTTGTGTACACGTTAAAATGATTGAATGCGCAATGCAATTTAAAAAAGGAAAAAATAGGTCTTTTCCTAGAAAAATCCAATTTTTTTGAATTTAAATGCTAAAATCAAACAAAGAGGTTGTCAGGGGTACATACCGAAGGTTTGTAGCTAGGTGGCCACTGATACCATTGACCATGCTTGAATCTATGCTCTCAAATAGGGATCACCATCGCAGAAGGCTCAGAGGGTCAGAGTGAAAATGAAAAAGAGGAGGGTAAAAATGAATAGTGAAAATGACCTTTTACCCTTTTATATAGCCCATTTTGACCTAAAAGGGGTATTTTTTACCAGAAAATGACATGGGACCCAAATTTTCATACCCAATCAACCAAATGAGGGGCATTTTTCATCAAATCATCACAAATTCAATATCGGAAATGAAATCAAAATTCACTATTAATTGAATATTTTCAACTCAATTTGATTAAAAACGCAACATCTTTCACCTAAAATCAAATTTCATTTCATTTTCGAGGGGGCATACACTCGGATTATCAGGATTGACATCGTAATCATCAAATCAGAGGTATAACACAAAATCAAAGCTCAATCTTTCATCAAAATTTTTTTTGCTAATAATCAAATGGGGCATCCAAATATCAAATCAAATCGAACCAGGCATCATATCAGCAACCTATCATCATATCAACCATTAAGGACTTCAAATCAATCAAAAATACATTAATCCTATCATCAAGATATGCATATTCTATAAACATCAAATCGAGCATCAACTAATAAGTGACTCTACATCAAAAATATTCAGGACATTCTTTGAACCGATACGCTTCGCACATCGATTCAAAGAGGAGCATTTGTAATCACCTGAAAATGGACAAGATTAATTCAAGTGAGCAACCAAGGCAAAATCAAAGAAATAAATTACAATCCAACTAAAATCAAAGCAAAATTGCAATCAAGCCATAATCCAAATTTAATTGAAAATTGAAAGCCATTAAATCAATTTAAATCCAATAAATCAAATTAAATCAATAAATTTTTCAATTAATCTAATTAATTGTACAGTTCAATTTAAATCAAATCAAACCATTTAAGGGGTACACATGGCTAAACAAATTAAATGAATTCAATTCTTAAATCCATATTTTCCCTCAACACCACATGGGAGGAAAATGCCTCAACCAATAGGATTTAAGGATCAAACCCACATGGATCAAGCTCACAATGAATCTCAATCACACATAAGGTGAGAGCATCTTGGCCACCCATTTTTTCTCTTTGTCCCAAGCTTTGAGGACAATCCATTTAAATTGTCTCCAAAGGTGGAACCATGGACTTAACCTCAACTCAACCATGATCAACTCAACTCCACCCCCCACCCTTGCCAAAATCTATAAAAGAAAGGCATAAATCAAGAACAAATCATCCACAAATCTGAGAATAGCATCAAACCTCTTGAATTTTTGAGCTAGAAAGGAAAATATAGAGTTAATTAGGCATAATTTCATTTTGGAACTGATTTACTTAATTTCTTATCATATCATTCTCATTTTAGAGCTTTCACTAATGGAGGCTTGCTGAGAGCTTCACATTAGCATAGCTAAATAGAGAGCCATAAAGTGTTTATTATCTTTTATTTGCATATTTAGATCACTAATTGTGGTATTTAGCTTACATTATTCATTTATTTGACAAACTAACCCTATGAAGGTGCTTTCCACAACACACACTAACATTTATCTTTTTACATACTTTTCTTTATGAAATTTCAATTCAATTTCAAGGTTGATTCCTAAATAGGGGTTTGAACAAGCCAAACCCCTTTTACCCAACCTTTTCTCCATTTTTCTACGTGTAGGAATAGGCTATAGAATTGTCAAGACTTTTCTAGGAAAATCAAGAACACTCAAAGTGATCCTAAAATTTTTGAGTAGAAACATGGGGTATAGGCTTAAAATATTGACCTATACCAAGGTATAGGTTGAAAAAGTTGACATATACCCTCAAAATAGACCCAAATTTGGTAGGAAGGCAAGTTACAATTTTAGGATCCCAGAAAAGTTATTATAGGTATTTCTAGAATTCCATTTATTAGTTATTCATATATGAAGTTTCTTATCTCTTATTTAATTTATAGATGCATTTAAACTTTTCCTAATTTGTATTATTGTCTGTATTATCATTTTCCATTTAAAAATTACATGTTTAACAAAGGAAATCATTGTCCCCATTTAGTACTTGAGATCCTAGTGAGGGAATCTTCCTTTCAAATATACAATCTTGAAAAGGGAGGTGATCTACCTAATTTTACATTTATTCCCTTTCCCATTGTACACTTTGGTGAACCTGACTCATAACATTTTCTCTTTTGATCTTGGTAGTTATATTACATTTACCTCATTATATGTTCTAAACCTTCATATCTAACTTGATAGTTAGATGCATTTTTGTTTAATTGTACATAATTGATGTTTTCATATCTCTTTCATATTTACATTAGATCTATCTCATTTTCATATTCTAATGCATGAGTGTTATTACTATGAGTCTTACTTATAGCATTCTAGCTAGGATAAGTTGTATATTTATGGGTTCCTTTGATTCCAAGTCCTCTTTGTATCATAGGAATCTTGATGAGACCAACATACCTACTAAGCACATTCCTCGTATCATTGAGAACAAATCTTCCTATTTTTCACATGATGAAGATGAGAGTTTAAGATTTCCTCCAATGTAGTTCCAAAATCTTTCCCATTATTTTGAAAAATTTGAGCAATGGTTAGGAGAATAAAACTCCAATCTTGAGGTCATCTCTACAGTAGAGGGTTTGAGGAAGATAATTCATAATGATGAACATGGTGTTAACATCTTGTGTAGTATCTCCCATCTCATTGATAAAAATGTCAAGCCTATTAGAGATTGTGGCCAAGAGTCAGGTTGCATTCCATCTACCACTAGTGTTGAGGCCTCTATTCCTATTCCTACCTTAATATCGAGTGTGTCTACTTATTCTCAACCTATCATAAATGCTTCAATTCAAAACAGCAATCCTACACATGTTATCATTCCTAATCCTATTTTTCCTCCTTCTTCAAGTGTTCCATGTGTATCCTTACCTTCATCCATGCCCACTTACAATAGTGTTCCTTTTTTATAGTCTATTGTTCCTTCTATTTCTCATAATGGTCCAAATATTTCACACAGATATCCTACCACTCCTTTTTTAAAATCTACCATTAGTATCTTGGCTCAAACCCTTTCATCCTTGTAGAAAAAAATTACTCCCATGACTTAATCCGATTTGAACATTCCTACTTGTGATATTTCTAGTCCTTTATCCTTAGATATCATTTGTACCACCATTCCTCAATACATTAAAATTCCTCATTTAGAGATTATAATGGTAACAGTGATCCTTTCGCTCATGTTAAAACCTTTAAAACATAGTGTAGTGATTTCTCTCATGACAATAGGTTCATGGCTAAAAAATTTACTAGAACCTTTCGAGATAAAGCCTTGCACTGGTATTTTTCTTTGCCTTGACCTTAATCTATTGATTCCTTTTAAAAAATTGCTAATGTTTTTATTCAACAGTTTCAAAACAATATTGGTCCTAAGATTTCTTTGACTAATTTGAAGCATTGTAAACAAGGTGTTAAAGAAAAAGTGGTTTATTTCATTGGTAGATTTAAGAATTTTCATAATCGCATTTATTATCATGTGTATGATGTTGATATACAATGTATTTTCATTTCTAATTTGAAAAAAACATTAGGGATAAGGTATTGTTGTTTGAATTTTCCTCTTTTACTCAGTTATGTGCAGTGCTTCATGTAATACCCCAAAAATGGGCTATAAGTTCATTAACCTCCTACATCGACAAATCGAACAAAATCGACATCGAAGTCCTAACCTAAGGCACATCTAAACATCATGGAATCATAATTGATTATCTTAAATTCTGCATCGGGGAATATTCCTAGCAATATTCTTAATTATCTTAATTAAATTTAATTTTATAATTATTTGGCAATAAATCACATTTATCCTAAAGTTTGATTAATTGAATATTTTCATATTTAATTAATTAAATTTAATATTTGCCACTTAATTGTTTAATTAAATTTAATTCTATCTATTATTAATTGTATTATTTAATTTTGACAATAAATCTAATATCTTATGAATAATTGATTAAATTCTTATTTAATTAATTAAAGCAAGTTGTCATTATTTAATAATATAATTTTTAATAAAAGTTTGATAAAATAGTTAATTAACCCATAAATTAATTATTTTATTTTCAAAAATCAGTTAAGTTGGAAATAAATCACTTTATTTATTAAATTAATTCATAATTAAAACATGCACAATCATAAAAGCAGACAACTGTCAATTATCAATTAAAGCTAAACTCTATTTTGAGTTAAAGCTTAGCTTTTGCATGTTTTTGTGACTTAATTATCTGTTATTATCAGATAACTCAAAAATCAAGCTGAGTTATTTGAGTGATTTATGGCTTTTTTTCATGCACCTCCAAAGCCCTGGATTTCTATAAATTAAGGCTTCAGCTCTTCATAATTCATCCACATATTTTGCACAATCACACTGGAGAATTGGAGGCTGAGGAATCAACTTGTGAATTCAAAGCGTTGTGAGATCAATTTCAATTGCATAGCTTTTATATCTTAGCATAGAATTTCATAGTTTTCATATCATTGTTAGAATCTTCATTGTTAGATCATTTAGCATCCATAGCATATCAGTTTATCATTCTTATTGCATAGAAAATATCAAAAATATAGATTAATTGCATTCAATCTCATATCTAGATCAATTGCATTCAAATCCTTCATTTAGGTGTTGTCTAGGTCACTGATCTCGATAAACAATCTGAGAACATCAATCTCGCACCTATTAGAAGGCAGTAAATCACTTGGTTAGATTAGATTTCAATTTTGCATGATTTTGATTATCACTAACCTCTAATGTTTTACTGAGTGTTGTGTCTACAGATTAGGTACAATTTTCACACACACACTTCACAATTATCATCTCTGGGTGATTCAATTTGAGAGAAATCCTCCAATGGATGGCTCTAGTTGATAAGAATGATGTCGCATTTCAGTCCTATCAAAAGTTTTAAAAACCTAAGAGCTTCATAAAAATCAATAAATCATCAAATCAAGTTGATGAGAAAGTGGTAGCAACATCCAAAGGTGTGGCTCCTTTGTCATATGTTTTTAGACCTCATAATTTTACATCTCTTTCTAGATGTTTTCATAATGTGATTTTGAAGTTGATTAATGCTAATATGATACAAATTCCTCCCATTAAACCAATTGACACATCCAAACCTTTTCCTAAATCCTTTGATCACAAATATTTTTGTCAATACCATGGTTAACTTATCCATGATACTGAGAAGTGTTTTCATTTAAATTTTTTTATTCAAGACCTCATTGATTCTAATGCTATATCTTTTGAAGGTGTTAATGCTCAAGGAAACAAATCCATAGAACCTCCCAACCAAAACTTGTAAATTTATTCTAATCATTTTCCTTCTCACTCAACCAATGTAATTGATTCTACTCATCCTTTACCTTCTTCTTCCACCCATGTTATTGACTATGATGTTGAGTGTACTAAATAAAACAATGTTGTCAACCTTATTGATCAATCTGAACCTAAAATCAAACCTAAACCTAATATCTGCATTATATTTGTTCCTAAAGAGATGATTAAATAACCTAATGGTCCTCTTTACATTGTAGCAATGGTTAATGGTCTTCTTTCACATGGTGTCCTTAGAGATCCTACTTCCATGGTGAATGTTATAACTAAAGAACATCTTTACACTAGACAATTACAACATGATTTTTATGATAAATCCAGTGGTATGATCTAAACTTGCAATGGTTTCACATATCCTACCCATGGTTCCATTAATTTTCTTGTAGAAGTCAGTGTTATAACTCTATATTCTACCTTTGTTGTCATCCCAACTTATTTCAAGTTTCAAGTTAGGCTTGGTCTTCCTTGGCTCACTTCCATGAAAGTTGTAGTCTCTTGTATTCACAAGTATTTGAAATTCCTCCATGACAGAGAATAATCACATGATTAATCATAGTCTCTATTAGCCTTTAGTGCCTTAAGAACAATTTTCCCTTGACTCCTTTTGGCCTTCCATGCCTCAACCAAGTTAACTTCATAAAAAAATATTTTTTGATCCTATCAAAAATTCAAAATCCAAAGATTTGTGAGCTTAGTGATTCTAAGGATGTTCCATCTCCTTTCCCTGGACCTAGAATTCTTCCTACACCTTCCACACCTCCTTTATGTGCTTCTATTATACCTCCTATATCCTATAAAAATTGCATTCATGTTATCTCTCAACCTAGTGAGGTTCCTTTCGTTATTCCCCCTAAAGAATAAAATAAACCAATGTTGACTAATCCTAAACCAAACCAAATATCAAGAAAAAATAAATGTAACCATTGTGCACATGATCACCATTGTAAACATCATGATAGAGCATGTGAGCATTCTTCCTAAAATATTTTCTCACCTAAGACACCAACTAATGCTCTGATTCCCTTTGACCAACCTATGGATAGCCCAAGGGAGGAAGTTAATTTGAAAAAGATGAAATTGAAAAAATATGATAATTTTATTCATATCTTAGATTCTATTATAATTTATTTGGATGGAGAAGATACTCTTGATGATGGTGATTTCAATATTTCTAATGCAAATAATGATATCTATGCTACTGATTTTGATGATATGTATGAGCTTATTGATGTTAAGTATGATTTGTCATCTTTGTTTTCAAAAAAATTATCTCTTAGTCCTAGTGAAAAACAAAGTGACTCATATTCACAACATGGCCCTTGTTTTGAACTATCTATTATTTCATTTTATTTTTATTTATGTTTCTCCTCTTGTGTGTTTCCCACCTTACTTAAGCATTAAAAACCAAGATTGGAGGAGGGCGGGGGGTGGAGCAAGGAGGTGGGTGTGATGTGCTTCTTGTTATATGTTTTCTTTACATTTCTTTAGAAAACCCTTGTTGCTTCATTGGAGCAAGGTGATAAAGGAATTGACCCATTCTGACATTTCTCTATTTGTAGCTCACTTCTCCTTTATGTTGTTACATGTTATGTCATGCATTTTGATACTGCTCATAAATTCTCCCTTGTGTTGTCTAATTGGGGATGATGAAAAATGATAGCTACCTATTATTTTTGGTCTCTAGGATGTTGGCCTAAAAAGATTCTTCTTCATAAATCTTACATGATATTCTTCCATTGTGCTAGTAGTTCTTCTACCTTTGGGGAATGATGAAATTACATTTTGATATAATTATGATATACATGAAATATCATATGATCATATCAACCCCTACATTAGTAGACCCCTTTTATTTTCTCATTTCCCTTGGTTTGTTCTTCCTTGAGGGCATCTCATAGTGGAAAAAGTCTCTTGTGGGTGCATGTATGTTATGTTAAAGCTATTACCCCCATTAAGGCATTTACAATCTCTTTAATGTGTGGGCATACACTCTGCTCCTTATTTTCACATTTTCACACACACAACAATTTAATGCAATCTCCTTTATGCAGATGGCTAAGGAGACTATTCTTTCCTTATGTTTCTCTTTTTATTATCATGTGCTTGTGTATTATTCAAGGGATCCCTTAATGGAGACAATGTTTTCCTTAGGACTAATTGCCTTATCAAGATCCCTTAATAAAGACAATTCTTTCCTTAAGGACCAATCCATTTGTTTTGATGGGTTGACTAGCATAACACAACTTGCTAGACTATCAACACCATCTTTTCCAACAACACTTTCTCTTTTCATGATATATAGTAAGGAAATAACTTACTAGGCTAGTGGTCATGTCTTTCTCTCTCTATTTTTGAGTGATGCCTCTTTTATCTTGGTTTTGGATTTGATGAGGACTTAAGTCACTTGGGAGCTTGATGTTTCTTTGTCTCCTTGACCTTGATAAGACCATTCTTATGCATTGATATACTGTACCTAGAGCATGATCTTGTCTCACACTCCCACTAAAGTGGGGGCTATATGTACTATCCTAAAAGGTTAGCACCCACAATTAGATTTTCTATTATGGCCTATTTGGTGATTTCAAAATTAGATGTTTGTTATGCTTGATCCTGGCAACCTGATTCCTCTTTTCTCACTTATTATCTACCATCTTGGAACCTAGTTTGAATTTTAGACCAAAGTTCCAATTATAGGTCATAAATTCCAACCTATACCTAGGTACATGTCAATAATTCAATCTATACGCTTGGATTTAGTTCCAAATTTGGGCCAAAGCCCCTATGTTAGGGTGTTAATGGAGGAAAAGATCCAACAATCAACCTAGATCAATTTTAAATCCTAAAATGGTGAATGATGTATAAAAATACCTTATCTCTCCTCATTTTGTAACCAAGAACTATACTCAAGCATATGTAATCAAGTTTTGAAGAGAAATCAAGTGATTAAGAGAAATTGAGCAATTGGATTCCAGATTTGAAGGAAAACATCCAAGATCTAGTTTCTCCAATTCATTCAAGTTCATTCCAAGGTGGTCTTCTCCATTATAGGAATTTTCTCTCTGATGATGTTCATGTAGAGGAATTCTCAATCAAAAAATATAATCATTCATTCCATCCATATTCATCTCTCCTTCATTACAAGCGATTACGAAGCATATCTACGTTGAATTTCTTGGAGTGGTGTTCATAGATCCATGCATTTATGAGGGAATCCTTGATTCCTATTCTACAAATCAAGGTTAACTCCATAATTCTAAGAAATTTCAAGCATCTTCATGTGTATGAACAATTTCTACATCCCTCTATGAGGGCTTATGCAAGGTGAATCTAACATTTACCTTTTTACATACTTTCCTTTATGTAATTTTAATTTAGTTTCAAGGTTTATTCCTAAATGGGGGTTTGACCAAGGAAAATTAATTTTACCCGACCTTTTCCATATTTTTTTTGTGTAGGAACATGCTACATATCTATCAAGACTTTTCTGGGTAGATCAAGGCCATTCAGAGCAATCCTGAAAGTTTCAGGTAGAAACCTACGGTATAGGCTAAAATTTATTGACCTATACATGGGTACAAGTTAAAAAATCCAACCTATACCCTCACAAACATGATCAAATATGGCAGCTAGGCAGGTTACAGTGTCAAGATCCCAAAAAAGTCATTACAATTATTTTTGGCATTCTGTCTATCAGTTATTCAAATCTGAAGTTGTTTATCTCTTATTTCATTTCTAGATGCATTTAAATATTTCCTAATTTGTATTTCTATTTTATTATCATTTTCCATTTCATAAGTACACATTTAGTGAAGGAAATCATTGTCCCCATTTAGCGATTGAGTCATCTCTTGAGCCTATTGGGGGCATCTTCCTTATGAATGTGCAGTCTTGAAAAAGGGAGGTGATACACCCTAATTTTGCATTTCTTTCCATTTCATAGTATACACATTAATAATTTTCTTACTACTTCCTTTTCTACTATTGTTCCACCAACACCCTTGATGTCATTTACTATCTCATTTATTCTATGAATATAAGCTTCAATGAAATCATCATCGTCCATCTTCATTTTTTCAAACTTGTGCTTCAAATTTGTTAGCTTAGATTATTTTTTTGGATCTCCTTCATAAAAACTACTCATTTTAGCATAGATATCTTTTACTATCTTCGGTCCAATCACTTTTATGAACACTTCATCATTTAGACAACTGACAATAGCAACCCTATCTTGCAAATTGTTTTCTTCAACTTTGATCTCATCTAGAGTCTATGGTCCACCTTGAAGTGTAGTATAACCTTATCGATTACTTTACCATAATCCTTTTGGTAGAGACTCTAAATGGAACTTCATCCTTTCCTTCCAATAGGCATAATTTGTACCTTCAAATTTTGGGGCCTTAAAAGTCAAATATTACAAAATGTTGAATCTCCCTTGAGCAGTTATGTTGGCATTGTGATGGATTTTGGTGAGCGGTCACATGTGATTTTTTTTGTTTTTGTCATTTACAGTAACATAGTCACCACACATGGTTGGATCAATTGGTAAGGTTAGTATTTGATCGGTAAGAAAATTTCAGCCAAGTATAGTAACCAGTGTACAAGAAGAACAAATAAAGATGGAGATTTTGGTAGTAGTCATGCTCAACTTAGAATTAAGTGGAGCGGTCATAGAATCAGTATTTATATGATCATAACATCATGTCTACAATCAAAAATTACTTGGACTATTGGTATGCAAGCATAACAGTGGTAGACGAGGCTATAATTTGAAGAGAATAAGTTCTTGAGCTACCGATGGTAGATTTTAGATCGGTTCCAGTATGGATGTTGTGGTGTGTATAGATGTTATGGTGATGTGTCTTAGATGATAAGGATTTAATGAGATTTCATTTATATGTTTGAGGAAAGCATGAAGGGAAGATTCCAAAAGTAATTTGGGATGCTCAATAGGTCTTGTTTTTTCTTGGAAATATGGCATGTAAATCTTATAATGGATCAAGGCGATGCTAGAAAAGGTTTTACAAACATCAAGATATGTTTTTTGGTCAGATGCATTTGAGCGGGAAAATTGAAATTTGAATTTTGGTGAAGGTTAAGACAGTGAAAGTTAAGTATTAATTGGGTACTACTCTTATTAATAAAGGTTGTTGAGAGTTAGTGAGTTGATGATTGTGTGAAGAAAAATTCATTATTGTTGTGTGTGTGAATTTTGTACCTAGCTATAGACACAACACTTCAGTAAAACATTAGAGGTTAGTTAAAATCAAAATCGTGCAGTGAAATGGAAACTAATCTAACCAGGTGATTTAATGCCTTCTAGTAGGTGCGAGTATGTAGTCTCAGATTAGACCGAGATCAATGACCTTGACGACACCTAAACGAAGGATTTAAATGCAGAATCTAGATATGAGATGAATGCAAATTAATCTATTTTTTTGGATTTTCTAAGCAATAAGATGAAATAAATTGATATGAATCTATTCTAGATGAAAAAATGATATGCAAAATAAGCTACAATGATATGCTAATAAGAATGACCTCACAAAAGTTGTTGATTCACAAAGAAGCTTCAATTATTCAGATGTTAATTCACCAACGTGATTGTGCAAATTCTTGGATTGATTTTGGCAGAGTAATTATGCAAACTTGTGAGATGATTTGTGAAGAGCTGAAGCCTTATTTTATAGAAATCCAAGGCTTTGGGGATGCATGGAAAAAGCCATAAATCACTCTAGTTGATTTTTGAGTCAACAAGGAATTAAAGATAGTTAACTCACAAAAAATCATGTAAAAATAGCTTTTTGATTTAAATCAGAAGTTGAGATCAGCTTTTAACTCAAAAGAGAGTTAAGTTTATTTTTAAAACAACTTGAATTGATTTTCTGATTTAAGTTTAACTATTTTTTGGATGTGCATAATTAATATGAATTAAATTAATAAATAAAGTGATTTATCCTCAACTTAACTGATTTTTAAAATAAAATAATTGATTTATGGGTTAATCAATTATTAAATCAAACTTTTATTCAAAAACTATATTATTAAATTTGACAATTGACATTAATTAATTAAATAAGAATTTAATCAATTAGTCATAGGATATTTGATTTATTGTCAAAATGGAATAATACAATTTAGGAATAAATATAATTAGATCCAATTAAATAATTAAGTGGCAGTATTAAATCTAATTAATTAAATATTGAGAATATTCAATTAATCAAACTTTAGGATAAATAGGATTTATTGCCAAATAATCATTAAATTAAAAATAATTATGATAAATTAGGAATATTGCTAGGAATATTCCCGATGCAGAATTTAGGATAATCAATTATAATTCGATAATGTTTAGATGTGCCTTAGGTTAGGACTTTGATGTTGATTTCATTCGATGTGTCGATATAGGAGATTAATGAACCTATAGCCCATTTTTTCAGGTATTACATTTTGCCCCTCTTTGAATTGTTGTGCGAAGCGCAGTGGTTCAACGACAGTCTATGTATGATGTTGAAATTGATATTGATATGAGACAGAAACTGATTTGAAATTGATATGAAGATAATAGGTCCTGAATGACCAAAGATAATGTTAACTATAACAACAAATGAACTGATGATTGTGAAAGTGTCAAAACACCTGATTCTGAACCTTATGATTGTGAAGAAGTGAGTGACCGATTCCAGACCTGATTGTCGATAAGAATCACATTGGTATCACATCTGAACCCTTCAGTTATGAAGAACCAAGGAAATAACACTAATGAATCGATGGTTACGAAAAACTGATATAGTCTACAAGATTAAGAGAATACTAGATTGATATGGATCTCGATGAATCTGATATGCCCCGAGTGATGATTGATTTGCCCCAAGTGATGAGGTCTTTTTGATGAATCAGCAACTAGACATGGTTGTTGCCTTGATTACTGAGGAAAGATATGATTCCAAATTTAGATTATAGACTTTGAATGATGTGTAATACCATGCCCCCTGAGGGATTAAAATTGAAATCTGACAAGAAAAGTCAGTGTTATAGTTTAGAAGCATGTTAATTGATTTGAGAAATGGTTATTCAAGTTCAAGAATGTGTTCTGCATCATTTAGAGGTCATGGAGACCAAGTTTGACTAGGTGAAACCATGAGTTGACCATAGTTGACCAAGTTGAAATTTTGATAGTTTGATGTAAGATAATCAGTTAAGTTGAATTCTAGATTTATGTGATGATTGAAGGTCGATTATGCAAGTAGTTTACAATATGAATGATCTCAGATTTCAATTTTGATCCTGAAAAAGGATTCTACTTGTTGTTTCATTAGAGGAACCTTCACGTGAGATTCAGCTCTTGTTAGATTTGAAGAGACAATTGAAGAATTGTTTAAGCATTGAAGTTTGTTTAGCCATTTATGAGATCATGCAAACATGCAAAATGCAAAGAAACATGCAGAATGAAATGCAACCTAAGACCTAGGACCTAGTCACCGATCATGTGTCGGTCATTCTCATCATTGAATTTTTAGGTAATCGGATAAATCAATACAATGCCCACTAATTAGAAAACCATAGACATATGAATATTGATTTGTACGCATAGGAATCAATACAACACCCACTGATTAGGAAACCATGGATATATGAATATTGATTTGGTTTTCAGAATGTTGGATTAGATATAAGCACCAAGGCACAAATGCTAGGGTGACCTAAATATCATGTCCATTTTGATATAGAAATTTGTATAAGCATCAAAACATAAACGTCGTGATGACTTGAATATGCCTTGTATTTCACAAACACATCAAACAGTCAAGAGATCATTCTAAAACCAATGTGAATTACCCGTAGTGACCCTTTATCATTCACATCCTTAGGTAAGATCGCGTTTCACAGTAGGAGAAAGAACTCACTCAAAAAGACAATAGTTAGATCAAACTTCCTTGAATTTTCTGGGTATCAATGGTCGAGGTATGCATGGCCATCCAATTCGAGATAGAGGCTCTTACAGTCGGACACCATTTCAATGCATAATTTCCAAAGTTGTTAGATTTTCACATACAAGTAGAAGACAAAGAAAAGATTATGCCCCCAGTCATCATTTTCTAAATCCTGTAAAGGACATCATCAAAGAGCTCAAAGGACATAATATGCAAAATCTCAATGTGAATCAGTAAGCATACAAGGAGATAAAAGCATGTAAAAAGAATAGATTATTTTTAATTTTTGTTTGATTGCATTGTTGTAGATGCAAAATCCTTTGTGGAGACAAGACAGACTAACTAGCTAACTTAGATGAAGCTTCAAAGGACTCTGACTGGATATGATATGTCTTAGATACATTGGAGGCCATGGGATATGACATTGATTGCCCCCAAGTTTTAACATTGATAGGATACCGATGCTTGAGCTGATTGGTGTACAGACTGACTTATTGAAAACAAACTGGGAGATATGTACAAAATAAAGCAAGACTGAAAGTTGGGAAAGACCAAGATTGCGCTGATAGATGGAGCATTTTTTAACAAGTGGTGCCCTTTTGCCGGGTTTTCACCATCTTGGCAGAGATCCTATTTTTGCTACCAAGGTGCCTATTTCCAGGTTTTCACCAAGGCACTTTTTCTTTTTCTCATTTTTTTTTTGTATTTTTCATTTTTTCCATTTTTTTTGTACTTTTGATATTTTTTGATATTTTTTGTGAATCATCAAGGCACCTATTGCTAGGTTTTCACCAAGATGTTCATTTTTTATAGGACTTTTTCAAATTTTTAAGATTTTTTTAGGACATTTTACCATAGACTGAATGCCTTAGGCGTAGAATTTCTTCAAATGGAGAACGTTGATTGGTTGTTGGAGCTGTTCTCCTTTAGTCATTGAGAGTTGATAGGTACCAGAGCCAAAATTAGCAGTGATTACAAAGGGACCCAGCCAGTTGGGTTCAAACTTCCCCTTGCGTTCTCGATGTGATTGATTTTTAGGATTCTCTCTCAAGACTAGATCACCAACCTAAACTTCTTTGTGTATGACTTTCTTGTTATATCCTCTAGACATTCTCTTCTGATATACTCTGAGATGATCATACATTGCTTATCTGTGCTCATCTAGTAGTTCAAGTTCTTGCAACCTAGACACTCTATAGTCATCATCAGTTACTAGACCATGCATTTTGATTCTTAGTGATGGGATTTCAACCTCAATAGGCAGTAGCACTTCAGACCCATAAACTAAAGTGAAAGGTGTAGCCCTAGTAGGCATTCTGATACTTGTTCTATAGGCCCAGAGAGCTAGATTGATCATGAGATGCCAGTCTCTTCCTATTTTATTAACCGTACGGTGCAAGATTTTCAATAGATTCTTGTTAGAAGCCTCTGCTTGTCCATTCCCTTGAGGATAATAGATAGATGAACAATGTTGTGTAATCTTGAATTTAGCACATAAATCATCTAGATCTTTATTCTTGAATTGTCCACCATTATCTATGATTATGGAATGAGGTATCCCATATCTGCATATGATATAGTTCAATATGAACATAGATATTTGTTTTCCAGTTGCTTGTGTCAAAGGGACTGCTTCTACCCATTTTGTAAAATAATCTGTAGCTGTGATTATATGGGTATGTCTATTAGAAGAATGAGGATGTATAGCTCCTATAAGATCAAATGCCCATTGGTGAAAAGGCCATTGTGTAGTAAAGGGAATTAGACCTCTCCCTGGAGCATGAATTAAGTTTCCATGCACTTGGCACTTTTGACAATTCTTAGCAAACTTGATAGACTCTTTCTCCATTTCAGGCCAATAGTACCCAGCCCTAATAAGTTTTCAAGCTAGTGTTAAACCATTTGAGTGTGACCCACAAATACCATCATGGACTTCCTCTAATGCACGTTGAGACTCTTCCCATTCTAAACATCTAAGTAGCGTACCATCTAGACCTTGTTTGTATAGATTGTGACCAATGATGACATATCAAGAGGCATTATGGATAAGGTATCTCTTTTCATGGCGGTTGAAGGTATCGGGAATGATTTGGTCTTGGAGATAGGAGAATAGGTTTTTGTATCTAGATGAATCATGACCAACAATAGTGTAGATCATGCGGGTTATAGGGGAATCATATGTAGGATACGATAGTGCTTCCACCAGGAACTCATAGTGTAGCTCATGTTCGGGCTACTGTAATAAAGTAGATAGCATTGCCATTGCATCGATAGCCTTATTCTCTATTCTAGGAATTTGCTCAAATGTGATAGATATGAAATACTTCTTTAAATCATCTACCATTCTCTTATAAGGAATAAGATTTTCATCTTTAGTTTGGTACACATCATTGACTTGATGGATTATGAGTTGAGAGTCTCCATGAATGTGTAGCTCTGTTACTCTCCATTCAATTACTACTTTCATACCATTCAAAAGGGCTTCGTATTCTACAATATTATTTGTGCAAGGGAACTTTAATTTGAATGCTTTTGGGATTGAGTATCCTTGAGGAGTTATGAATAATATGCCTGCTCCTGATCCATTCTATGTATAGGAGCCATCAAAGAATAACTGCCATTCTCTAGAATAAAGAGTCATGATAGAGGAATCTGGAAATTCTATTTGCATTGGTGTATCATCAATCATAGGTGCATCTGCTAATTGATCAGCAATTACCTATCCTTTTATACCTTTTCTTTCCACATATTCAATGTCAAATTCACTTAAGAGCATGACCCATTTGGCTAATCTACCTGTGAGGGAAGCTTTGCTTAGTAGGTACTTGAGTGGATCAATTTTAGCTACCAAATGTGTGGTATGAGCTAACATGTAATGTCTCAGTTTCTATGATGCAAAGATCACAGCTAGACAAGCTTTCTCAATAATTGAATAGTTCTTCTCATATGCAACCAATGTTCTACTGATATAATATATAGCTCTTTCCTTTTTGTTCTCATCATGTTGTGCAAGAAATGCCCCCAGTGATGTATCTGTAGAAGAGACATATAAGATCAAAGGCTTCCCTGGAATGGGAGGCATCAAGATAGGAAGATTTGATAGATACTTCCTGATATGATTAAATTTTTTCTGACATTCTTAATTCCATGCAAAGGTCACACCTTTATGTAATGTTTTTGTAAAAGGTTGTGATATGTCTACCAGCTATGATATGAATCTTCTGATAGATTGAACTCTTCCTTGCAATGTCCTCATTTGACTAATATTATTTGGAGGTTGCATTTCCATGATAGCCTTTACTGTAGCTGGATCAACTTCAATGTCCTTCTTTGAGACAATGTATTCTAAGAGTTTTCCAGAAGTGACACCAAAAGCACACTTCTTAGGATTTAGTCTGAGACTAAATTTTTCCATTCTGTCTAGTATCTTGCTCAATTCATTTAGATGTTCATCTCTAATCATAGATTTTGCTAAAGTATCATCAACATAATCCTCCATAGTCCTATGCATCATGTCATGAAAAATAGATGTCATGGCTCTTTGATATGTAGCACCAGCATTTTTAAGCCCAAATGGCATGACATTCCAATAGAAGGTGCCCCATGCACATGTGAAAGTAGTTTTCTCTTGATCCTCTGGAGCAATTTTTATTTGATTATATCCAGAAAAACCATCCATTAAAGAATACATCTCAAAGCCCACAGTCATTTCCACTATCATATCAATGTTAGGTAATGGAAAATCATCCTTAGGGCATGCTCTATTTACATCTCTAAAGTCTGTGCACACTTTGATTGATTTATCTATTTTTGAAATAGGTACAATATTAGAGATCCACTCTACATAGTCAATAACTCGGATGAATTCGGCTTTCAGGAGCTTCTCTAATTCAGCTTTTACCAAGAGTGCAACATGAGGATGCATCTTTCTCAATTTTTTCTTGACAGGTTTGACATTTGGAGCTATAAATAAATGATGCATTATAAGATCAGGATCCAACCCTGGCATATTTGAATCAACTGTGGTTCTTCTGCTATTCCCAAATTGATAGATTGAGTGGGCTCAATTAGAACTGGAGATCTATCCTGTAAATGACTTGGAAGGACATCAAATATCTCATCCTTAGGTGCCTCAGAGAGGTTTTCACCTTTGGATACATCATTTATTTTTACTTTTCTAGGTTTTGAGACTACCACAAAGTGGTTTTCACCCTCAGAACTCCTTTTCTTTTTATTCTTATTCTTATTTTTCTGACTAAGATACTTGATGTCTGACTTCATCATGCTAATGCTCGATTCACTGATGGAATTCCTCATAGGCTCAACTGCATTGAGGTAACAAGCAAGGGAATAGTCATTCAAGAAGGTATAAATACCATGGCTCAAATTTGTGGAGGTTTGATCAAGAAGTTCAGGATGTTGGATAGTCAAAATGGGGAAAGATTGGGAGATAGTGTTTACGGATATGGATCTGTCATCATTGGTCCTAACCTGACGCTCAAGTTCAAAGGTGATATTACAACTTAAGATATTCAATTTTTGAATAGGATCAATGTCATTGTGGAAGTCCACTTCAGCCATCGGTGGATCAGACTCGATAGGTTCATCATTTTGTTCTAGACTTACGTTGGGTTTAGGTGCATATTGGTGAATAACATCAACATGTTTCTCTATAATAATCTCATCTTCTTCTGGAATGGCTCCCCATTCATAGTCATTAGATTCTTCATCTATGCCTCTAGGAAATCTAAGAACATGAGTGAAGTTAGGATGAATACCCCAAGAAGGGTTACCCTCAAATTCTGATTTGAATCCATACTCATGAGAATCTATCTCAAAATAAATACCACCTTCATCTTTGCCTATTTGATTATCTTCGAGATTAGCTAGTTTTTGTGTTGCAACTATCTCTTGATTGATAGTAGGTTCTTGTGTTTCTACTACATTAATTCTTTTGATTGGATCATCTTTAGCATCTAGAAGGTTCTTGATTTCTTTAGTCAAATGCTCATAGGGAATAAGTTTTGAGCTGTCTGAATCACTATCTGATGGTTTAGTTTCTTCCTTCTTAAGAAGGGGTTCTCCTGGTGTGATCTACTCTATGACATGGGCACAATGACCTTTGAGGTGGAAGGGTTTCTTTTTAAAGCCTAAGCCAACAGTATCTTTTTTTGCCCTACTAGCATGTGAAATAGGTGTTATAAGACCTTCTCCTTTGACTCCTAGAGGTCCTTTACCTAAATATCCCATCTTAGCTATCAGTTTATCTCTTGGGCCATATGCCTTAGAAGGGATTTTGGATACTGTAGAGTCACTAGTTGGAACAGCTTGAGATTTAGGTTCATCTTTGTATAGCCATGTAAGCACAGCTTCATCTTCTTCAAATTCTTGCTTGGAGACTTGTTCTTCTACAAAAGTTTTTTTATATGCCTCAAGAGGTTCTTTAGAGTTTGGTTTGGACTGTTTTAAAGATTATCCATAAGATTTAGGTGAGATAGGTAGAGATGTCAAAGATAAGACTAGTTCCATAGTATATTCTCCCATGCCATTTTCTTTGATATTGACCTCTTTTGCAACATCTTCCATTTTAGATGTGGATGCTTCTTTTGTTGGCTCTATGGAAGATTCTCTGTTATTAGGCACAAGTTTATCTGCACTTTCCTTCAATGTATTACAAGCAGTGGATATGTCTGTTGGAATAGTGATCTCTACTCCTTCATAAGGAAATTTCAAGCATTGGTGGAATGTAGAAGGAATAGCCTTCATCTCATGTATCCAAGGTCTTCCCAGAAGAATGTTGTAAGCCAAAGGTAGATCAAGAACTTGACATATAGTATCTCTGATAACCAGACCTGCTCTGATAGGTAAGACAATGGTTCCTTTAGAAGATCTTTCTTGTTCATCACAGGCTTTTATAGTTATTTTCTTTCTAGGATCAATAGCCAATTCTAAAAACCCCAATTGTGTGACCAAGCTGTAAGAACAAATGTTTAGGCCAGTACCTCCATCTATCAACACATGTTTGACTCTATAGTTCTTGATCAAGACTTCTATGTGCAAGGGCTGGTTATGCAGGTGACTCAAGGAGTTGTCATCTTGCTCTGAAAAGGATATATACTGTGGAGACATAAGATGTCTAGCCATAGTCTAGAACTTGTCTAAATCAAGGTCATTAGGAACATTGGATCCAAGAAAAGCTTTGTCTAGAATAGCTCTATGAGCTGGAGATATCCGAAGCAACTCAAACATGGAGATTTTTGCATTAGTATGCTGGAGTTGTTGAACAATGTTATAAGATGTTGGCCTCGTATCTTTAGGATTGGAAGATTTAGAAACAACCTTCTGTTTGGAAGCAGAAGAAAGATTGAAGGGCATCTTAGGGACATTTGATGAATCTAGGATTTGTTTATTTAGATGTGCCTGAGCCTGTGATCGAGTCACTACATTAGCTAAAGTATGATCCCTATCTCTTTGCACAATTCTGATGACATTGCAATGCTTAGAGAGACAAGATTCAACCATATTGATAACAACATTATTTCCAGGGTAAGCATAATTGACCTTTGCCCCCATATTAGGCTGAGAAGATGAAACTTCTTGACCATGTTTCGGAAATGGTTCTATGAATGTTGTATGATCATTATTTCTCTTATGATTGTCAATCATGATGTCTCCCTTATCAATCAGATCTTGAATAGTATGTTTCAAGCATAAGCAGTTATTAGTTTTGTGACCTTTACCCCAATGGAAATCATAGAATTCATTCTCTCTCCACCATTTTGGTTTAGTATCAGGATCAAATTGTCAGATCTCAAGCAAAGAGATGATGTTATTAGCCAACGGAGTTCTCATAGCTGATTCCAAAGATTCCCCAAGAGGAGTGAAATTTCATTTATTATTAGCAGACCAAGATTTGTATTCTGGCTTCTTTTGAGATGGTTCAGACACCTTTTACTCTGAGGCTTTGATTGCTTGGGTACCAATAGTTAGATTGAAAGCTAGTGCCTTTGATGGGGCATGGATAGTATCAACAATGCCATTTGTGATGATGCCTTTATTCTTGTTCCAGTTTTTGTTCTTGTCTTTAGAATTGGACCCTGATTCGTACTTGTCCTTTTGAAGTGTGATGTCTCCTTTTTTCACAAGTACTTTTTCAATTTTGATCACATTGTCTACCATCTTATCAAAAGATATATGATCTTGCATTTGTAAAGGGTAGTTGATCTTTGGAACAAGATTATTGATGAAGATTTCCAATTTCTCAATTTCTGGAATAGGCCTAGCATATAGAGAGAATTTCTTCCTCCATCGCTTGAGAAATGTCAGGAATGGTTATCCTGGATATTGTTTGAGATTGTAGATATCAATCATGGTGACTGGATGTTGAATGTTGTAGGAGTATTGCTGATAGAACAATTTGATCAACTCCTCAAAAATTTTGATAGTAGAAGGCAATCTAGAGAACCAAAGAATGGCTACTCCTCCCAGAGATCGAGGGAAGAGATGCATCAGATAGGTTGGTTCATGCATGAACTCCATAGATTGTGTACAGAATTCTTTGACATGATCTTGAGGATTAGAGTGTCCATCATACTTATCATATTTAGGCATCTCCACTCTTTTCAGGAATAGTGGCATGTACAAGTCTTTGTGAAATGGAAAAGGACATAGGGCCTCCATGGAGAACTCCTTGGGTTCCTTTTCTTTCTCAAGTTTATTAAGTTTGACTTACATGGCATGCATCTATTTCATCATAGCTATGAGTGGAGTTTCTTCATCATGCGTAATGATATCTTCAACATTAAAGTTGGGAGGAATTTTAGCTCCTTGATGAGATAATTGTAAAAAGTATGCTTCTCTATCTTCTTTCAAGAAATGCTTCATCATTCTTTTGAAGTTATCATTGTTTTGATATTGAGCAATTTCAAAAGGTGTAGGTTCTTGATCTGCACCATGTTGAGATTGAGCTCTTTGAGAGCCAAAGTTTGTCCCTACTTGAGACATGGTAGGAGTTTTCCCTAGGATAGATCGAGGAGGAGTTTGTTGATTACCTCTGTGAGTTGATGAAGGAGGAATGTAACTAGTTTTCAATGGAAATTTTCCAAGACCGTCATCTTCGTAAATACCAGAATTGTAGAGTTGCTCAAGAGTTGGAGCTTGGAGAGTATTCAAAGGTAGGGGATGGGATACTTCTCCAGATTTCTTGTGAGAGGAAGCTCTAGTTTCCACCATTAACCTTAGGTGAAACAAAAGAATATGATGAAGACAACTGAAGAAAGATATGATTCAAGAAGATCAAATGACGCAACCTTGTCAAGGTTTGATTGATTGAAGCTTGGATTAGATGTAAATGAAGGAGACTGTGCCCTAGCTATATGGGTAGATGCCCAAAAGATAGCAGACATGAGTTCACAACACTTAGCCATTTTGAAGATTGATTGAAGATTGATAGTTATGACAAGGTTTTTGACATGAGATAAAAAGACTCAAATCGATAAAATAGGAGGCTAAATTGGATTCAAGAGGCCACTTTAGAAAAATGATTAGATTCTTAGTAGTGGTTGCTTTGTTACTGACACAGTGATTTTCTTGATAGACTTTGGAAATAGGCTAGAAAAGTTGGGTCTCTGACAGTTCTGACAACTTTCTGGTGATTTTTCAAAATTTCTCAAATGACTTTCTACAGGCTCGTACGACAGTGGGTATAGCATGAAATGATAATTGACAAACTCATACGACTATTGCCAAACTTGCATGATAGTTGATAGTAGGGTTTTTGACTTTTTGGAATTGACTGGAAGCAAAACTCGTACGATAGTATACCTGATACCATACGATAATCTAGGGGGTCTGGAATGACAATAGCTGAAAGTCGTATGACTTTCTGACTTTACAAGATGACTTTTGACTCTAGAAAGGTGTTTGACATCAGATTTTTGCAATTTTTGAGATTTTCAATTTCAGATTGTTCACAAAATTATCTGTCCAGATTTGAAGGTTATAGTAGATTGATTCGTTCTTAGTAACCAGATAGATAAACAAGCATGCAAAATAGAAAGAAAGTGATTTCAAGCACGTCTGAAAACAATGAATAGGGGACAAAGCAACCCTGTGCATGAACAATCAAGTGACTGAATTGTGCTAATCCCTAGGAGTGCTAACAGTGTATGTTCCAAAAAGTTTTGCAATAACATACATATTCCTAGAAAATGAAAATTTGGCCTCACTAGGGTTTTTAGTAATGGTCTGACTCTACAAATTTTATGATCTCAAGAGGGTGAACTCCAATCCAGACGCACCAGGGTTTTGACATAGTCTGAGAACTTAATCTTTAGGATCTACTAGGGAGATCTGATAGCCCAACAAGAGACCACACCTGTGAAGATTTCCTCCACAAGGACATTTATATAGTAGTTGTCACTACCATAGCAAAAATGGCTATTACTGCTTGAGGTTCCATCAATGTGGTTGACCCAATTAAGGGAATGTCCACTATGGTTAACCCTCTCTAAAGGTGACTCACAAAATATACCACATGGAGATTGGTTCCAGATTCAAGGATCTAAGTTTTTGGTACTACCAAAAAAGGGAGTAGAGCATAGTCCTCTAGCCTTTTCACTTTTAACCCAAACAAAGTAGACAGTTTAATCTGACATGCTAAGACCAAGATTATCTCACAAAGATCTATGATGTCAACTACTTATGATCTATCAACCTCTCTGGAGAGAGAATGTATCAATCAAAAGCTGAAGATGCACAAATCTAGTAGAACGTGAGACACTCTCAGTAACCTCCCTACCTACAAGGGTTCCTTCATTGAGAAGATTTTTGCTAGAAACCCACTCTCTCAAGAACCATGAATAGTGTTCATAGGGCCTATTTACTATGTGTAAAAAAGATGCTAAAAAGGAAATCTATGTTCATTTTTATAGCCCAAAATGAAATCTGTGATACGAAAACAATAAAGGTCACACAAGTTTTACATGCAAGAGTTCTTTTTAATCCAAATCAAAATTTTATCAACTGAAAAGATTACCTGAATTCCTCGCAACACACTTAGTAGATTCTTACCTATTTTTAGCAATTCTTACACTTTTCCCAATCAAAACCAGCAGAAATCAATCAGAAACAACAAATTTCAATCGTTAATGTTAGCTGTTAGTCCAAATCAAGAAAATGAATATGGAAAACTACCTGAAAAGTGAAACGACAATTGAAACCTGGCACTAAAACTCGTACGATAGTGGGTCACCTCCCAGATGACAATCCAGAAACTTGTACGACATTAGGTACTAGATCATACGACAATCGAGATTCCAAATGACACTGTGTTTCTGATGGTATGATCCTTGATCAAATCAACTATCGTACGACAATGGGTATCTCCTAGTACAAGTTTCTGACAAAACTCATACAAAAATTATACGGATAGAAATTAAAAATCACAGCTTGGAACAAAAAATGACAAGAAGATGATAAAAATTGATAGAAATGAAATGGAAACCCATTTCAGGGCCCCACAGCTGGGCGCCAAAAATGTGTGTGAATTTTGTACCTAGCTGTAGACACAACACTTCAGTAAAACATTAGAGGTTAGTTAAAATCAAAATCATGCAGTGAAATGGAAACTAATCTAACCAGGCGATTTATTGCCTTCTAGTAGGTGCAAGTATGTATTCTCAGATTAGACCGAGATCAGTGACCTTGACGACACCTAAACGAAGGATTTAAATGCAGAATCTAGATATGAGATGAATGCAAATTAATCTATTTTTTTGGATTTTCTATGCAATAAGATGAAATAAACTAATATGAATCTATTCTAGATGAAAAACTGATATGAAAAATAAGCTACAATGATATGCTAATAAGAATGATCTCACAAAAATTTTTGATTCGCAAAGAAGCTTCAATTCTTCAGATGTTGATTCACCAACGTGATTGTGCAAATTCTTGGATTGATTTTTGCAGAGTAATTATGCAAACTTGTGAGATGATTTGTGAAGAGCTGAAGCCTTATTTTATAGAAATCCAGGGCTTTGGGGATGCATGGAAAAAGCCATAAATCACTCTAGTTGATTTTTGAGTCAACAAGGAATTAAAGATAGTTAACTCACAAAAAATCATGTAAAAATAGCTTTTTGATTTAAATCAGAATTTGAGATCAGCTTTTAACCCAAAAGAGAGTTAAGTTTATTTTTAAAACAACTTGAATTGATTTTCTGGTTTAAGTTTAACTATTTTTTGGATGTGCATAATTAATATGAATTAAATTAATAAATAAAGTGATTTATCCTCAACTTAACTGATTTTTAAAATAAAACAATTAATTTATGGGTTAATCAATTATTAAATCAAACTTTTATTCAAAAACTATATTATTAAATTTGATAATTGACATTAATTAATTAAATAAGAATTTAATCAATTAGTCATAGGATATTTGATTTATTGTCAAAATGGAATAATATAATTTAGGAATAAATATAATTAAATCTAATTAAATAATTAAGTGGCAGTATTAAATCTAATTAATTAAATATTGAGAATATTCAATTAATCAAACTTTAGGATAAATAGAATTTATCACCAAATAATCATTAAATTAAAAATAATTATGATAAATTAGGAATATTGCTAGGAATATTCCTGATGCAGAATTTAGGATAATCAATTATGATTCGATAATGTTTAGGTGTGCCTTAGGTTAGGACTTTGATGTTGATTTCATTCGATGTGTCGATATAGGAGATTAATGAACCTATAGGCCATTTTTGGGGTATTACAATTGATAGGGTTACGATTAGGGTTTTGAGTAGAAGTATATTAGAGAAGTAATAGAGAGCAGAGAGAAGATTGGATCTGAAAAGCAAGCTGCGCTACATCCAGATCATTACTTACATTGTTCCTTAATTGTTGCAGCAAGAAAAATACCTTAACAAGGTGGACTTTAATAGGTCTTCTATTGTAAGTCCCTTAATCGGGTGGAGTCATAGAAAGAGTTTTAAATCCTCTAGCAAGGTAGATCTTAACAGATCTTATTGTACTCCTAATAGTTTACTAGTCACTCCTAACAAGGTGAACCTGGGTATTTATATCTCCTTATACAGAAAACATTTTTACTACAGTGAAGGGCTTGTGGGTGTCATCCCCACTATAGTTTTTCCCCTCTAACCGAGGGTTTCCATGAGACAAACAATGTGTTATATGTGATGCATGTGTGGATATCTGATGCTATTTAATTTTATTTCATTGCATCAGTTATATGTTTTTTCTATTTGGAATTTGTTGCTAAAGTTAAACCTATGGTTGAGTTAGTAGGTTACACCCCTCTCAGTACCTTCAAATACTAACAAGTTAAGCTTTAAAAGAAGGGACCAAGCTCTAATACCAATTGTTGAAATCCCAACAAAACTAAGAGGGGGGGGGGGGTGAATCAGTTTGGACTACAAAAATAGTTTCAATTCATATCTTAATAAGCTTCACACTAAAATAGGAAATTATATGTTATAAATTAATGAAGCAAAAAGAAGGATCAACACAAGGAAACCAAATTTGTGTGGAAAAATCAAAGCTGAGAAAATCCATGGTGAGAGAAATCTCACAATATATATATATATATATATATATATATATATATATATATATATATATATATATATATATATATATATATATATATATATATATATATATATATATATATATATATATATATATATATATATATATATATATATATATATATAATTATTTAATTAAAATGAGTTAAGCTCATTGCTCAAGATTTAAAACTAAGGTTCATTGTCTTAGAGAAAGATACAAAATGATCTTCTAGAAGACTCACTATCAACCAACAACATGAAATTTAGAAATGAAGTAAGGATCTCCTAAAAATGAGTCAACAAAAATTGGAATTTTAATGTATCTCTTTGATGCTCAAATTACTATATATCTACTTCTTTTCTTTATTTTATATTTCTTATACAATTATCTCTTCCACTTCACCACACACCATCACTCTACTATTGAATTTCATTCCTTAAATATAAGATAGTCATTAAAAGTTTTGCATAAAGTTGGTCTCAACCAATATAAATAATATTATATAAATAAAAGGTCTTCCAAATCCACGCTACATGAAGCCATCCACCCCATGAAAAAGAGAGGGCCCAAATATATCTTACACACTCTTCTAAGATAGATCAATCACTCTGTACATTAATCAAGGCCACCTCCAAAATGTAATGTGTGAATAAGAAAATTAAAGCTTGTAGAACCATTTAGCCAAGGGACATCTTCCAAACCACTCATAAATCATACATATCTCTATGCAGCAAGGTGAGACCCAAAATAACAACCCAACATCAATTGTGAGACATGTCTGGCCCAAAAGAATGATCCCAAGTAATGTAGCACATCCGAACACATAGAAACACAATGCCACTAAACATATTAAGTATAAAACATTAAAGCTTATGTATAAACCATAAATAATACCAAACAATGTGATGAAAGATAACGGATCAATATGAAATAGTCTCCACATTGTTTGGAAAACACCGAAGATATTCTAGACCTGTCTAATAGAAACATCTACAACACCAAAGATATTTCAGACCAATACATGTACTAATTTGACAAGTTTAAAATCAATGAAACAACAATCAATGAATATTTGCAACACCAATCATTTATAAAAATTAAGTGATTGGGCCAACCAACACTAATCATATTTTTCCAATTTTTAATTCTTTAATCTACAAGATTTTCCAATTGGTGAAAATACGTCACTAAAAAATTCATTGGCCCTAGGCAAACTTGGTCTCCCAATAAACTCAGGGTCAAGGAGCCAAGTTCTGGAATGTAGAGGAGAAGCTAAAATTTGAACCAATGCTAAACCAAAGAATAGGTGAGCATGAAATTTTATGCAAATATAATATATGATGCTAGATGTTGTAATGGTAATCACTATTGAGATGCATATATATTTTTTATCAAATTTATTCATGTGTGGTTGATATGCAAGTATGTGAATGGTGATGTTGAATGAGTAGTATAATAACCATGAGAAAAAGTTTGCAACTATCTACTCAATTAGATTGCATGGTTTCATTAAAAGGCCTATACATAATGTGAAAATGTTCTAATATTGATCATATTATGAAGAAGCTAAACATTCAACCTTGAAGGTATTATGATTAAGTAATACTGAGAGAGGGGGGGGGGGGGGGTGATCAGTATTACAACACTTCAACTTAAATTTAAACTAATTGCAAATAAACCATATCAATGCTGAAATGAAAAGATCATAAACACATAACTCATAACACCATTATTTGTTTTTGAGGAAACCCTAGCCAAGGGAAAACCTTGGTGGGGATGGTACCCACAACTATGCACTAAAATATTGAATCCATGTTAGGAGATCTAGTCTTGTTAGGGGCTAAGTATTACATAGTACATTTATTTGTTAGAGGAATAGAAAACCTTGTTAGGGATATAAAAAAACCCTATTAAAGGTGTGGTGAGCTTACAACTCTTACAATCAAAATTATGTTACAAAAGTATTCTTTAATAAGTGAACTGCACAAGCATTTGCTATGCTTTGATAGTTCCAGGATCCATCACATATACATCTCTATCACATAGTTTCACACTTATCGCTTCCACAAAACACTCTATACTTATATCAATTCAGCCATCCAGTCGGCTCTCAAATATAATATAAAACATAACAATTACTTATACAAATGATAAATGTAGATTTGACAATCTTTTATTACAAAATTGTAGGAAATATACAACTTTCATCAGACTTAGCATGTTATCATTATATCTAACCTTCCCTTAATCATCACGACTGTTCATATGCCATGTTTCTCTATCTTCACATACCTTCATATCACTGTATCTTACTGATATCAACACCAAAACATGTGTGACCTTAACTGAAGGTCATACATATCCCAAAATGTCTTCCTCTAAGTTTTCAAGCCATAATATATCATATATTATCTTCGCTAACCAAAACAGTACTGCAGTATATTGTTATTCTGATTTTGTACTTAGTCATTTTCATGACTGTGTCTCCCACACTTATAATCACTTCATGCGATCACTAAAAAATAAGTTTTTCCATAAATTGCAACCCTTAAGTGATCCCTAGTGCTCTCAAATCATCACTTTCCAACAATCTCTCCCTTTGGCATTAATGGAAAAACTTAGCAAAAAATGACTAAGTGTCAAAATACTAAGTTCCTTCTACTTCTCTATATAAATATCCTTTCTTTTTCTTTTTTTTTATACTTGTCTTCTTCTATTTTTCCTCTTCTCATTTTTCTCTTCTCTTCCTCTCCCTTTGACATCAATGGAAAAGGTGCTTACAAAACTTCAAACTTTTAAGCATATGAGACTTTAGTGCTTACTCACCAGATTCAGAATGTCTTGGAAAGAGTCTTCCAAGGTCTTCACTTCATCATCCCATGACTTGGTCAAAAGTTCACTGACATGGATCATTCCATTTAGTACATAAGATGCAATCTCTACTGCCTTCAACTCAGTGGGTACAAATTTTGTCATTGATCCTTCTATCTTCTCCATCTCTGTGAGATGAGCTTCAAGAATTGATAGCTTGGGAGTGATTAGAATCTTGAGAAAACCAAATCTTTCCACTACTCTCCCTTTCTCTGTATTTAAAGAACTTATCTTATCCAAAATTTTGGATGTCTGCTTGTCCATTTCCAACATAGTTTGTGAAGAGGTTTCACAACTGTCCATTATGTTGTCTAACGTAACCATGTCCTTGTCTATGATAACTTAAATATTATTTATGTATCTACTGGGATTGATGTAATAACTGTAGAGTTTTATTCCTTTTGCCACATAATTTTTAGCCTTTTATTGTTGCTTTCAGAATGCCCAAGTCCCATGAGATGGACTAGAAAAATTACTTCAACTTATTATCTAAGTATCTCTTCTCAGCCTTATCCTCTGCGATCTTCAACAATGACTCAAAATGGTTCTCAAAGTTGTCCAATGCCAAGTTCAAGTTCTCTACATCATCCTTTCCTTGAAATGTGAGAGGTGTAGGGAGTATTTTATTCACAGTATCTATTGCCCTAGAAATCACCTTTACCTTCTTATCCTCCTTTTGTTCTGACCTTTCCTTTGCCTTAGCAAATTCCATGAAGGATAAACTCATGATTTCATCCTCATCCATTCTTTCCACATCAATGCTTACCGGTTTGGCCATACTTGCCAAGAATAGGGTGGAGGAGGTATCCAGTTCTTGTTTAAGCTCAATTCTTACCTCTTCTTCTTTTTCTACTCCTGTCTCTTTTTCCTTCTTTTCCTCTTGTTGTTTCTCCTTCTCTTGTTGTTTCTATTCATGTTTTTGTTTTATATGTTCTTCCTCTTTTTGTCCTTCCTCGTCTACTATTATCACACTGTCAAGCTTTCTTGAAATGGATCATTTATATCAAGTGAATTGTCTAATGATATAGGCACACCAGAAATAAAGAAGTATGGTTGCTTGTCAACTTCACTTGCTTTCTCACTCACTTCAGCTATCCTAGAGCTTTCTCCCATTCCTAAAGGTGTAGGCTTGGTAACCTTGGGAGGTGAGATCTTCTCAAACATGTTTGGTCCAATTCCTTTTGTGTGTCTTCTATAACCTCATCATACTTCCTTGTCATTATCTTCACAAGTCTGGCCTTTTTTCTCAATAGAGGTTTCAACTCTTTAATGATTCTCTCCCTCTCTTGTATGGAGACTACTAGCAACATGTCTTCAATAGCCTTATTTCTTATAGTCTCATCCTCTAAATGTGCTAACTATTTTCTTATTTCCAACTTGATATACAAGTCCTTAGGAATAATGCCCTCAATTTCTAAAAAATTCTTCTTGTAAACTATCAAGTGCTCAATTACTATATCTTCAATTACTACTTGATTTTCAAATCATACCTTTCATAGTATCTATTTACTATCTTCAGATTTCCATCTCTTATTATTCTCTTTTGTAACATCTTGATATCCAGCTTCCATAGATCTTGTGGCTTCTTTTGTACTTATTTTTCCTCTTTCTTCTCAGTCACCTTATCCTCTTTCTTCTTTATTTCTACTTCTATCTTTTGTTTCTTTGGACTATTTGGTTTGTTAGATCTTGTAGATCTCATAGGAGTGCTTGTAGGTGAAACCTCTTGTGCAATCTTTTCAGGAGTGATTGATAAATCTATTATACTGGGAGTAGGACTTACTGTCTTTTCAACTTCAGAAGGAGGAGGTGCCTCAATTTCCAAGCTAGAGGACCCTTCTGTCATATTTTTCCTTAATTATTTTAGTTTCTCCTTTGTAATTCCTTCCTTTGCAACAATGTCATCAATCATTTTCTCAATCTTCCTCTTCCTTGTCCCTTTATCATATTCTTCTCTAACTTTTGCTGACTTTTCTAAGTAAGTTCCCCATCTCTCTTCAGATGTGTCTATCTCAGCTGCTAATACATGTTTAACTTGCATTGTAAGAACTTCAGAACTAACCTCATACCCCATAGGGTATCACCATTTATTTCTTGGTTCTATTGCTTCAAAGCACACACCGTCAATTTCAACCATGAAATAGATTGTGTGTTTATACTTCTCTACCAACTCCTTAGGTATTATGTATCTCTCCTTCATTTTCCTTTGAAGGATCTTAATAATTGCAAATAATTCACCATCTACCCAATCTTTGTTCTTTCTCCTAAAGCTCTCTGGTATTTGCATGCCAATGGGTATATTATCTTTCCATGCTCTAGGGTGCATTCTGGGAAATTTGTGTACAATGTGAATGTACATGTGTACTAGGAGTGAACCAAACCTAAAAGCTTTTGATTTTTCCTTCTTTATAATCCTCATATTCTCTAAGAACTGTTGTGCTAGGATTTCGCATAAGTTATATCTGGTGTTTTCCTTCACCATTCTATAGGCTATCATAATTACCCATGCTGACATGGAATTAAGTCAACTACTATAGTACAACTTATATTCTAGTAGTATTGCTACCAATCTCACATCTTGTTGAAAGATGTCATTCACAATCATCGCTCTCTTATCCCATTTGGAGTATGTTAGGGTCTCAACTTGTTTCCTGATGTTTTTCTCTGCTACTGGGAGGGCTCCATTATTGTCTAATATGGTTATCTCATGAATTAGTTGGATACATATCTTAACAGGTTGCTCTCATATCCAAATGAATTAATCATGGATCCTGCTTAGTATTATTTTGAACCATTCGGTCTCGCAAAACTCATTAAGAAGGGTTAACTTAATGATAGATTAGTCTTCCAAATGTTTGAACTCTTCTTTCATATTTCCATCAGACTCTATCATTTCATCTATCTCCCTATAGATCTCTATATCCCCTATGGTCTCATACTTGTAGTGAATATAAGCCCTAACATATTCAACATGTAACATGCCATATGAGGTTTGTGAAAATGATCCTTCCAGATCATCCTCACAAGACTTAAATGGGTGCCTCTTAAACTTATACCTTGGTATATCAATAACATCAAATATGATAGGTGCATCCATAGCTTTTGGTAGAGTTTATAATCTAAATACCTTTAATACACCAAATTCTGGAATTTCTACTTCAAACAATCACACAATGTAGTTGCTAGATGGTTGTAGTACTTCTTAACTATGTTCTCCTTAGTTGCTGCTAATCAAATGGTGTTGAAATGATATGTTTCAAGTTGTTTTATCCATCACAAGGTGAGTGAATGCATTAATCATAGGTAGCTCAACTTCGCACATAATTCAGCCAATCATAAATTTCACGATCATAGGATATGAATCTCCAAGTGTTGTGATCACAAACATAAACTCCATTATGTCTGTACATACCATATCTAAGCTCACATGAGATTATTCCACATAATCATGGGCTGGATATATTCTATATTATGCATCCAATTCTCCCCCTAAGGCCATGCATCCTTCTAGGTCAATGTAGTAATGTCAACATCATACGAAGACACAATAGTATCTACTATCTCTCCTTGAACCAATGCCTTATTGAAATATTTTACCTTCCATATCTTCTCATCATCTTCATTTTTTGGTTTCTTGAAATGATTCTTAAACTCATCCATGTACTCATTAATAATTTTACCAGTGTCACTAATATTCTTCTTTATAACCATAGGTGGTGGTCCTCTTCTATTGTTCATTCCATTATACCTGCAAAACTTCGCTATGTGTCCTAAGTTTTTGCATTTGAAACATGTAGGTGGTCTTCTATCCTGATTAACCTGCAACTTACAATACCTTGTAGTATGCCCAAGATTATTGCATTTGTAGCATGTGATCTTGGTTGCTGACTCTTCTCTGATTTAATTTTTTTTGTTTTTTGATTGATCAGGTTTTCTACATTCTTCTTTCTTATGTCCATACACATAACAGTTGTAACAATAACTGGTGAAGGGTTTGAAAGGACCTTTACTTCTGCAATCTCTTTTCATGTGTCCAACTTTGTTGCATCCAATGCATCTACCTTTGAAAGGTATGATATGATCTTTAGGTTCTTTAAAAGTGGATCTATCTATAGTCTTCACTTCATGTGATTCATCATTAGTCTTAGAACATTCTCCTTCATTGTATCCAATTCTAGTCATGTCTCCTTTAGGTTTCTGTCTCTCTCTTTGTTCATCAATTTTATCATTGCTCATATGTAACTTCTCAATGTACAATTTGGATTAAGTGAGTTCAACTTTTATGATCTAATTTTACTTCTCCAATTCCTGACATTTATCCTTGTGGTGATCAAGCTTAGTCTTCATTTGTCCTATCTACACATTTTCTTCTTTTAGTGTATCTTCAACTTTGTGTCTTGCATCCTTTTCATGTTAAATTTATTTAATCATCAAAAGATTAATTTGTTCTTTTTCTTGCTCCAGCTTCTTTACTTGGTCTAATGTATCATTTTCTAAATCCTCTTTGATCTTATCCATAAGGTCTTGTCTCTAACTTCTTGAAAGTTTAAGTTGTTCCTTCAGTTTCATAATGAAACCTTTTTCTCTTCTTAATTTGAATTTCAATTCACCATTCTCAGCCTTTTCTTTGTCCAGGTCATCAAGTGTTGCTTCAAAGTTCTCTTGCAAACTTTCTGAATCCATTCTGACACTAGTACATTTGACCCACTTTTTAGACCAACATTTCCAACCAAGCTATAAAATGATTTTCCATGGTTGGTTTATAGAAGAAAAATTTGATTTTTTTTAAATCTATTCCCGTGTTGGTCAGAATTAAGACCCTAAATAGTGGTTGTAATTCTGACCAACACGGGAATACAAGTTTTTTTAAAAAGGTCAAATTTTATACATATATCCCGCCTATGGCCAAGACATTTCATTTTATTTCATTTTGGCATAGTCCGTGAGAAAAGGAGTGCTGAAGGAGGTGGTATAAGGTGGGAAGCTGCACTACATCAACACCAAGTGCGTATATGCAAGTAATTTTGAACCAGTGGTTGAATATCATGAAAGTGCGGACCAGTGAGCAATAAAATCTTCATTTTTTTCTATTTCATTGCTTGGTTTGGTGTGTTAATTATGATTTAGCAAGTTTTACTTGTGTTTATTCTTTGAAAATATACTTTTCTTTGAAAATCTGTATGCCTAGTGTTAATTCTTATGTTTATTCGGCTGTAATAGTTAAAAAAATTTGTTAATATATGGCAATTTGAATCGAACAAGGGGTCTGTCTGAGGGTTTGAATCCTCTTATATTGGTTGTCTAATGGTGAATCAAGTGTTTGTTAGGCCTAGAAGTGATTGGAAACAAAACATTTTAGAAGCCCTAAAAACAAGCATTTGGAGAGACAAATTTGGGGATTTATCATCTAGCGCCCTTCCCTATATCCAAACATTTTTTTATCAAAATTAAAGGACATATTTCCATAGCATACATATATAGCATACTTCAAACCTAACTCATTACATCCTTAACCACCTGACACCTTCTATCATCCAAAGTTGGTCTACCATCTAACCTCAAGCAAACACAATATGCATTTTAAAAAGTCTAATTTGTGGTCAGCCTAAACATAAATAAGAGGGAAAGTAATTGCCTTTACTTTTCATTTTCATCTAAGTCAAAGTAAAAAATTGCCTAACAAGAAATCCCTCACTTGGGGTGCTAAGGTGCTCAAATGTCTGCCATTGTTATAGAGAATCATATGGAGATCACACATCCCCAAAAAAATTCCCAAGCCATGGTTTACATGGAAGAATCTCTAAGGCCAATATGTATATTCCCCATATCAAAACCCAATAACTTTGTTGATATGCATGTCATTGAGTCCAGTGCAACAAAAGTGAATTCATGTGTTTTAAGAAAAGAATCAAAAGATAAATGTAACAGCCTTCAACAATTTTGTGTATTCAAACATCCATTGGTTTGTTCACTTAAAAAATTCAACTCGTCTGGATGCATCTATGTTTTATCCTTTTACTTACAAAAAAATCACTTGAAATGTCAAACATGTAGTAACAAATCACTGGTCTGTTTAACATGCAGTTAAAATTTATAAGCCTTGCCTGGTTTCTGACAGCCATCCAATGTCTATATTGTCAACACATCAGAAAGCACACTTGAGCATATTCATGTTAAAATGGATAAAAAGCTACCTTTTATCCAATTTTTTATTATAGTTCTATGATATTCAAGCTATATGATAACCAACCAATAAAAGGACCAAAATATTGTTAAGCATTGCTCAATTTCTGATTGCCCTCCAAATTATATATTGAAAACATATGAGAGCACACAAGAGCATATTTGTTGTCAAAATAGATAAAAGGTTGCCTATGGAAGAAGTTTCCACAGTGTGAACTGACAATGAATAAGTAGTTCCCAACTTTGTATCCTTGCCATTTTTTTTCTAAAGATTGAATCTCCTCTCCTTTATGGAGGTTAGAGTAACTTTTTCAAATTGGTTAATTCATTTGCACATTACAGGATGGCAGCAGTCTTAGAAAATGGTGTAGAAGTACCCAGATAACAACACTCAGAGGCACATGCATAAGACATATTCTGGTGTGAAGAAAAAATAGCTCACCTTTAAGATTACGAAGATAAAGATTACACAAGTTAAATTTTCCTTCTAGAGGTCAGGCCACTGGCAAAAGCACATATAAATCCTATCCATATTTACAAGCATCATAATTCACAAAAATGAGAACATCTCTTCTCAATCAAGCAGTATGGTGGTCAATCCTTCACCTTCACCCGATTCATGCTGAAAGCTTTATATTGGAAACTTAGATTTTAGTGAATTGGCCATCTTTTTAATGCTCACATAAGCCCTACCTATAGAATGATTAAACCCATCAATATTAGCTTATACTTCATATATATAAACTCACACTTATACATACAAGACAACAAAGCCTTATCCTTTGATGTTTGAATCAGCTTGTCCTCTGAAGTTTGACACAGTTTTTTGTGTGGTAAAAGGAAGATTTGGCTAGGTCAAATCTTCCTTCGTGCTAGTAGTCTACATAATTAGACCTTTATTAACAATTCATCATATCAAATAAAGTAATTCTAACCAACATGGGAATAGAAGTTTAAAAAAAAGTCAAATTTTATACATATATCCCACCTATCGGCACATTTCATTTTATTTCATTTTGGCATAGTCCATGAGAAAATGAGTGCTAAAGGAGGCAGTATAAGGTGGGAAGCTACACTAGGTCGACACCGCATGCCCATATGCAAGTAAGTTCGAACTAGTGATTGAATATCACGGAAGTGTCGACCGGTGAGCAATAAAATCTTCATTTTAAATCTTAACTAATAGATTAAGCATATTATTACTATGCTTAATGTTCCATTTAAATGCATTTAACACAAAAAAAAATTACAAAACTGAACCAATGGCATGTTTACAACAAAGGTCTAATAGAACTCCCAACAATTCTTAAACATACTTTATTTGATCTAATGAATTCTTAATAAAGGTCAAATTCTATAGACTGCTAGCACGAAAGAAGATTTGACCTAGCCAAATCTTCCATGTACCACACAAAAAACTGTGTGATAACTATGTCTACTCCAACCTTAATTGTTTAAGAATTCATCATATTAGATAAAGTATGTTTAAGAATTTTTGGGTCTGGTCCTTTGGTGTGTATTAAACAGAATAGAATTTTCAACATATTATTATCATTCTATTTCTTTTTTGTAAACATGCCATTGGTTCAGTTTTGTAATTTAATTTTGTGTTAAATGCATTTAAAATTAAAGCCTAATTCTATAGACTGCTAGCACAAAGGAAGATTTGACCTAGCCAAATAAAGGTCTAATTTTGTAGACTATTGGTCAAACAAATCTTCATTGTCTTATGATTGTCTTCTTTATATACTAGCATTTAAATGGAACATTAAGCATAGTAATAATATGCTTAATCCATTAGTGATAATATGCTTAATCTATTATGAATTATCTACATTTAATCTGCCAATTACTAATAGTTTTGTACTTTTAATTCTTTACAAACAGTCACTACCAAGCAATAAACTTTTAATTCTTTACAATACATCATTGCTTTGTCAAATAGTTGGCAATCAATGATGTATTCAATATTTCTAAAGTTCTTCAAAAGGCTTAAACTCACCAAGACTCTTCACCAATACAACCCCCTTCCCACCATCCACACCCATCCACTCATGTCAAGATCTTGTCCAAAATCATGTTGAATCCAAGAAAATGTAAGTCAATAACACCAATATATCACTTAAACTCACCAAGACTCTTCAAAAGACTTCTAAGTGATATATTTGGTGTTATTGACTTATATTTTCTTGGATTCAAGGACTTTAGAATATACTCGAAAAGTGATTATGTAACGAAGGAAGTGAGAGGGAAGGATTTTGATTTAGGTCAATGGATATTTCAACATCATTTTGGACAAGATCTTGACATGAGTGGATGGGTGTGGATGGTGGGATGGGGGGTGTATTGGTGCAAGGCACCTAGGCCATTCAATTTTTCTTTGGGACTTGAGTTCTATATTTTGTTTTTCTTTGTAATAAAGGATATCTTCTAAATTCCTAGACCATCCTATGGTTTGGTTTTAGTCCTTCTTGTGTGGAGGTGTGTATGGTCGAAGAAGAAAATGTAATTAACTACCACGAAATAAAATTTTAATTCTTTACAAACAGTCACTTCTCTGCTCATGAAGACACAATCTGGTGTTTACATTATTAAACTCTCTATTCAATGCAACATTTATAGGAAAAGAATTCATTGATTGGTATTATAAGTTTTGATTATTCCATGTAATGATTATATTGTTTTGAAGTCTTAAAATCAAAGAATTTCAGTCCTTTTATTGATTGTTCCTATACAGTGCTTGGCGTGCAAACAATCTTTGTTGGAAGATGTGGCCCTAACTCACATTTTCACCATTGGGATTCAATGCCACTATGTGAAAGGTGAGTTAAGGAAATGCTTTATAAGAGTTCAAAAGCTCAGAGTTGGGAAGGTTAGTTTTCTTTTTGAACAATGATGCCCTAGGTTGAATATTTCATATGTATTCAACCAGACATGATGAAACTTGACTGTAGCAGCAAACAAAAACTACGTGCGATCAATTTTTTGGATGAATTGGGCCCTTAGAGTTCATGGGATTGCCATATATTAACAAAAACTTAACACTGTTACAACTGGATAGACTGCTAGCATGAAGGAAGATTTGACCTAGCCAAATAAAGGTCTAATTATGTAGACTATTGGTCAAACAAATCTTCATTATCTTCTGATTGTCTTCTTTATATACTAGCATTTAAATGGAACATTAAGCATAGTAATAATATTCTTAATCTATTAGTAATAATATGCTTAATCTATTAGTAATTATTTGCATTTAATCTGCCAATTACTAATAGTTTTGTACTACAAATACAACATATTGTCAGTTTGAAGATATTATGTACCATGTGTGATGGTTAATTAATGGGAAAGTTATGATGATTTAATTGTAGAACTACTGGTCCCTTGAAACATTCAAAATAAATTCTCAAAAGATGCACTCTCATGGAATACGATGACTTCAGGTTATGCACAAAATGGATCTATCTTCTATCACTATGCTCTTATCCTATGTCAAAATGGGAGATTTATGACATAGTATAGATTTATGGGGTTATTTGAGTGATCCAAGGATTTATGTACGGGTCAAGGACCTATAGGTATATCTAAGTTTTTTATATGGGCATTGATGCCATTATTATCATGTAATTGCACTTCAAAGTGCAAAGATGCCAAAAAGATGTAAAATTGAATTTTTATGCAATTATGGCCTAAAGGGCTAAATGAGGGTTTAGTAGAGGTTTAGGGATTTTAGGGGATTATGATAGGAGCCTAAAACCTTTTGAAAGATTAAATATGATGCAAGAAAGATTAAAGTGGTCGAAGTTGACAATTAGTTGTCAACTAGACAACAATGCAAAGGAATAACTAACTGTGCAGGTTAAGAAGTTTAAAATCAGTTTGTAAGAGGATTTTGGTCGGTTTTGTACATGATTTTTATGGGAGAGGAGTCTTAGAAGTTTTGGGGAGGTGTGTATGGTCGAAGGAGACAATGTAATGAACTACCAAGCAATAAAATTTTAATTCTTTACAAACAGTCACTTCTCTACTCATGAAGACACAGTCTGGTGTTTATATTATTAAACTCTCTATTCAATGCAACATTGATAGGAAAAGCATTCATTGATTGGTATTATAATTTTTTATCATTCCATGTACTAATTATATTGTTTTTAAGTCTTAAAATCAAATAATTTCAGTCCTTTTATTGACTGTTCCTATACAGTGCTTGGCGTGCAAACAATCTTTGTCTTGAAGAACAAATGATTTCCTAGGCTCTGTCAAATAGTTGGCAAGAAATGATGCATTCAATATTTCTAAAGTTCTTCAAAAGGCTTAAACTCACCAAGACTCTTCACAAGACTTCTAAGTGATATATTTGGTGTTATTGACTTACATTTTCTTGGATTCAAGGACTTTAGAATATTGACTTACATGAGGGGTGTATTGGTGCAGGGCACCTAGGCCATTCAGTTTTGCTTTGGGACTTGAGTTCTATATTTTGTTTTTCTTTGTAATAAAGGATGTCTTCTAAATTCCTAAACCATCATATGGTTTGGTTTTAGTCCTTCTTGTGTGGAGGTGTGTATGGTTGAAGAAGACAATGTAATGAACTACAAAGAAATAAACTTTTAATTCTTTACAAACAGTCACTCTTCTGCTCGTGAAGACACGGTCTGGTGTTTATATTATTAAACCCTCTATTCAATGCAACATTGATAGGAAAATCATTCATTGATTGGTATTATAAGTTTTGATCATTCCATGTATTGATTATATTGTTTTGAAGTCTTAAAATCAAAGAATTTCAATCCTTTTATTGACTGTTCCTATACAGTGCTTGGCGTGCAAACAATATTTGTTGGAAGATGTGGCCCTAACTCACATTTTCACCATTGGGATTCAATGCCACTGTGTGAAAGGTGAATTAAGGAAATGCTTTATAAGATTTCAAAAGCTTAGAGTTGGGAAGGTTAGTTTTCTTTTTGAACAATGATGCCCTAGGTTGAATATTTTGTATGTATTCAACTAGACAAGATGAAACTCAAATGCAGTAGTAGAAAAAAACCATGTGGGATCAAGTTTTTTGATGAATTGGGCCCTTAGAGTTCATGGTATTTCCGTATATTAACAAAAACTTAAGACTATTACAACCGGATAGACTACTAGCACGAAGGAAGATTTGACCTAGCCAAATAAAGGTATAATTTTGTAGACTATTGGTCAGACAAATATTCATTGTCTTCTGATTGTCTTTTTATATACTAGCATTTAAATGGAACATTAAGCATAGTAATAATATTCTTAATCTATTAGTAATAATATGCTTAATCTATTAGTAATTATCTACATTTAATCTGCCAATTAATAATAGTTTTGTACTACACATGCAACGTATTGTCAGTTTGAAGATAGTCCATGCCATGTGTGATGGTTAAGTAATGGGAAAGTTATGATGATTTAATTATAGAACTATTGGTCCCTTGAAACGTTCAAAAAAAAATTCTCAAAAGATGCACTCTCATGGAATACAATGACTTTAGGTTATGCACAAAATGGATCTATCTTCTATCACTATGCTCTTATCCTATGTCAAAATGGGAAATTTATGACATGGTATAGATTTATGGGGTCACTTGAGTGATCCAAGGATTTATGTAAGGGTCAAGGACCTATAGGTATATCTAAGTTTGTTATATGGCCATTGATGCCATTATTATCATGTAATTGCATTTCAAAGTTCAAAGATGTCAAAAAGATGTAAAATTGCATTTTTATGCAATTATGGCTTAAAATTGCATTTGACAAGAACAAGGAATATGGCTTAAATAGAATGGGAAGACATCTTTCTAGCCTGGGCCTGGATCATTTGGCAATTGGCTTCATAATAAATAAAGTAGATGAGAGCTGAGCAATTCGCTTCCTAAGAAAAATCTCATAAATGAACTGTGTACCCCAATTCATGTGCCCTCCGTGCGTACCTAAATGATATATTTGAAACAACAAGGGTAAGGCTTAAAGAAGTTAATTTTGCATCATAGTCTGTAGTTGTTGCAGTAGCAGAGCATCAGGTGCCACCTTCAGCACAATATGATCACTAAGTAGGTCTGTATGTTTTATAAAGTTTGGTCGTTGTAGTTGTCGTTCTTTTTTCCTTAGTACATCTAGTGGTACCTTTGTCGGTCTTAAAATGTCGTAAAGGGTCATAAGAGGCTCCTAGGAGGGGCCAGATGAGCTTCCATATCAAATGATCATATTCTTCCATATTAGATCATCATGATCCCAATATTTAAGCCATTTTCATCATTCAAAGCCATAGAAATTGAATACAATTTTTTTCTAGAACAATCAACTTCATATCCATAGTATCACACACACACACACACACACACGTGTGTGTGTGTGTGTGGTCTTAAAATAGAAACACCCATGCATGTTTTAGGTGTCTACTAAGCATAATGTAGGCTAGGACATCCATTGAATTTTGAATTCCAATCACTATAATATATTAATAGATTTGACAATATATTTTATTTATAAAAAAAAACTAGTCAATCCTACTTCATTCTCCATACAAGTGCACCCCTCAACCAATAGGGTTCATCAACCAAACACATGGACCTTGTTTACAAGGTGATCCTAACTTCCTAAGGATCCCAACATGATTCATTCATCTTCACATAAACATCTAAACTCCATGCAAGCAATATGTCCCTCTTCTCCAAACTACCCAGTCTGGCACAGTCCTACCAGTACAACAGCGAGGGTTTTCAAATCTTTTCTCAAACCTTTCCCAAAAAAATATGCAAAAAAATCACATATTCCAATACCCTTTTGGAAGCTTGACCACATACCCAAAAATCAACCATAGGTGCTTTGGACCAATCCTCTCAAATCTAACACTGTCCCTGAACTAAGAGGCTAATTTGACTCATTTTACAAAGCAACCCCTAATAGTTCTTCATCCTAGGCCTTGAGACTTTCATAAGAGTTACCAAATGCTCCCAAACCATGGATTTTACAACCAATTTGGTCCTCAGACCTCTCCATATGCAAAAGCCCTAATTTGCTCCTCTAAAACCCCTATAATCTAGGGCTTGGTCATTGTATGACCTCCCAATGCTATACTTTCAAATAAAGGGATGATTCACCATCCTTAGGCCATAACTATGTGGAATCAAACATAAAAATACCCCCTCCAATGGCTCGAACTCCTATTGCATTAACCATGCACCATGCATGTAACCCTCCAATACTATCCATTTGGCTCTCCAACATTAATCACTACAAAATTCCTCTTGTTTATGCATTATTCATGTTAGAAATATATGTTACAAATGTGAATCCATCCCCAAGTTACAGTATGTACAAAAAGGTGATGGATCTTACAAATCCATGGTGGAAACCAAAGCAAATTTGTGAACTTCTACAGGACAGTCAACTCTAAATCAATAAAATAAAGATACAGAGGTCCAAATTTGATCTAATATGCCTTAAAACCTATCATACAACCACAACCAAGCTTATGGTTGATATCAAATCAAGAAAACTTCAAAAAAATGCCAGAAATCAATTTTTTATTACTTCCAAATAGACACGGTCCATACAAATGAAATCTGAAACACCAACTAACTATTTTTTTAACTGTTTCTAAACAGTCTAAACTGATTGTCAACAAAATAAACCAAAGATTGTTGTCAATTTGAAACCTTCAAAAATAGTTATGAAAGCTATGAAGCGGAGAAGAAATTATGAGAGAAATTGTAAAAATGAAAATAAAAGTAGCAGGCTTGTTGAACATTCTCATGTTGCAATCTGATTTGAGATTTTGTCTACATTAGTATGTTACTTTTTATTGCAATTATAATTAGTTCCTTGGTTCCTTAGTAATTTCATTTTATTGCATGGTTGTCTTTGGTTTGTCATTTTGTTTTGAGTGTCTAGTGATTTAAACCAAAGACTTCGACTTAGCCAAAAAAAATGTGCAAATCTACATTAATATGTTTCTTTTTATTGTAATTATAATTACTATGAATGAACAAAATAATGATAGTGCAATATTTGTTGAAATAGCGTCAATGACTTCGGTCAATCTGCCTATGTGTCAATGTGGTGTTGGCCCATGCATGTTGAAGACGTCATGCACAAAATGTAATCTTGGGCGTCAATTTTGGGTTTGCCCAAATAGGAAAAAGGTCTAGATACATAATTATATTTTATGTTTAAAAATAATGTGACAACTAATCATTTTATGAAGAATTGATGTACATTTGGTATTGCAGAGAAATAGTGGATGTCAATACTTTCGGTGGGTCGATGAAACCAAATTTAGATCTACCCCATCTACATCTTTACCTGATGTAGGAAATTAAATGAGTGCAACTTTTGCAACACTCAAGAGGCAGCTAGTGCCGCCAAGATTGCTTCAATGGTGAAAGCAGAAATCATATTTATGCGATGCCTTCTTTGTGTAGTTTGTGCACTACTTTTTTGGGACCATATGTGGAAATGTGGTTAACAGAGGGCTATTGTAGATACTGAATTTTTTTTTATAATTTCAAGTAGATATGTTGGACATATTTTGATAAACTCATAAAAAAAATTTGTTGTTTATGACTTCGTTATGATTTTCAATATAAAATTAAATGAAATTAAAAATTAACCTTATAATCGAGCTAATTGTCGAAGGATCCAAGCCCAGGCTAGAAAGATATCTTCCCATTCTATTGTGGATAGGTGTTTCATAAAACATACATACCTATTGCACGTACATTCTCGATTCAAAGTGGGAAAATCTTATTTTGGATGCGAGGGAGAGAAGCCAAACACATAAAGAACATGCACATAAACACGACAACTAAGAAACATAAATGTAGATATCACAATAGCTGAGAAACATAAATGTAGGCATCATGGTCACAATTTTTTGGAGACACAATATAATTGAATGGTATACCCAGATGATGCAACACAACTACTACTCCTTTGGTTCCAAGTTGACACTGCGGGATCCAAAAACCATAGATAAGGAATACATTTAGAGAGTAGAGGAGGGCTGTAATGACCAAAATAATAGAGGGTCCCTATATTATTTCAGTCATTATGGCCCTCCTCCTCCGCTCTCTAAATTTATTCCTTATCTATGGTTTTTGGATCCTGGAGTGTCAACTTGGAACTGGAGGAGTAGTGGTTGTGTTGCATCGTCTGGGTATACCACCCAATTATGTTGTGTTTCCAAAAAATTGTGACCATGATGCCTACATTTATGTTTCTCAGCTGTTGTTTCCCAGGACCCCTTATGACCCTTTACGACCCTTTATGATCCCTAAGAATACATCTTAGAGGTCTTAAAATGTCATAAAGGGTCATAAGAGGCTCCTAGGAGGGGCCAGATGAGCTTCCACCTTCACATGGTTGGCCATGTTAAGTAGAGAATGTTAAACTAATTTGAAACAAAGAGAAGCTCAATAATTTAAGGAGAAGCTTTATAAAACCTTCACAAACATCCCTTCTTTGGCCTCCACTCATACCTCTTCTCAGAATTTAGAAACTTTGGATACTGTTTCTCATCCTTGCACGAAATGTGCTAGTGATCATTTGGTTAGTGCTTGATAACACATTTGACATCATACCTTTTTCTCCTTGCATGTTTGGGATCATACAAGAGCATACTAGATCACACAAGAGCATACTGGATTTAATTCATAAATGCAAACTTCAAGAAAATAGAGTTGTTAATGTTTTGCTTGCCTAATCTGAAAGTGTAAGCCCCAATGCTTGTATAAAAATCTCAATGATGATCAAAATCAATGATGGAGAGTTATCATGATGGCAATAGTTGGAGTACCTTTTATTCAATAGATGTTGGCAAGTGATCCTTCTTAGCTCCTACTATTTTAGATTAAAATACATACCAACAACAACAGTTAAGAAGGATCGCTTGCCAAATTTTATTTTGTATGTAAAATTTTGGGAGTTGCATCTGAAACTTACGCTAAATAATGTAAGTTGTAATTTTCAATTTTCATTATGATTTCTCTTTTATTGTGTCAATTTTCATATATATATATATATATATATATATATATATATATATATATATATATATATATATATATATATATATATATATATATATATATATATATATGGGTATGTGTACAAAAATGGGGTACCAAAAAGATGCCAAAGTTTTTTTTGGCCCCATTGCGCGCAAAGGGCGCACGCCCTATGGCTTGGATTGCCCAAGCCTATCCAAGCCATAGGGCGTGCGCCCTTTTTGGCGTGTGCCCTTTGTGGTTTTATTATAAAACCACTCACTACTCATTTGAAGCTCACAATTTTGAGCTTCAAAATGCCATTAGCAGCAGCAAGGTCGCCCTTTAGCACGCACGCGATCTAGAAGAGGCATTTTTTTGCCCATGAATTTGTATGCAATGCCTCCTCGTCAACATAGATCAAGAAGAAGCAGAAGAGGTAGGTTTTTTTTAATGATTCTTGAGTTGTTTATGTGTAAATGTTCATTTTTTATTTGTTTTTCAATTTACATTTTGTTTTATTGTTATTTGTAATTTTATTTTCAAATAGAATTTTAAAAAAACAATTTTGTTTAAACTACAGGCAGTAATGATGCACCCGAAGAAAACCCTCATTCAAACCCTCCAATTAACGAAGAAAACCAACCGCCTCCTCATGTAGAAGAAGAAAATATTGAAAACCCACTACCACAACCTCCACCAATCGAAAAACCTCTTCCTGGAGCATCACAAACTTTGTTTGAAAAAATAGAAAATGGGAAAAGGGAATTAGAAAATTTAATCAATAGATTAAAAGTATCCGTAAATAGAAATATCAGAAGAGCAACACTTGCTTCCTCCTTAGAATCGATTCTTACCCACATAGGATCAATTAGTGGGCAATTGAATATCTGGCATAATAAAAGAGAAGAACAGAAACAATATTATGTTGATAAGTTGTCATATGAGGGCATTAAAAAGAAAAAAATCACAAAAGATGACATTTGTAAACTCTTCAAAAAGCCTAGGCAAAATGAAACTATCAGAACTACATTAAGGAGGTTCCCAATTCACTAGTGCATTAATGAAGATATTAAAAATAACTTTTGGGATAGATGGTGGATGGTCTTTGATAACCCTCCTTGCAACAATCACGAGGTTCCCATATATTTTTTGAGGAAACTCTATTGCGAGTTCATCCTTGGTGAGGTGCCCAATTATTTTGACTTTTTAGATTCTCAAGGTAGAGGTGGGGGATCATCATTTAATAGACCAGGGGCACATGTTGACCCCAATGCACCCAGGGCACCCCTTGGAAAGCCCCATATTGAGCATGTTAGTGTTCCTTCTGTAGTGAAGGAACATGTGGAGGTGGACACACTAGGCACCATTAATGCCCTCACCCAAACTCTCATTGATGTTGTTAGCCCATTAGTCCAGAGGGAGGATGAGCAATCTTCGAGGGGCCACTTATGCCAGTCATGTGGGTCCTTATGCACATATGGTACTCCTCATGGTAGGGCTGGTGATGATGATGGTATGATGACTAGTGACTTCCTGAACACAATATTTGGCATTGACACACAGGTAAATATTTGCAATTCTAGTTATATTTATTTTGGTCATATATTCCATTTATAACCAAATGAATAACTAAACTAGTATGTGATGTATATGTAGGGTCAAAGTGTTAGTGGAACCGAGCATGTCCCCCCTGCCACTTTCTACACTAATAAATCTCCACAGGTATTTATCAAAAAAAAAAATTGAATTAATACATTAAGTTATTATACATGATTTTATCTGATAACTTATTGTAATGTGTATTAGTTCACTGCTTGACCTTCTACATTCATAGTAGATAGTGAGGGGCGACACTATGCATTTGGAGAGGTATCTATATTTATTGTTAATTACATTTACTTTGATCAAATTATATTAAAAAAATGAATGAGAAAATAATTTATGAAAAAAACTATTATCAAAATCCAGACTCAAAGCACTGTTGGAAGTGAGCACATTCCTTCTCCCGGCTTTCATATGACATCGTGGAGTCCATAGGTATATATGTAATAAAATACTATAACCAACACATTACCAGTATATTCTTATATGAATAATTGTCTTCTAAATTATCTTGCATGTTCTCTAGGCCACTGTTGTGACAACTTCCACATCTACACCATATCCAGTTGCATGCGGTGGCACTTTCATGAAGGTACCATTAATGCATGTCATTTTGCAAATAATTATAAATATTATTAATAGATGCATAATAATCTGCTTGATTCATTTTCAGATGATGACATCGGAAACTCCTCCTGGTGTTCGAGAGTCTTTGGATCATGGAGTTGCTGCTGCTATTGCTAGTTCCGAGGCACTTACTACAGTATGAAACTAAATTTAATTATCATTGTCATCTTAATAGTTCGAATTGAATTTGTAACAATGTTCACATATGGAAATTGAATTACTATTTTGATTGTATATCCAGGGACTTTTCACTCCTGATCGCCAGCCTAACTCTGCAGTGGATGAACATAGTGACTACATATTTGCGGTAAGAGAAAATTCTAGCATATGTCATTATACATTTTAATTTTGATTTACATATTACTCATTAATGCTTATACTTTTTATTTTTTCAGCTCTCTTTATAGAATAGTCTAGATAGGAGGACAAGTGAATGCATTTGAAAGACTCCAGCATCCCCATCCACTCGGAAATCAAAAATAGCTCAAGACTTATTTTCTTCCCCTAGCGGGAAATGAGTAGAATAGGGATAATTTTATTGTACACCTACTTGGCATTATTGGACACACATTTTGTACACCTATATGGCATTGCTGGACATATATTTTGTACACCTATATGATATTATCAAACATATCTTTTGTACACTTATATTGCATTATTCGACCAAACTTTTATTGGACTATATGATATCATCAGGCATGTTGTTATTACATACGCATGTACATTGTATTCTTGATTGGCAATGTCTTATGTGTTTACATTGCTGTCCATGCTTTCATAGTAAATTGGTTATTCATTTCAAATTTCAAAATTGACTACAAAATGTTTATGTTTTCATATGCACATGATTGTATCTCTGCTTTATGTTTTCATAGTAGCACTATTGAAATATGGCTTTACTCTTTGTACTGCATGCATTCTGTACCTTGGTCATGTGGGCCATTACAGTATAGTTGTGTATATCAGTGATGTAATTTTTTAAGAAGAAATTGTGTATATTCAGATACCTTTTATGGTTTTACAAAACATATCTTAGAATTAGGTAGGGTTAATTTGGAACACAACCCCCAAAAACTGCTGCTCCACTTTCCTTCCTAGACCTAATAGGTCACTTTTACAAAGGAACCCTATTACAAACTTAACACCCAACCCTTCCACTTTTCACAAAGTGTTAATATGGTCCCAATTAGAGAAATTTGAAGTCAATTGGATCCTATAGGCTTTCTATACCCAAAAGCCCCAAATTGCTCCCTCTAGGCCTTCAAAACTAGGGCCTTCTTAAAAACAACTCAAAACTTGTTTCCAGAACTCCTCCTTGAGGATTCACCTTTCATTTGACATATACTTCTGCTATTTCAAATAAAATTATACCCTTGTTAAGGTGGATCCTTTGCTGCTACACTTGTGGCATCAATTTTGTGCCCTTTTTCCACTCTTCCTCATGGTGTACACCCACTAAAACAACTTCTCCTACATTCAAATGGTTAGTAACATCATACATATGTTACATAGGGTCCATTCAATGAGAAACAACAATTACATTCATTGAATGGCCCATTATAACATCAAAAAGACCAAAATGGAGTTATTTCAATGCACCAATATGACCACCTATAGCAACTTTCCAAATCTGAAGAAAAATAGATTATATAATCATTCAATACAGATGAAGAATGATGTTATGATGTTATTATATCACCCACAATTCTGTTCCAAACCCAAAACAATCAACCAAACATCAAAAAAATAAGATTTTGCAAGGAAAAACTAAGTCCTTTGCCAGGACTTCTAGGACTTATAATATTTAAATTAAATTGTTTATTAGATATTGCCATTATTGGCCTTAATATATCCCAATTCACTTTTAGGAATTCTTTAGATCCACTACCTCCATTTGGTTCCAAGGTGGACTTAGGTGTTTGGAGAGGTGCTCCTACACCAAAATTCTTCATTTAAATTTCAAGACATTCGATAAATTCTTTGCCTGCTAACAAACCAATTTGGGAAATTAATGGGTCTATTTGTGGCCCTCAAAGGAGTTGGTCACCTAAACGAGAACTAATGCAGAGGTTACAGCAAGAAAGTGGAGTTCCCTTCTTTTAGCTCCCACAACTCACCAACCAACTACAAAGGCTTAAAGGTGTTCCCAAGCTCTTACAATGGTGTAACACAACCAATAAAATGGATTTCTATCCCAAAAAACTCCCTTTGCAAGTTTATACACTCAATCAAACTTCAATGCCCTTTTGGCTTTAGGGACACTAGGCCTAAACCTAGCCTTTAGTTAGAACTCTTCACCAGTGGATTTCCTGACCACTCCCAAGCATGTAGATGGTCCTCATATGACCTAAGTACTTTGAAACAACTCTTGTTTTTATCCCTTTACAACCATACCATAGAAAACTAGACCTGCACGCCAATTTCCTTGTAGCCTTCTCAACCTCAATTTTCCACTCTAACTTCTTCACAACTTGGTATCTTGACACAATCAGGATATTTTTAGACACCCATTTGGAAGTTATTTAAGATCCCAAAGCCTTGTTTTCCAACTCCACTCCAACACCACCTAACACTCACCTTGGACATGGACCTAATTTAATGCAGAGGTGACAGCCGGAAAGTAGTGGGCCCTTCACTTGACTCCCACAATTCACAAATCACCTGTAATGACTTAAGGGTATTCACAATCTCTTAGGATGGTGTAACATAATCAATTAAGTGAGTTTCTATCCCAATAAACTCCCTTTGCAAAGTTAGACACTTAATCAAAGTTCAATGTCTTTTTGGCTTTAGGGAAACTAGGCCTAAAAGTGACTTATTGCTAAAACTCTTCACCAGTGGACTTCCTGACCACTCCCAAGCATGTAAATGGTCCTCATTTAACCTAAGGCCTCTAAAATAACAACTGGTTTGTTCCCATCAAGGCCGTACCATAGTGAACTAGACCTGCACCCACTTTCCCTTGTAGCCTTCCTAATAGAGGTTTTCTACTCTAACTTTTGAACCACTAAGTATCTTGATAAAATTAGGGTATTTTTAGACACGGTCCTATAGCACCTAATGAATCAATTCTATGTTGTACGAGCTCCAAGATATGACCCTGCAAAGATCGTCGGTCTCATGCTTAAGGGACCTTGAGGGACACTTCAGCATGGAGTCATCGGCGGGGTTCGAACGACTGTGTTTGGTGAACGAGGTTGCCACTAGCATTTACCCGGCCATTCGGAGTTTTTGGAACTGATGGTTCGATGCTACGATTGACGGTTCGAAAGATACGCAACATTGACCGTTTTAGCTGAGGAACACTTTGAGTTCTGACTTCGAATGAGAATGTGTTGCCGAATTTAAAATAAGTTGAATCTCTGAAAACTGAGATAGGCTTTTGTAGGCCCCGGCAACATGGTCTCGTAGCTCCTGAGGAATTGATTCTATGTCGCATGAGCTCCAAGATATGACCCCACAAAGATCGCTGATTTCATGTTTAAGGGACCTCGAGGGACACTTCAACACGGAGTCATCCGCGGGGTTCAAACGATTGTGTGTGGTGAATGAGGTTTCCACTAGTGTTTACACGGCCATTCAAAGCTGTTGGAACTGACGGTTTGATGCTACGACCGACGGTTGGAAAGATACACAACGTTGACCATTTCAGCTGAGGAACACTTTGAGTTCTGACACGGACCGAGAATGTGTTGCCAAATTTAAAATAAGTTGAATCTCTAAAAAATGAGATAGAATTTTGTAAGCCCTGGCAACACGGTCTCGTAGCACCTGACGAATCCATTCTACGTCGCACGAGCTCCCAGATATGACCCTACAAAGATCACTGATTTAATGCTTAAGGGACCTTGAGGGACACTTCAGCACAGAGTCGTCAGCGGGGTTCGAACGATTATGCATGGTGAACGAGGTTTCCACTAGCATTTACCCGGCCATTTGGAGCTGTTGGAATTGACAGTTTGATGCTACAACCAACGGTTGGAAAGATACGCAACGTTGACTGTTTCAACTAAGGAACACTTTGAGTTCTGACACCGACCGAGAATGTGTTGCCAAATTTAAAATAAGTTGAATCTCTAAAAATTGAGAGAATATTTTGTAGGCCTCAACAACACAATCTCGTAGCACTAGATGAATTGATTCTACGTTGCACGAGCTCCGAGATATGACCCCGCAAATATCTCTAATTTCATGCTTAAGGGACCTTGAGAGACACTTCAGCACGGAGTCATCGGTGGGGTTCGAACGACTGTGCATGGTGAATGAGGTTGCCACTAGCATTTACCCAGCCATTCGGAGCTGTTGGAACTGACGGTTCGATGCTCTGATCGACGGTTGGAAAGATACGCAATGTTGACTGTTTTAGCTAAGTAACACTTTGAGTTCTGACACCGACCGAGAATGTGTTGCCAAATTTAAAATAAGTTGAATCTCTAAAATTTGAGACAGGCTTTTGTAGGCCTCGGCAACATGGTCTTGTAGCACCTGACGAATCAATTCTATGTTGCACAAGCTCCAAGATATGACCCTGCAAAGATCGCTGATTTCATGCTTAAGGGACCTTGAGGGACACTTCAGCACGGAGTCATCAGCGGGGATCGAATCATTGTGGGTGCCAAATGAGGTTGCCACTAGCGTTTACCCAGCCATTCGGAGCTGTTGGAACTAATTGTTTGATTGTACGACCGACGGTTGGAAAAATACGCAACATTGACCATTTCAGCTGAGGAACACTTTGAGTTCTGACACGAATCGAGAATGTGTTGCTGAATTTAAAATAAGTTGAATCTCTAAAAACTGAGAGAGGATTTTGTAGGCCCCGGCAACATGGTCTCGTAGCACCTGACGAATCAATTCTACATCACACGAGCTCCTAGATATGACCCTACAAAGATCGCTGATTTCATGCTTAAGGGACCTTGAGGGACACTTCAACATGGAGTCGTCTGCGGGGTTTGAACGATTGTGCGTGGTGAATGAGGTTGCCACTAGCATTTACCCGGCCATTCAGAGCTGTTGGAACTGATGGTTCGATGCTATGACCAACGGTTGGAAAGATACGCAACGTTGACTGTTTCAGCTGAGGAACACTTTAAGTTCTGACACCGACCGAGAATGTGTTGCCGAATTTAAAATAAGTTGAATCTCTAAAAATTGAGAGAGGATTTTGTAGGCCTTGGCAACATGGTTTGGTAGCACTAGATGAATTGATTCTACATTGCACGAGCTCCGAGATATGACCCCGCAAATATCGCTAATTTCATGCTTAAGGGACCTTGAGGGACACTTCAGCACGGAGTCGTCGGTGGGGTTCAAACGACTGTGCATGGTGAACGAGGTTGCCACTAGCATTTATCCAGCCATTTGGAGCTATTGGAATTGACGGTTCGATGCTACAACCAATGGTTGGAAAGATACGCAACGTTGACCATTTCAGCTGAGGAACACTTTAAGTTCTGACACTGACTGAGAATGTGTTGCCAAATTTAAAATAAGTTGAATCTCTAAAATTTGAGATAGGATTTTGTAGGCCTCGGCAACACGGTCCTGTAGCACCTAATGAATCAATTCTATGTCGCATGAGCTCCAAGATATGACCCTACAAAGATCGTTGATTTCATGCTTAAGGGACCTTGAGGGACACTTCAGCACAGAGTCGTCGGCGGGGATCGAATCATTGTGGGTACTAAATGAGGTTGCCACTAGCATTTACCCAGCCATTCAGAGTTGTTGGAACTGATTGTTCGATGCTACGACTGACGGTTGGAAAGATACGCAACATTGACCATTTCAGCTGAGGAACACTTTGAGTTCTGACACCGACCGAGAATGTGTTGCCAAATTTAAAATAAGTTGAATCTCTAAAAACTAAGAGAGGATTTTGTAGGCCCCAGCAACACGGTCTCATAGCACCTGATGAATCAATTCTATGTCGCACGAGCTCCCAGATATGACCCTGCAAAGATCATTGATTTCATGCTTAAGGGACCTTGAGGGACACTTCAGTACGGAGTCATCGGCGGGGTTCGAATGATTGTGCGTGGTGAACAAGGTTTCCACTAGCATTTACCCAGCCATTTGGAACTCTTGGAACTAACAGTTTGATGCTACGACCGACGGTTGGAAAGATACGCAATGTTGACCATTTCAGCTGAGGAACACTTTGAGTTCTGACACCGACCAAGAATGTGTTGCCGAATTTAAAATAAGTTGAATCTCTAAAAATTGAGAGAGGATTTTGTAGGCCCCGACAACATGGTCTTGTAGCACCTAATGAATTGATTCTACATTGCACGAGCTCTGAGATATGACCCCGCAAATATCACTGATTTCATGCTTAAGGGACCTTGAGGGACACTTCAGCACAGAGTCGTCGGCGGGGTTCCAACAACTGTGCATGGTGAAAGAGGTTTCCACTAGCATTTACCCGACCATTCAGAGCTGTTGGAACTAACGGTTTGATGCTACGACCGACGGTTCGAAAGATGTACAACGTTGACCATTTCAGCTGAGGAACACTTTGAGTTCTAACACCGACCGAGAATATGTTGCCAAATTTAAAATAAGTTGAATCTCTAAAATTTGAGACAGGCTTTTGTAGGCCTCGACAACATGGTCCTATAGCACTTGACGAATCCATTCTACGTCGCACGAGCTCCAAGATATGACCTTGCAAAGATCACTGATTTCATGCTTAAGGGACCTTGAGGGACACTTCAACACGGAGTCGTCGGCAGGGATCGAATCGTTGTGCATGCCGAACGAGGTTGCCACTAGCGTTTACCCAGCCATTCGGAGCTGTTGGAATTGATTGTTTGATGCTATGACCGACGGTTGGAAAGATACGCAATGTTGACTGTTTCAGCTGAGGAACACTTTGAGTTCTGACACCGACAGAGAATGTGTTGCCGAATTTAAAATAAGTTGAATCTCTAAAAATTGAGAGAGGATTTTGTAGGCCCCGGCAACACGGTCTTGTAGCACCTGATGAATCGATTCTACGTCGCACAAGCTCCCAGATATGACCCTGCAAAGATCACTGATTTCATGCTTAAGGGACCTTCAGGGACACTTCAGCACGGAGTCGTCGGCGGGGTTCAAATGATTGTGCATGGTGAATGAGGTTGCCACTAGCATTTACCCATCCATTCAAAGCTATTGGAACTGATGGTTTGATGCTACAACTGATAGTTGGAAAGATACGCAACGTTGACCGTTTCAGCTGAGGAACACTTTGAGTTCAGACACCGACTGAGAATGTGTCCGCCAAATTTAAAATAAGTTGAATCTCTGAAAATTGAGAGTGGATTTTGTAGGCCCTGGCAACATGGTCTCGTAGCACCTAATGAATTGATTCTACTTTGCATGAGCTCCGAGATATGACCCCACAAATATCGTTGATTTCATGCTTAAGGGACCTTAAGGGACACTTCAGCACGGAGTCGTCGGTAGGGTTCAAATGACTGTGTGTGGTGAAAGAGGTTGCCACTAGCATTTACCCAAGGATTCAAAGTTGTTGGAACTAATGGTTTGATGCTACAACCGACGGTTGGAAAGATATGCAACGTTGACCATTTCAGCTGAGGAACAGTTTGAGTTTTGACACCGACCGAGAATGTGTTGCCAAATTTAAAATAAGTTGAATCTCTAAAATTTGAGACAGGCTTTTGTAGGCCTCGGCAACATGGTCCTGTAGCACCTAATGAATCGATTCTACATCACACGAGCTCCAAGATATGACCCCACAAAGATCACTGATTTCATGCTTAAGGGACCTTGAGGGACACTTCAGCACGGAGTCGTTGGCGGGGTTGGAACGACTATGCATGGCATGTACTTGCATGAGGACATTATATATTATAGAAATCCTGCATAGAAGTAGCTGGCAAGCTTCTCAAAAAGTAGTAACTGATAGCAAGTGGGATAATGCAAATGCTTTAATAAACCACTATCTTCTTTACTCAAGCAACATCTGGTTCATCTGCTCAACTGGGGCATGTTTGAGAATAGACAGTCTCCATTTAAAATCAAGTCTTTCGAAGTAGTTATATTTTTCAGTGGAGGAGATACACCCATTGTATCTGCAATAACTTCATGCTCACTGGAATTTCCATTACTCTTCAATTGGGATACTCTTTCCAAAATTGCATCTACCCTTTTACCAATTAATGGGTCTATTTGTGGACCTCGAAGGAGTTGGTCACCTAAACAAGAACCTTGAGATGAAGCAGGAACTTCTCTATGAAAGAGATCAGTACCTTGAGAAGCTCTCCACTTGTCAGCTAAATTAAAACCTTAGACCATAGATGGCTACCCTTTGTTGTAAAATGAGGAGTGAGATTGCCTTGCCAAAGGTGGCAACGAACTTACCTTTCAATGATAATGCCCAAGTCCCGTAAATGTAAGGCCATTAACCGATAGTCATTTCTAATAGAAATATTTGTGGTGCTAGAATGAAGTGCATGACCAAATTCTTTGCCTGCTAATGAACCAATTTGAGGCTTCATTTCACATTGCTCTGTGGATAATTTCACAACACTTGTTACTTCTTTATCTGAATTTTTGTTGTCAATGTGCATGTGCACTGAAGAGATTTTGTCACTACTTGAGCTACCAGTTCCAAGAACCCTATACCTCACACTTCCTTTGTAAACCAAGCCTAATTAGGCCAATTAGGTCTATGTACAAGGTGAGAGTTAGGTGGTGTTGGATTGGAGTTGGAAGACAAGGCTTTGGGATCTTACATAACTTCCAAATGGGTGTCTGAAAATGCCATGTTTGTGTCAAGATACTTAGTTGTGAAAAAGTTAGAATAGAAAATCTATGTTGAGAGGGCTACAAGGAAAAGTGGGTGCAGGTCTAGTTTTCTATGGTACGGTTTTAAAGGGACCAAACCAAGAGTTGGTTTAGTATCCTTAGGTCATATGAGGACCATCTAAATGCTTGGGAGTGGTCAGGAAGTCCACTGGTGAAGAATTCTAGTTAAAGGCTAGATTTAGGCCTAGTGTCCCTAAAGCCCAAAAGGCACCAAAGTTTGATTGAGTTTGTAAACTTTCTAAAGGAGTTTGTTGGAGTAGGAAACCCTTTTTTTGGTTGTGTTACACCATTTAAGGAGTTTTTGAACATCCTTAGGTCATTGTCTTCTTAAGCCAAATCCCTGTCTGTGTCATGGTTCGCACCTTCCAAGTGCACCCAAAGCATGCATAGGGCAGCTCTCCTCCACTTTCTTGTAACAAAACTCATTGTACCTTCCTTATTTCATTTTATGTTGTCAATATACATTTTATTGGATCCATCCCTAGGGTTAGAAGGTCATACTATGCATGGATCTCATAAATCCATAGTGGAAACAAGAGGAAATCTGATCTAACATGTTTTGAGGAGATTTGACCAAGTTTTATATCTGATCTAACATGTTTTGAGGAGATTTGATCTAAGAACAAATCTTATTTATGTCCCATCATTAGTCACATAAAAATTACATAGTTTTGCATTGGATAAAACACCATAAAAATGCTAAGAAATTATTGTAAACATGTTTCTTTTTTATTAATATTATGAAACATGTTTACAACTCAGCTCAATAAAGGCACTGGTAGGAAAGAACTGAGTGGAGAAAACCTCCAGCATTGCCCCAAAAAATATGCAGCGTTGCATTATCATTACAATTAAAAACTTCCCTCTATACACACGGGGTATGTACCATAGAAGCTAACTTTGTCAGAGAAACAAATAGTAAAGTTGAACACATATTACAACATTTTAGTACAGCCCGATTTAGTCCATTGAACCAGCTAGATCTACCTTAACCTTTAGTGTGTTAAGTATTGCCTCATGCTCTGACTCGGAAACCTTCCAAAGAGTTCTTTTCACTGGCCTGCCCCCATATCTAATCAAAGTAACATTCAAAGCAACAACAAGGTTTGAATAATGTAGAATCTTCTTGTGTGTCTCCCAGTCCTCAAACAACCACAACTTAGAGTTCTTCATACCATATCGTCTAAGCCATGTTCCTGTTACAACAACTGCTCCTATAGGGTATTGTAATCCTTCGCCATCTACAACTGTGACATCCAATTTCTTTTTGGCCTCAACACAATGACATAAATAATAATATGTCCCTTCATCATTGTATTCAGGTGCAATAACTGCAAAAACATGACCTACAACAACGTAGACATATTCAGTACATTAATATCCAAAATAGTTTAGACAAACTATATAAATGGACAATTTACCTGGTTGTACTATATCTGACAAACGGTCAAAGTCAATAGATGTTGCCATGTCCCCTAGTTGCAATGTTGTTGGCAGACAATAGGAGTCAAGTGGGCTCAAAGGTCTTATAGACCATTCATCAACCCATTCCTTTGAGTCGCACTCATCCCAATTCTCCTTTGCACAAGATGAACAAAAGCATGCCATATGTCGTGTGTATACCATCCATGAACCTGCATTACAACTTCTAAAAGAGTGTAGCTCACTTGATCCTGTTACTGTACAACAATCCTCATATGGTGCAATGTTAGTTTCATCAATCAACCAAAAAAATCTATGAACTGTTGACTCACCTTCCTTACCTAGGCCCATTGTGGCATTACACCAGTTGACAATACATCTTGCATTTGATAAGTTTGCTCCCCCCTCATACTTTAATTCTTCACGTGCTAAAGCTCTTTTTATACATGCTCTCGCACCATCATGCTCTCCCTTTCCATGGCTCACCTCAGTGAAATTCCACATATATTGAATATCAGTGTTCTTGTGCATCCTGCTCAACCAATAAAACATACAAGAATTCTTGAATTGGGATGTACAATTATCTGACCATATGATGTGTCGATGATATGGTATGCTCCTATTTTCCAAATCACTGTAAAACAAACTAAAGCAACCATGTACAAACTCTGTAGAATGTGAGCGATCATCACTCATATAAAAATGGTACTCCCTCAATATCTTCCTATTTTCCTCTGTACTATCAGGTGCATGCAAGTATGCTATATGAACAAATATAGCAACCTGTTGAGAGTTGTAATACTGTGATTGTACCTCATTTTGTGGTTGCAAAGTGTATTTTTCAGCAAAGTCCACAACTGAAACAATTGTATAAATCGGAAAAGTGTCCTTGCATAACTTGACTTGTGTATCCAACCATCGTGCTCTATGTGTATGCATTGCATATTCATACACAATTTTCCCGCAAAATATATCCATGAACTGATACACCGAAATCCTGTCAATTACTAAATCACATCTTTTTGCCTCTTTTCCATCTTTTAGAGCATATGCAATGGTCTTATATTTTCCAAATTCTACTATTTCATTCCCAATTGCATGACTACTTTCCATATGCTGACAAACAAGTAAATCTTGCAAACCACCACAATGTACACATGTACCATTCAAACATGATAGTTTGTGAAATTGTTGTCCATCTGGTCTATGACATAAAATGGTAGCTATCAATTCCCTTGAATATCTAGGTGGCTCCTTTATGTTACACTCCTGCAAGACATTGTTAGCATGAAAATGTACACATATATGCCGATAGACAGTATAATGGTTAGAAATTCAATATGTACTCTACAACAACAAGTTGTGCGTGTGTGATTTATCTTGACATAAAAAGGTTTAGCCATTTCAAAAAATCTTTGACTAATTTTAATTTGAGGATACGCATCTATAAATTTTGCAAAAAATTGTGTCTGGGTTGAATCCAAAAAATGCTTTCGATGTGGATCACGCAATTGACTACCAATCCTCCTCCTTACAACATCTCTTTGATTAGGAGATACTCGTGTATTATTCTTCCAAAAAATTTCAATGAAGGATTTCAAAGCTTCAACAATGTCTTTGTCTTTCTGTGGCAATCTACCAGAAAAAGCCCATAGTTCATTGCTATTTGAATCTTCCACTCTTTGACGCCTTTCCACGGCTCTCATTAGAGACCTTCTACTTATTTTCAATGATTTACTTGTCTTTCTAATGAGTCGAGACTTCTTCATTTGATTGCTTACCATTGTTGATGTTATCACACGTTGTGTGACATTACTATCTTTTGTGCATGATGTAGAACCCATAGTCTCATATGCATCCATTAGATTCTTTACAATAGCTTTTTCAATGGAGGTGCCATCTATTCTTAACCCAAGAATCTTCATGATAGGCCTGAATTTCAGATTTCTCATCATTTCAACAAACAATTGACATCTTCCTATGACATTCAAATTCTCCAAAAATATCCTCCAAATTCGGTTAGTATATCTTTGACAAGTGCGCTTGGGAATCTTGTTAGGCATTGGTTTCAAAATATTAGTGTCAATATCAATCAAATATTTAGGCTTTCTATGCAAAACTCTAGGAGGTGTTCTCAATTGTTGTGTAGGCTCAACATTGGGAACGTCAACAATGTTAGGGATGAATTGCATACCTTCAACCAAAGATGATGTGCCTTCAAATTGAGATGTGGAAGATGGACCTTCACTGACTTGAGATGAATATGGTGTATCTTCAACACGATGCAATGGTGTGATTCCTACACCTTCGGAAGTTGGAAATGAGGTGCCTTCACAATGATGCAATGATGTGTCTATTCCTTCGGATGTAGCTAATGGTGTGCCTTCAACATAATACGATGGTGTGGCTACACTTTGAGGTGTAGAGTGTGCAATGTCTTCAACATTAGATAATTCATGTGCACCTCCAACATTGGATGATGGCATCCCTTCAACTTGCGATCCAATAGATGATATACTCACCCCTTCATAATTCAATTGTCTTATTGCACGCAACTTTCTCATTCGGTTCCTTTGTGTTTCCAATTCCAATTCTCTCCTATTAGGTAATTCTTCTTGTATGGGCTCCAATTGTCGTTGTTTTCGAAGTTGTCTCATTCTTTCTCTTTTCTTCTCTTTCTCTATTTCATGCTCTTTAGGTGTTTGAATCTTAGGTCATTTTCTTGGCATGATGAATAAGATCTATATATACATTGAAATTCATTAAAATTTACACATTATAAAATATCAATCTAATACAACAATTATGGTTTTTTTAATCAATCTATTATAATAAGTCATAACATAATATAAAAGTATTACAATTTATATATATCAAATTATAATACAACTATAGTCCAATACATGTCTATTTATGCTTTCCACAAGTCCATATAATATGAAATAAAATAAAAAGGATTTATTCACATTTTGGCATGCAAGAACAAACAAAACTTACCTTGAAATATGTCAAATTTGCTAAATAAAGGTTGTTTTTTGCACCACAATGTTGACCTTGCAACAAAAGGTGGTCCAAGTTGATAAAATAGTCTTCTTTTTGACCTCCAACACCATGAAAGCGAATATTTTGTTGTGCAAACTACGTGTTCCAGATAGAATATAGTAAAAGTGGGCCTCCTTCATGGGATTCTTGGGTTTTTTGCCATTTTTGGGCTTTCTACAAAGGACATGCGCCAAATAGGGCATACACCTTATTTGGTGCACGCCCTATTTGGAGCACGCCCTTTCTAGAAATGCATAAAATAGAGATAGATGGGGGAGAAAGGGAGAGAGAGAGAGAGAGAGAGAGAGAGAGGAGAATGTGAGAAAGTTAATGAATAAGGGGTTTTAAGTGGTCCTTAGGGGTCCTAATTGGTCGTAGAGGATCACAAGGAGTCGTAAGGGGTGTAAAGCGGTTCTTAGGACCCCATGTGACCCTTAGGTGTCTGTAAAGGGTCCTAATTGGTCGTAGAGGGTCATAAGGAGTCGTAAGGGGTGTGAAGTGGTTCTTAGGACCCCATGTGACCCTTAGGTGTCCGTAAAGGGTCCCAATTGGTTGTAGAGGGTCATAAGGAGTCGTAAGGGGTGTAAAGTGGTTCTTAGGACCCCATGTGACCCTTAGGTGTCCATAAAGGGTCCTAATTGGTCGTAGAGGGTCATAAGGAGTCGTAAGGGGTGTAAAGTGGTTCTTAGGACCCCATGTGACCCTTAGGTGTCTGTAAAGGGTCCTAATTGGTCATAGAGGGTCATAAGGAGTTGTAAGGGGTGTAAAGTGGTTCTTAGGACCCCATGTGACCCTTAGGTGTTCGTAAAGGGTCCTAATTGGTCGTAGAGGGTCATAAGGAGTCGTAAGGGGTGTAAAGTGGTTCTTAGGACCCCATGTGACCCTTAGGTGTCCGTAAAGGGTCCTAATTGGTCGTAGAGGGTCATAAGGAGTCGTAAGGGGTGTAAAGTGGTTCTTAGGACCCCATGTGACCCTTAGGTGTCCGTAAAGGGTCCTAATTGGTCGTAGAGGGTCATAAGGAGTCGTAAGGGGTGTAAAGTGGTTCTTAGGACCTCATGTGACCCTTAGGTGTCTGTAAAGGGTCCTAATTGGTCGTAGAGGGTCATAAGGAGTTGTAAGGGGTGTAAAGTGGTTCTTAGGACCCCATGTGACCCTTAGGGGTCCGTAAAGGGTCCTAATTGGTCCTAGAGGGTCATAAGGAGTCATAAGGGGTGTAAAGTGGTTCTTAGGACCCCATGTGACCCTTAGGGGTTCTAAGGGTCATATGGGGTCTTGGGACTCATTGATATGTCCTAGGATATCAAAGAGGTGTTAAGAGATCATAATCAATCCTATGACCCCTTATAACCCCATAGCACCGATAGGAATACATCCTGTTGTTCTCAAGAGGTCCTAAGGGGTATAAGGAGTCATGAGGGGTGTAAAGTGGTTCTTAGGACCCCATGCAACCCTTAGGGGCCCTAAGGGTCATATGGGGTCTTGGGACTCATTGATATGTCCTAGAATGTTAAAGAGGTGTTAAGGGATCATAATGAATCATACAAGAGAGAGAGAGAGGGGGGGAGTAACAAGGGAGAGAGAGAGAGAGAGAGAGAGAGAGGGTTGAGAGAGAAGGTAAGTTCAAAGAGATATAGGATGAGATAAGTAGATAGAGAGAGGGAGAGGGTTAAGAGAAAAGGTAAGAAAGAGATATAGGGTAAGAGAAGTAGATAGATAGATAGGGAGAGAGAGAGAGAGAGAGAGAGAGAGAGAGAGAGAGAGAGAGAGAGAGAGAGAGAGAGAGGAGAGAGAGAGAGAGAGAGAGAGAGAGAGAGAGAGAGAGAGAGAGAGAGAGAGAGAGAGAGAGAGAGAGAGAGAGAGAGAGATGCAAAGGGGGAGAGGTAAGAGAAAAGGTAAGAATGAGATATAGGGTAAGAGAAATAGATAGATAGATAGAGAGGGGTAATTGAGGGAGAGGTAGAGGGGGATGGGTTATGAGAAGAATAGAGATAAGGATAGAGAAAGGGGAGATATAGAGATAGTGAGAGGAAGAGGAGGGGTGAGAGAGAGGCAAAGGGAAAGGGTTGAGAGAGAAGGTAAGAAAGAGATCTAGGGTAAGAGAAGTAGATAGAAGGAGAGAGAGAGAGAGAGAGAGAGAGA